>PVHT021183618.1:605237-635114 GCA_004024745.2 Catagonus wagneri | reverse complement strand
AAAAAAAAAAAAAAAAAACGTTTGTGTTCTTTAAATCGAAAGAGACACTTCTATGCACCTAAGTCATGGAAATATCCTGAACTACAAATAGGGAAGCTTATCCAACATTGAACTCAGAATTATTGATATAGAGTACTGGAAAGAATAATAACGTCCAAGAGCCAAATATCAAGTACACTGTAAAACATCTCAAATAATGTGTATAAGGAATATTTAATCACATAAGAATCTAGTCTAGTGATTAAGAGTACAGGCCCCATTAGACTTTCTGGGTTCTACAAACTGCTGCCATAAAATATCTTCCACAAACTACTAATTGAGTGGTTTGGGGCAAGTTGTTTTTCCTTTGCATCTTTTTTTTTCCTCAGACATTAAACAGTGATGATAATGGCATGGTAATTAAACTGTGAACATTTAATCCTTGTAGGTCATTTGATCTGCCCAACACATCCGTTGAGACATTTGGTCCATGATTTGTTAAACACTACTAACTTTTAACTTTGCTATAATGTCCTTGAAATTTTGTTCTGTCATTGCTTTTCGTTTGTCTTATAACACTTCAATAAATTTCAAAATTGAAGGATGATGCACTACTATCAGCTTTTGAAATTTGCTTTGCCAGGCTTCCAATGCATTGTCCATCCTATTATTGCTGGTGTATAAACATTTCAAATATCTGGTGGAAATCTTGGAGCTTCCAGCTTTCTTCTATCTCTGACACACCTTCCACGGATCTTACACTCTCTCAACATATAAGAATAGGTTGTCTAAATTTTCTTCTGCATTCTCCAAATGTACTCAGAAGTTTCACTTAAATCTCCAAAGCTACAAATCAAAGGCCAAACTAACATGGAAACGCACTTACAAAGTCCAAACCAACATGGACGCGTTATTTTCCACCTTCACATACACACGTTAGATCTAAAGAATGATTCTGAAAGTTAAACAGCCAGCCTTTTATCTGTGCATTTGGTAGGTGTAGTCAAACTGCTTTCATATTTCCAATCTCAAAATTCATCAAGCACAATGAAAAGTTAATGTTGAAATTTTTTTCTTATGCAAATCCAAGTAATTTCTCAAATATATATCTTTAAGTGTTTTCTCAGCTTTTCATTGTTAGTGCATAAATCAATGGCATACTATAACCCAATACTACATGGAACACATACACAACCGAATCAGCTGTGTTGGTGGTATCATAAAAGTGCAAGCATTGAACAGTGTGACACTGGCACTTAAGTATCAAATACTGTCATAAGCTGGGTAAATAATTTTTTTCATTATCTTGAACACTGGAATCATGCATAAAAAATGTTCCACATCAGGTCACTTTATACTCCTCTAGAATTTCAATTCCATGGAATAAAATTGGTTTTGGAGGTTGATGTCTGCTTTGACTTGTTTACTTGCTTCTTTAATGTGTTTCTTTCTGCTCTTCATCATGAATGTCATGGGCAGTTCTCTTAAGTACCTGTGATGGTGTTGTATTTGGTTCATCTGCTGTATATCTTTTTAACCTATTCAGGGTCTTCCTTATTTTCTCTCCAATATCAACTTTGTGCCAATGTTTTCCTGTCCCATCTAGAATGACTGTAATGTTATGCCAATCCTAGCTAACTGTATACTCGACCCTGCAGGTTCTCCTCTCTTCAGGGCACCTGTACCTTTACATGGATCTATATTAAAGAAATGCAAATGGTAACAAAACCCGCTCTAAGGTAACACTGGCTTGTCTTCTGGTGAGTATACTATTTCTGCCATATTCCAGGAAATTTTTCAAATAAAAATGTCCTATTGTCAAGCAACAAAAAAAGGGTTATTTACCTGTCCTTTGTTTATCTGACTGATGGTTGCTGGTTTAACTGATAGGAAAAACCTTACTGACATCTTATGGATTCAACTCTAGGTTTATCTGGGCTGAATCACTAGATTCAGCCCAGATAAACCTAGAGTGTGCTGGTCCTCACTGATTTTCAGGTACATGTGGGAGCCACACTCACCAAAACGTCTTTGAATAGTAACAGACACTTTCTGTGGTCTACTACTATCATATCTTTATAAAGACATCAGTTCAAGGGAAACAATGCCCATTAACCCTGGGCAGAGGAATGATTATAGTAGGACTAGTTAGATGTCTGGTATCACCTTCAATATCTATTACACCCAACTGCTATATACAGTGAGAGCCTCACCCATGTTCACGCCTCCCAAACATTTGAGACTCCCTTTAAAGTGTTTATGCCAATGTGTTCACAGCCCATTTTACATAGAAATTAAACCAAGTTCCTCCATTTAAACTCCACATTTTTTGAATGCTCAAGCCACATCCAAACAAATGCCCCATAGCAAATTAACACATCATGCGTTGTGAGATTCCTATCCTGAACTTGTCGTACTCTATGCATTTCTCAAACTTTAGGAATCTTCTTTGATACATATAGTTAAAAAAATCCACTCTGCTGCAGCATTCAAACTCCAACCCATCCACCTGGACCCCATGTGTGATTACTGGCTAGTCTAACCAAAGCAAGAAGTGTTATAATCAGTAATACAACCACAACACAATTATTACACCAATAAAACATAATTTATATATTAATCTTGTCAACAAAAGTATAAGTAAATGCTATGGGCTATTTGAAACCAAGAATTTTTCTAAACATGGAAATTTTGATAGGTTCAAATATTAAGGACCAGTCAACAGGGTCCAAACATGCTCATGAATGTTTCTGATAGGACCAAAAAGACCTTTTGGCACAGACAAAATGTCTCAACGGATGTTTTGGAAAGGATCAAATTTCAAAGACTTTTTGGCAGGCCAAACATCTAATAAACATTTAGACAGAACCAAATGTTGGCCAATCCATTTAATAAATTAGTGAATAAGAAGCTCTTTGAATAGTACTTGGAATGTAATTAATGGTCAACAAAAATGAACTATTATGGGGATTTTATTTCCAAAGTAATATCTTAATAATATTGAAATAAATAAAAATTAAAAGATTGAAATGATTAGTGGAATGTTAACTTTACATTGAGATAACCAATGAGGGCTTTATTTAAAAATGTGTTATTTCATATTTTAAAAAAAATTCAAATATATTTATAAATAAACCAGTATTTTACAATAAAATGAGATATGTGAAAATACCCTTAAAAATTAGTGTGAGTAAAAACCATTACCAATTTCTAGATCATTTGAAAAATTATAGAAGCAGACTTCCTGTAAGACTATTTTTCTTCCTCTAATCCTATAACCCAGATTAGCTGGGTTATGCTGCACTTTTAAAAACAAAAACAGAAAAAAATGAATGAAATTCTATCTCAAACTACATGTCTGTCATAGGTCAGCAGGGTGGGAAGAAAGGCTCTGCTCATCATAGTTTCTCAGGAACCCAGAAGATGAAACAACCACCCTCTCAAAATTCCACTGATGTTCAAGATTAGAAATCTCCTGACAACCCTGTATTGATAATTAAATTGTCACTCTTCCTCTAAAATCTCATTAATCAGAACTAGTCACATGATGACAGCAAACAATAAGGCAGCCTCAAGGTAGCCAAAAGAATCTTCTTCTTTCACAAAAGCATGTTAAGGGTTAGGGAAAGTGCCTAACAGTCTAGGATGTAAATGTCTATTGGATTAAAGACCTAACTGTAAGCCTGGGTGCTATAAAACTCTTAGAAGAAAACATAGGCCAAACACTCTATGACATAAACCACAGCAATGTCTTCTCAGATACACCTCCTTGAGTAATGAAAATGAAAACAAAAATAAACAAATGAGACCTAATTTAAATCTTTTACACATCAAAGGAAACCATAAATAAAACAAAAACACACAAAATGGGAGATTATATTTGCAAATTAAGCAACTGACAAGAGTTTAATCTCCAAAATATACAAAGACTCCCTTGCAGCAATTTTTTCAAAAAAACAAACCCAATTAAAAAATGGCCAGAAATTCTAAATAGATACTTCTCCAAAGAAAACATACAGACGGTCAAAAGCACACAAAAAGGTGTTTAACGATCACTACTTATTAGAAAAATGCAAATCAAAACTACTATGACGTGCCACCTTATACCAGCCAGAATGGCCACCAAAAAGTCTACAAACAATAAATTCTGGAGAGGGTATGGAGAAAAGGACACCCTCTTACATTGTTGGTGGGAATGTACATTGGTAAATTACTACGAAGATTCCTCAAAAAACTAAAGATAGAACTACTATGATACATCAATCCCACTCCTGGGCATCTATCCAAAGAAAACCATAATTCAAAAAGATGCATGCACCCCTATGTTCACTGCAGTTCTATTGTAAGCACCCTAAATGTCCATTAACAGAATAGATAAGGAAGATATGGTACATATATACAATGGAACATCACTCACCCATAAAAAAACAAAGAAATAATGCCATTTGCAGAAACATGGATGGACCTAGAAAGTATCACAGTAAGTGAGGTTGGATGGACTGTGAAAGATAAGCACCATATGATATAACATTTATGTGGAATCTTTAAAAAAAAAAAGGATACAAATGATTGTATTTGAAGAACAGAAACAGATTCACAGGCTCTGAAAAATTTAATGGTTAACAAAGGGGACAGGTGGGGAAATGAGAAGAATGGACCAGGGGTTTGGGACTGGCATATGCACATTGAGGTATATAGAATGATTGGCCAATAAGTACATGCTATGTAGCCCAGAGGACTCTACCCAAATTCTGTGAAAATCTGTGTGGGAAAAGGATATGAAAGAGAATGCATATGTGTATATGCATGACTGAGTCACTTTGTTACACAGCAGAAATTATCACAACCTGTAAATCAATTATGCTTCAAAAAAAACTTTAAAAAAAAATGTCAGTTGGCAAAAGAGACTTATCATTCCTAGGAATAACAGTCTTACCTGTCAAAGTGAGGTGCTCAGTAAAAGTGAAACAAGGAGAAACAAAGGGAGTCAAATGACCAAAAAGAGTCTGGTGAACTTCGGGTTTAATTAGGTGGGCAAAGAAAAACTTTCAATATGCTGCCAAGTTCTACACTTCAGGGTTTAACAGCAAACGTCTAAAGTCAAACGAAAATATCCTTGCCCCCCTCAAAATAACATAAAAAGCAGATGAGATAATAAGCACGGTGTAAAGTAACAATAACACAAATCTTCCCCCAAAGTGGCTATTTCTGTCTCGGAACTATTTTAAAAGGGTCAGGAACAATGTCCTCTTTTTCCAAGTGCCAGAATATTTATGTACTTATTAGCAGAGTGAGAATTAGTTATTTGGCATTCCTCTCGGACATGATCCAAATAACTTCGTGCAGTTATCTGGTCAATATTGGAAATAACTATTATCCTTTCTAATTTATAAAATTATTTTATTGTATTGAATAAGATTCTCTTGAATTTGACAATTTTAAAGGTTTGGATTAAAATCAGTCTTCTATTCCCATTCTACCTGCCCCATTAGTGAGGTAATCGTCCATTCCCACCTCCTATCTTCATTCAGTTTCCTCTAATCCATAATCTCATGTTTTTCTTGGAATTTTTAGGGTCTCCTCAATACTTTATCATAAAAACCTAAAAGTTGAGATTACTTCTAAATCTTTTATTTACACTCCAAACCCTAAAAGTTGTTGTGCTAAGAATATAGCTCCTCAGATTTCTATTTTATGTACATTCTGATTTCTACCAAGTCTTTGGTAAACTCATAAACTTTAAATATATAAACAACTCCTAGATTATTATATCAAGCCCACAGCTCTCTCCTCATCTAGTTCATGTAACCAACTTAATTACAGTACATCTCCACTAGAATATATGATAGAACTGTTTAATCAATCTATGGAAAATTAAGCTCCCAGTTACTTCACTCCCCTCCACCCTCCACAAATATCTCTTCAATTCCTCTGCAAAAGACAATTTTATTTTTGAAGTTGCTCGGATTGAGAAACTCAGAGACAACATGAGCACAGTTAATAATTTAGTAAATTACAAAATCTTTCCTTATTGGGTAGATTACTCAAAGGTAAAAACAAAACCAGAAAACCTTCCATAATCTCTTATCTTATGGCTAAATAGACCACAGAATTTTATCTTTTTAATAGAGGGAAAACCAAATTCTAATTTTGAACCAGTGTATTTTGATACTAAAATTCATCTTTTAAAAACTTAAAGTAAATCAATTCCAATTTTAACCAGTTTGATCACCCACAACTTTCCCAAGATTCCTATACCAAAAATCTTCCATGATTTTTTTGTATGCATTCAGATTGTGCCTTTTGTTTAGCTCTTCTTTTTCCTTTTTCTCTTTCTGGAACAACCAGTCCTTTTATTTTCTTTACCTACTTTTCATACAGTTGTTTCCTTTCACCTTTATTACTTGCAAGTAGTTTTAATAATACACACACACACACATATATATATATAGATATATATATATATCAGTGAAAATTCTCAAACCTTAGAATCCTTAATATTAGTGAAACTAAGACGTAAGCAGTTGGAGACTATCTGTTATACAGGTATTCTGTGGATTGCCACATTTATAAAATCATTTCATAATTTCTAGATGTATGTTCTTCCTCATAATAAATTTTCTAACATGGCATACACCATGTCTACTAATAGACGCCAATATATTGTTCCTCTGTAAAATAAAGCCAGAGTGGATAAACCTATGTTCAGTAACTATTCTTTCAGTGCTTTATCTCATTTGGAAATGATCGAGATAGCCAATGAATACCCATCATTTACCTCAGTATAACTTTAAAGTTTCAAGTTAAAAATATTCTGGGACTCTTTATAAGTAGATATAAAATAAAGTAGAATTACTGTTGAAAAGTTCATTTTAAACTTTTATATATTATGTCTGTTAACTTTTTTTTTCTTTTGTCTTTTAGGGCCGCACCCACAGCATGTGGAGGTTTCCAGGCTAGGGATCCATTCTGAGCTGTAGCTGCTGGCCTATGCCAGAGCCTTAGCAGCGCGGGATCTGAGGCGCATCTGTGACCTACACCACAGCTCACAGCAACGCCAGATCCTTACCCCACCAAGTGAGGCCAGGGGATCAAACGCTTGTGTCCTCGTGGATGCTAGTTGGGTTTGTGACCACTGAGCCACAACAGGAACTCCTATTAAGTCTATTAACTTGTTCTTAACAATTATGTTTAGATTAGTAATAAAAATTTCATGAGGCATTAAACTGCTAACCTTTAGCAGTTCTCTTTCCTGCTAAAAAAAGTCTGTAACATAAACTTTTTGACTTTTAATAAACCTATGTAGAATAAAAGTATTATATATAATGCTGATAACTCTGAAGAGAAGCCTGTCTTTATTAAACCAACAAAATTAAACTCGCTTTCATTTACCAAACATTATCCAAGAGCATGCAAACTTGAAAAAATATATACATTATTTTAATCTCTGAGAGTATATTTGACTTAGCTAAATACTCATTATCTCAGTCAATTAAAAACAGTTCTTTACAAATTAATTTTGGCAATACCATTGGAGGCAGAAAAAATATATCTGTAACATATATACATAATCATACACAGACACGGATATTTTTATACCTTTCATTTTATGACTACATAAATTTTAGTCATGAAACAGGTACAATGCATAAACTCACCAATTTATTAAAGAACGATAGAGCCAAACCATGTTTCTGACAGAATAAGTTAAGTTAACCTACTCAGATGGCTAAAGCTTTTTTACTAATATTTATGGAAAAGATTTCATAGGCCTAGCTTTTAAATAACCTCTCCTTTTTTATCTTGGTTCCTAGAGAAGACCAAGTAGGACATTTATATCTCAAAAGGCACAGAGAAAAAAATGAAAGTTCCACTAAGAAAGGTTTTTTTCCCTAAGTCCATATATTTTACATTTACAAGCCTTTTGAGTTGAATAAGGGATAAAGGTAAAAAGGATAGCCGATCTATGAATTGCTTCTATAGCTAAATTTCTGTTCTTATAAAGACAATTTATAATGACATCAGTGGGCTGACTTGATATAATCCAGCTACATTATCTTTGATTTGCTTCTTTACATTGTAGAGATCTTCAACCAAAATGGAACTCAAAAAGATTTCTATGTTCTAGATTTAGAACTATTTGCCTTAGAAAGTTAGTCTTTTCCCCTGGGTACATAGTTTCATTTAGCTCAGAAGGGAAGTCCTAAAAAATACTTATCAGGCTCTGAAATCAGCTTCCAATCTAGCCAACTTCTCACCACAGAGATACTTAAACAAACAAACCCCACCTCCTTCAAATATTTAGTTGTGTTCCAACCAGGACAAACAGTAGTATTCCTAGGAGTACAGAATAGCCCTTGAACACAAGAGATATCTCCACAAAGGGTACAAAAGATACTACCTTCCTGAGATCCAGAGCCACTTGCAAAGATAACCAAAAGCTGCAAACAGGATGCAACCCACCAATATATCTGGCCAAATCTAGCCACAAATGGGGTGCAACTCACACTTCTGCAGGGCCACATCTTAGGGCCCCTAATCTGATGGCTGCCAAGCTAAGTTCTCAGGACTCAAAATGAGACAAACAAGAATGCAATAGCTCTTCCTGGGGGGAGAAACAATCAACAAACAGGTACCAAAAAACCGAATTTATAAGAGACTGGATTTGGAAAGGAAAAGACAACATAAAGTTTTATTTTCCTCTCTTGACCAGGCAATACAAAGATCTGGGAGACCTGACTCTTGTAAGAATTCACATCCTTAGCTGGCTTGTTTTCCCAAGATCCCACCTGCAGGCTCCATGGTGAGTGGAGTTTAAAGTAGAGAGTGCAGAGCTAGTATCTACCAGAATTTGGAATAGTTTTCCACTAATTTCAGTTTCTCCATGGCTGTTTAAGGAAATAACTGGTAGCAGGCAAAATCCCTTGGAGTTCTATCAGTCCTGGTAGGCGGCAAAATGGAGGCCCTCATTCTAGGATAGTTATGGAGGCATTTGAATTTCTGTGACAAGATTTGATAGAACCTTTGAAGACAAACATGTTTCCAGTGTCCCAGTTAATTGCAGATGAGACACTAGTGTTTTGCTGATGTATCTGTAGGACAGTGTAACAGGGGAGGCCTGATGTTGTTTAGGTTTCTGGCCATGGAGCTATCGCTCCACTAATTTATTGGACTTTTGTGATGGTCTTGCTATCTTTTTAAAGTAGAAAGGCAATTCAGATAAAGGATTAGTAGAGTATTAAGGAAAAATACGAGGATAGAAGATAGCAGGAGTCTCCCTCACGGTCTTTTGGTTTAGGTACCTCTTGTGTCTTTAATTTTTCACTAGCCTTTTGCAATGAATCTTTCAATGAAGCTATTTTGGGATCTTGAAGCCTTTCAGAGGCTTCTGTATACCGATTAAAACAGGTATCCCACTCTGTTTGACACGGAAACCCTTTGTTTCAAGTATGCTTCTTAAATGAATCATCTGGTCTAACTAAAAAGCCCTCCACAATTGCTATTGTAATCTTAGGTTGTTTTAGAAGATTTTGCCTTGTTTGGAAATATCTACAGATTCTGGGACCACAGTTCTTATAAATAAGCAGGTGTGATGAGAATCCCATTCTTTAGCTAAACCTTGGGTCTCTTGGCCTAAATAAATATTTAAGAAGATATGGAGTTCCCTTCGTGGCTCAGTGGTTACAGAATCCGACTAAGAACCATGAGGGTGTGGGTTCGATCCCTGGCCTTGCTCAGTGGGTTAAGGATCCGGTGTTGCCGTGAGCTGTGGTGAAGGTTGCAGATGCGGCTCGGATTCCGCGTTGCTGTGGCGAAGGCCAGCGGCTACAGCTCCTGTTAGACCCCTAGCCTGGGAACCTCCATATGCCGCGGGTGCGGCTCTACATAAAGGCAAAAAGACAAAAAAAAAAAAAAAAAGAAGATATGTTATTGGATTAGGAATCTTGTGGTGTTTCACAGTGTACTTCATTGGATGGAAATTTTACTGAGACTGGCAGATAACCTAGTGTTGATCTAAGCTAATCTATGACTAACTTATCCTCAGTCAGATAGGAGTCTTTGAGGTAGGTAGTGAGTGCTCTAACAGCTGTTAAATGTTTGATTCGTACCACCAATTTTGTGGCTTTGGATTCTGGAATTCCCATTAACAACAGATCTATTATTCCTGTACCTTATGTGCCTCATTAGCAGAAACCACAGTAGACGCCAGCAGTAACTATAGACATGGTACTACAGACTGACCAAGAGAAACCCTCAGGTGAGCCATCAACAGAAGCAGCAGTTTCCGAAAGCAGTTCCCAAAATGGAACTATGGCCTGCACCAGCATAGCCCAACAAATAGACTGTGGAGTAACCAAGGTCTAAGGCCTCAGATTCCAGGTGAAACCACTTGCCAACTTAAGCTGACCAGTTAAGCCCTAGACTGAAACCAGACTACCAAGGGCTAAGGACTGGTGTGATGTGGTGACAGGGCTCAGCAAAAGCAGCTCCATTTTGGCCCTGTTTTCTTGTTTGCAGCACCTACTATTATCCTCTGCTCATTCTGACTTAACTGTTCTATGCGTCAGGACATATGAACTTCTGTTTCCTATACCTAAAATGTTCTTCCTTCATACACCTGCATGACATGACTGACTCCCTCTCCACCTTCAGATTTTAATAACATGTCATTTTTTAAATGAAATCTTCCCTGACTATTCCATTTAATTTTGCAAAGACAGCATTTCCTTGTATGAAACTTCCTGCCTTCAAACACTCTCTTATTTTTCCCTTAAATACATATCACCATTTCCCATAGTGTACTATTTCTTGGTTTTTGCCTAATTTTCCCACTAAATGAAAGCTCCTATGGGAAATGTTTTTTTCTTCTGTTTTGTTCATTGTTACAGATTTTTTTGCCTAGAAAATCATTGGTATAAATTGCTCTTTTATGTTACTTAAGTGAATTGATTATTTATAACCAAGAGAAATATTTTGAATTATGACAGGAATAAAATTTCTTTACATCCTCTTTAAAAACTTATACTTGATTTCAAAATTTTTATGACTATTTTAGCTGCTTCCATAGTGTTTGAATTTAGAGACAAAGAACAATTAGTTAATTTTTTCAATGAGATAGTTATAATATTCAACCAACTTGCTATTAATTTGAAAAGGCCTAAAAGGCCTCTCGTTTGGTACTCTTGAAAGCAAAACTATAAAATAACAAAAAGCTCAGATATCTAAAAAGTACAATTGTTACTTTTTCTTATATTACTGAAAACTTAAAAACTTTTCTTTTTTTTCTTTTTTTTTTTTGCCTTTGTGCCTTTTCTAGGGCCACACTCGCGCCATATGGAGGTTCCCAGGCTAGGGGTCCAATCGGCGCTACAGCTGCCGGCCTATGCCACAGTCACAGCAATGCGGGATCTGAGCCTCAACTGCGACCTACACCACAACTCACGGCAACGCTGGATCCTTAACCCACTGAGCAAGGCCAGGGTTTGAACCCGCAACCTCATGGTTCCTAGTTGGATTTGTTAACCACTGAGCCACGATGGGAACTCCAAAACTTTTTTCTTTAGTGTAGAACACTGCATAAAATATTGATAAAAAATTATTCTGTTTTACACAAACTTTAAATTCCAATCCAGAGGTACCTCATTTTACTTCTAAGTCAGGTTCTGAAACAAATATGTATGGCATATATATGGTAAAAATTTCCCTTCATAATTTTATAAAACATTCAAGGTATAAAATCTAAACTGTTGAGTGATATTCTATATAAATAAATCATATATAAGATGACATTTAGTATTAAGCAGAATACATATGCAAATTCTAAGAGTTTAAAAATATAAATATATGGGAGTTCCTGTTGTGGCACAGAGGAAACAAATCCAACTAAGATCCATGAGGACATGGGTTCGATCCCTGGCCTTTCTCAGTGGGTTAAGAATCCAGGATTGCCTTGAGTTGTAGTGTAGGTCACGCATTGCTGTGGTTGTGGTATAGGCCAGCAGCTGTAGCTCCATACGCCACAGGTACGGCCATAAAAATGGATAGATAGACTGATAGATAAGCAAGTGATCACATATACTTCAGCTAAAGAAATATATGTTGTAATCCCACCATTCAGGTATAGGACATTCATAATCTAGAACACTTGGATTATTTCCTAGAAATTTTAGAAATGTTTCATATCTCTGAATATGATTCAATGGACAAATATAAAACTTAATAAGGTTAAAATAACAAAATATAAATAATTGCTAAATAATATCTCTGATAGTTTAGTAATCATTTTATATAAATAATGATTTTAAAATCTTTCTATAAATCTACATAATGTTTATTTTTATCAAAGTTTTATAATTGACATCAAAATTGATCTTAGTGTGGTTTATCACATTAATGCCTACTTATGAACAATATTTTCACAGATCTCACTTGGAAATTAATGGAGTCTTTCTACAGAGACAAAAATACAAATTCATATTCAATGTTCACGTTGTTTAATAGAACCATATTTTCACTGAAGCTAGTTTCATAGATAGTTGTTTAATATATTTAAAGAATCACTCAAATAAGTCTACATATTATAAGGTATTTTCTCTGGCTAAAATTAACTTAAAAAGCTATATATCAGAAGGTTGTGAAATTTGCATCATTAGACATTAAAAGCACAGGTTCTTATTTCATTATGTAATGCTATTAAACTTTTAAAAGCATCATTGGCATGTTAGTGGCCAAGTTCCTTTATAACATATTAATCTTAAAAGCCACATAAATGGTACACTTTCAACCTGGCAGCTTAGAGTTTCTCTCCCAATCCAAATACTGTTACCCAAATAAGTGTTCCATACAGACTTAAAAACTCATAGTTTTTTTTAAACTCAGTTGGTGGTCCCTGCATCTTCCAATGGTTCCTTCTCTGTTATGTTAAGATGGTAGCTAGGGTAATTCACATAGAAAAGAGTAAGAAACCACATATAGTAAGACCTAACAAAATGTCAGACACTATCCTTGAAGCATTATATACATTGTTCGTTTAAAATCTTTATAAAAATCTTTAGAGGTAGTAAATTTATTCCAATTACACAGGTAAGTAGATTAGCAGCAACTCACAGGCCTTTGGGAAAAAGCCTTAGGTCTTGATTAGATTACTAGTTTCAGAGTGTCTGTCATTACAAATAATAAGAGAAAAAGTGGTTCAGTACCAGGCGCTGGGCGATATGATTTACACATTTTCTGCTATTTTTCTATCTCAATAACCTCAAAAACTGTTATCGTTATCCTCAGTTTTTAGAGAATGAAACTGAAAGGTTATGTAAATTTCTCAAGGTCATAGAAATAGAAGATGGAAGTGTGAAATCTTTAAGCTTGCTCAACTTAAAAACACAATTAATGGGCCAAGCTCCCTTAGAAGCAATAGAGCTTAATGGCTAACTTAGAAGATTCCAGCTACTTGGAACAGAAAATTATAGGAGAAAAACAGTCCACTACTTTTTACTGCTGTGTGACCAAAGGAATGCCTCTTTCTTCATATTAAAAAGGAACAGAGAGAATTCATTCCTTAAAAGATTATTATGGGGTTTAGGAGTTCCCTTCGTGGCTCAGTGGTTAACGAAGCCGACTAAGAACCAAGAGGTGGCGGGTTCGATTCCTGGCCTTGCTCAGTGGGTTAAGGATCCGGCGTTGCCGTGAGCTGTGGTGTAGGCTGCAGACGCGGCTCGGATCCCGCGTTGCTGTGGCTGTGGCGAAGGCCGGCGGCTACAGCTCCTGTTAGAACCCTAGCCTGGGAACCTCCATATGCCGCGGGTGCGGCTCTACATAAAAAAAGGCAAAAAGACAAAAAAAAAAAAAGATTATTATGGGGTTTAAGTAAGGAATTCATTTAATGGTACTCAGCACATCACTGAAGAACCCTCACCTTACCCCGCCCCCGACAAGCTGAGAAGTAATAAAAACTCTTTCCTCATCAGTGAAGCATTAAGTCAAACTTCTTGTCTCAAGCTTTGCCCCAGGTTTCTCCCTAAGTGAACTGAGCTTAGAGTTAGCTCATTGATTAGAAGGCATAAATTCACCAGTGACAAAGCACAGAGAATAATAAAAGAAAACCACAGAACACCAAGAATGTAAGTCAACCCATAATGATACAGATATCAGCCATCTTTCTTTAGAATTTCATTAGAAATTTTATTAAAGAATGTATCCCCACACAGTATCTCGATTGCACTTTATAAACAAGTAATATAATTAGTTAGTATAACTAAAAGGTAAATGACAGAATTTCAGGCAGTAATAAGTTTCTGAGACTAAAAAATCTTTTTGTTTTATATATTCACATATCACCATGTTCCAAAAAAAAATTTAACATTTGAATCTTCTTAGAAACTATGTAAAACAAAATGACATAAATTATGTGCTTATGAAAATAAAAACTAAAAATGGTCCAAATAGCTCTACATATCTGACACCACACTTATTTTGCTAAGGGATTAATTAAAACTTTACTGAAAACTAACTATTCTATTATGCAACATTATCACAGAATATTTATCATATTATTTAGGCTAAGTTGTTTTTTATTCTCCAAACAAATTAATAATTAAAACAACACAAAAACTCTGCTGCTTTTCTATCTGATAAGTAGTATATATTTTGTCTTTTTCAGTTGAAACTACATTTTCATGGCAATGGAAACTTTTAAGGAAAATTTAAGTAACTATTTACTGAGTTCCAGCTCGAGTAAGACATTTTGCCATGTCCTTAGAGAAAAAGAAAGATTCCTAAGTTTTGGTTTATGACTTCTCAGATTTTACCATATTATTTGTCAGGTATGTAGGTTATATAATGCTACGGAATGGCAAATTAGATTGAAAGGAAGGCTGGAGCCAGATCATGACATTTCTTCTACATTGTGATTAGGAGTTTAGATTTACTTATACCATCGAGAGATTTAGCATCAGACAGGACAAGTTATGGCTTACTGAAACACAGATAATTTACAATTTTATTCCAGTGTACAGCATAGTGTTTATACTCTATTAAAATCTTTTACAAGATAATGGCCATAATTCCATGACGTACATCCTTCTTATTTTATACTTAGCAGCTTTTATCTCTTAAATCTCATATCCTAACATGCCCCCCTTCCCTTCTCCCCACTGGTGACTATTAGTTTGTTTTCTAAATCTGTGAGCCTACTTCAGTTTAGCTATGTACATTCATTTGTATTATTTTTTTAGATTTCACATATAAGTAATATCATACAGTATTTGTCTTTGTCTGACTTACTAAGTGCATTTTTCAGGTCCATCCATGTTGCTGTAAACAGCAGGATTTTCATTCTTTTTTATGGCTGATTAATATTCCATGGTATATATTTAGCACTTTTTAATCCATTCATACGTTGATGGACACTTGGGTTACTTGTAAATATCTGGCTAATGAAAATAGTGCAGGTACAAACATTGGGGTATGTATATCTTTCCAAATTAGTGTTTTCATTTTTTCCCGATATATACCCAGGAGTGGAAATGCTGGATCATATGAGAGCTCTAGTTTTCCTAGGGACCTTCGTATTGACTCACACAGTGGCTGCACCAATTTACATTCCCACCAACAAGACTTCCATCTAATTAGCGGTGAGATATTGATAAAGTTACTGTAATATACTCTCTGATGTCACTCTAGGCCTTATTAGTTCAAAATGGAGATAATATTCACTTTCTTTCAGTAGTTTGCAGCCAATATTCTTCCAAATTCCCTTGGAACTTTCCACATACCTAAAATGTAGGATCCCTCCATCTGTTCACTTTATCATCACCTACTCTTCTTTGCTTTTTTTAGAGGTCAGCTAAAGCTTCACATTTTCAGGATATTTATTTATGTAATAACATCCATGTTGGATCAGTTCCCCTTTTAAAATTTCATAGCGCCCTCTATTTTTCCTCACCTAAAATTATGTTTCTATAATTCATTATATAACAGAATCTACAGTCACCAGATAGGCTAATAGAAATTATACATAATACATAACAAATACTTAGAAAATAAAAACAAAAGTCAGCACTGAAAGCTCTAGTATAAATATGTCTTGTTTTAAGATATTTAATTTTGTTATGAAAATCTATGATGAAGAATAATAAAATTAATGATAGATACATTTCTCACGAAAAAAGATTAAAAATAAAACTGAGACAGTATTAATCATGAGACATATTTAGAGTTAAGACTTCAGATATGAATTGCACATTGCTGATTAGTGTTAAAATGGACTAATTTTTGAAAGCTCTTCAAAAAGAATACTAATACAATGATTGTGTATCAAGAGAGCTACAAACATTAAGAAGCTCATAGCTTGGTATAGTGAAACCTACCAAGAAGATAATATTGTACCTGAAAAAACAAATTGCTAATATGATTTTCTTGAATTGCAATAATGTAATAACAAAAATACCATATATTTTTATAAAAAGTAATTCCCATATGATCATCTCCAGATTATAATTTTCAACCAACACAAATTTAAAAAATAAATCTCGGTCTCTGGCATGTGGAATTTCTTTCTTCGGATTTAAAATAGAGCTTTTAGTTTGTCTCTATACAGTAGTAAAAATTGGAACAAAATTTTAAAGATTAAGCAAACTGTCAAAAATATCTTTTTATCCTGTGAATTGTTAGAGAACATTTTTGTTCCACTTGAACATTTGAAATGAAGATAGTATGCCAAAGAAACTGGACTAGTAGTACAGTTTAATCCTGAATCCACATTTTAGAGAATTAACAATGAAATACAATAACCTATTACATATTGAATTTTAGTATATGAATTAACACTTGGGAAGCAGTCAAAATGTTTTGAGAAGGCAGTAAGGTGAAGAAACGAGAAAATTCATATTTTCTACGATTTCCAATTATAAAGTCTCCTATGAAATGATTATCATTCAAACAAGATGTCCTCCTTGTTTTTAAATTGCCTGAATTGGTTACTGTTCAGGGGAAGAAAAAAAAAAAAAGAGAGAGAATGCTCATGCATTATTTCTCTGCCAGGTCACCCTATCAGTATTGGGTACTCTTTAAAAACACTACTTTACCTATTTTGATTCCTTTTCTTTTTCTTCTCCAATTGCCATTGCTAGGACTTCCAAAACTATGTTAAATAGCAGTGGTGAAAGTGAACACCTTTGTCTTGTTCCTGATCTTAGTAAAATGCTTTCAGTTTTTCACCATCAACAATGTTAGCTATGGGTTATCACATATAGCTTCTATTATGTTGAGGTAGGTTCCTTTTATGCCCACTTTCTGGAGCGTTTTTATCAGAAATGGGTGTTGAATTCTGTCCAAAGCTTTTTCTGCATCTATTGAGAGTATCAAACAGTTTTTATTTTTCAGTTTGTTGATGTGGGGTATCACATTGATTCATTTGCAGGCATTGAAAAATCCTTGCATCCAGGGGAAAAAAATCCACTTGATCACAGTGTATGGTTCTTTGTATACAGAATTGGATTGGCTTGCTATTATTTTGTTGAGGATTTTTGCATCTATGTTCATCAGTGATAATGGCCTGTAGTTTTCTTTTTTCATGAAATCTTTGGTTTTGGTATCAGGGTGATGGTGGCTTCATAGAATGTGCTTGGGAGTGTTCCTTCCTCTGCAATTTTTGAGAAGAGTTTCAGAAGAATAGGTGTTAACTCTTCTCTGCATGTTTGATAGAATTCACCTATGAAGCCATCAAATCATGGACTTTTGTTTTTTGGAAGTTTTTTAATCACATTTTCAATTTCAGTGCTTGTGATTAGTCTATTCATATTTTCTATTTCTTCCTGGTTCAGTCTTGGTAGGTTGTACCTTTGTAAGAATCTGTCCATTTCTTCTAGGTTGTCCAATTTATTGACATACAGTTGCTCATAATAGTTTCTTATGATCCTTTGTATTTCCGTACTGTCAGTTGTAACTTCTCCTTTTTCATTCTAATTCTATTGATTTGAACCCTCCCTGTCCCTTTTTTTCTTGATGAGTCTGGATAAAGGTTTATTTTTGTTCTTTTCAAAGAAAAAACTTCCGATTTCATTGATCTTCTTTATTGCTTTCTTTGTCTATGTCATTAATTTCTGTTCTAATTTTTATGATTTGTTTCCTTTCACTACTTTTGGGCTTTGTTATTCCTTTTCTAGATGTTTTAGGTGAAAGGTTAGGTTGTTTATTTAAGATTTTTCTTGTTTCCTGAGATAAGATTGTATTGTTATAAACGTCCCTCTCAGAACTTCATTGCTGTGTCCAATAGGTTTTGTGTTGTTGTAACTTCATATTCTTTGCTGTATCCAAATGTCCATTGACACATGAATGGGTTAAGAAGATATGGTACATGTATGCAGTGGAATACTACTTAGCCATAAAAAGGGTAAAATAATTCCATTTGCATAAACATGGATGGAACTAGAGATTCTCATACTAAGTGAAGTAAGAAAAAGATAAATGCCTTATGATATCACTTATTTGTGGAATCTAATATATGGCACAAATGATCCTACATACAAATCAGAAACAAATCATGGACATGGAGAACAGACTTGTGTTTTCCAAGGGGGAGGGGGAAAAGAAAGGGATAAACAGGGAGTTTGGGGTTGACAGATGCAAACTACTACATTTAGAATGGATGGGTAATGGGGTCACACCACATAGCACAGGGAACTGTGTACAGACTCTTGGGAGAGAACACAAAGAAAGATAGTATTAAAAAAAAATGTGTATATATATATGGCTGGGTCACTTCACTGTACAGCGGAAACTGAAGGAACACTATAATTACATTTCTATAAAAAAATTTAAATAATAAAATTTAATTTAAAAAATAAAAAGCACTACTTTAGAAAGTCCTTGATATGAATCACTTAAAATCAAGAAATCTAATTTGCCAGATTAAAGGTGAGTCATTTATCTGTGCATATATTACCCAGTTTATGAAATATTAAGGTGCATAAGTAAATTTTAATCATAAAATCAACCCTATAAATATTTAATCATCAGGACCCACTATAAAAAAGATAAATCAAATTATCTATAGGACTCATTCTATACAATTGTTGGACACATAAAAATAAAGTATCGAATGCCCTTGAATTTACTATGGAATATTTCACATGACACTTTTTCTTTTTAAAAACTTGTTTTGACATGTGACAAGTTAAATGTTAAAATGATTTTAATGTGATAATGTGAATTTTTAACTGATCTAAGTTACTGCAAAATTATTCTTGTTGGCCAATTTATAATCAACTACTTCTTATCTACTTATATTATCTTCTGACATCTTGCAGCCTCAAGAATTTGGCTTAGCCTTTTTTTTTTGTAACCATCAATTTCTGTGCCACTGGTTTTTACCTCCGTTTCCTCATTTTCCTCCAATTTATTGACTGTGAAAAGTGCATAAATAACCCATTCTACAGGAATTTCTATCTGAGAACAAAGAATCAGATGTGAATAAATGAAGAAAAGATGGCCAACAAGCCTAGCTCTTTCCTAGGAACCATTTCTAATTAATGGTCTCTTGTGGAATCCTTCTAGACCTTTTCTTATAAACCATCTATAACCAACCCTGGAAAGATCATATACCAAATCAGTATACTATACTCCCGGCTGCTATTTTTTTCATTGGCTTTTCTGTCCCCTATGAACCAATCTGAAACACTTTTTCATCAGGTAAGAAAGAGGTTTAATATAATTCTCTAGACCTATTTCACATTGCTTCCAATAGTTTGGCTCTTGGCCTTCTGGATGAGGAAGAACTTCCTGCTTTATTTTAAAAAATTATTTCTATGAAAGTTGTTTTAATTTAACCTAGATTTGAAATCATTTCCTCCAAATAGCAATATTTTCTGAGAATCTCTATTAATCTGAAGCATTGCTTCTGGACTATTTACTGTAGCTCAATCACTTATTATATGCAGCCTGACAGAAATAAGGGTTCACATGCCAAATTTGTTCCTTATTCTCTTTCTCTAGAATAATTTCATTGAGATATTACTCAAATACTATAAAATTCACCCATCTAAGTATACAATTCAATGTTTTGGGTTCATTTTTAATTTTCAGACTTGTGCATTAATCCCCACTAAATTTCAGATTTTTTTTTTTTTGATTGAAACTATATAATGCAGAAGTTCCTGGAGCCAAAGATCAAACCCACACAACAGCGGTGACCTGAGCCACAGCAGTGACCACACTGGAGGATCCTTAACCTGCTGAGCCACATGGGAATACCTAGAATAGTTTTAATCACCAGTCTCCTCCATCTCCTATTCCCCCACCTCTCAGCCATAGGCAACTTCTGGTCTAGTTTTATCCTTGTAGATTTCCCTGTTCTGGACATTTACCTTGCTTTCTTGAAGGAACAACAAACCTCAGTGAATTTTCCAAAGCGGTGTGTCTTTTTATAAACAGAGAGCCCTTCATTGTGTAAATGAACTCTGACTTACACGAGTCCCTACTGATATTTATCCCATTTCTATTCTTTTGCTATTAAAAAGCATTCCACTGAACAGACTCATTTTGTCTTTCTGCTACTGCACCTATGGGATTTATTCTTACAGGTGGGTTGCTAAGTCAAAGAGTAAATGCTCATGTAATTTTGCTAGCCACTATCAAACTGCCCTCAGTGGAATCCATACTATTTTGCATTTCCATCAGCAATGTATGAAAGCTCCTGTTTCTCCACAGACTTCCCAATACAATGCATGCTCTAAAACTTGGATTTTTGCCAATCTGACAGGTAAAACTAACAGAACACAACATTAACCATTAAAAGTGAACAATTTTATTGTACTGAGCAAATTAACAACACTGTGCAAGTACAACCTCCATCTAGTTCCAAGACATTTTCATCATCCCAAAAGAAAACTGTACCTATTCAGGAGTCACTTGTAATTTTCCCTCCCATCATCAACCCTAGTCACTCCCCTGTCAACCACCAATCTGCTTTCTGTCTCTACGGATTTGCCTATTTTGGCTACTTCATATATACGGAATTATATAATATGTGACTATTTTTGTGTCTCGCTTTGCTCACATATGTTTTCAGATTTATCCACAATTGTGGTGTCAGTATGTCATTCCTTTTAACAACTAAATAAGAATATACACACTACATTTTGTTTATCCATTCATCACTTGATGAACATTTAGGTTGTTTCCATCTTTTGACTGTTACATATATGCTAATAGGGAGATTCTAATAAAAGTATGTTTCAGTATCTTTTAAATTATTTGGATCTGTTCTTAAGAGTGGAATTACTAAGAATTACAGAATATAGAATTTCTGTTTAACTTTTGGAAGCTTCCTTTGCCTCATGATTTTATATTTCCATCAAAAATGTATGAGGAAGAATCCAACTTTCCACATCCTCACCAACACTTGCTATTTGTCTCTTCCTGCTTTTTATTCTCATTTCTTTCTCATTCTTATTCTCATCATCAGAGACACCCTATTGGGTATGAACTATTACCTCATATTTGTTTTGATTTACATTTCCACAATGACTAATGATACTGAGTTTCTTTTCATGCGTTTGTTATTTGCACAACTGCTTTGCAAAAATGCCTGTTCAAGTCATTTGCCAATTTTTTTTATGCTTTAAATTAGTTTCTTACCCTTAAGAGGGCTCTTCCTTCAGAGACAAAACTGCTGATTATCTCTCTCTCTCTCTTTTAAATTGACTTTGTCTATTTGGTGTGGAGTTGTAACCATTTGTTACATATTCTAGATAGTAAAGCCTTAACAAATATGACTTGCAAATATTTTCTCCTAATCTGAAGATTGACTCTTCACTGTTCTGATAAAGCCCTTTAATGAAAAGCACTTGACGATGAAGTCTAATTTATCTATTTTTCTTTTGTTACTACACATTTAGGTGTCGTCTCTAAGAGTCCACTGTCATGGATGCATATTCATGACCATAAAAATTTACCAAAAGTTTCCTTCTAAGAGTTTTATACTTTTAGCTCTTTTATTCAGGGCACTGATATATTTTGAGCTGATTTTTGTATATACTGTGAAGTTGGAGTTCAACTTCATTCTATTCCCTGTCTATATTCAGTCAACTCATTTTAATATATTGACGAGATTATTCCTGACCCACTGAATGATCTTGGCAACTTGTTCAACATTATAGGGGCACAGATGTATGGGTTAATTTCAAGACTCTCATTCATTTAAATCATTATGTCAACATAATTTTTTTCTTTTTACTACAGTAGCTTTGTAGAAAGTTTTGAAATCAGGAATTCTGAGACTTCCATCTTTGTTTTTCTTTTTCAGTGCTTTTTTGGTAAATTTGTGTACTTTGCAATTCCATATGAAAGTCAGGACCTACATTTTCATATGTGCAAAACAGGCCATTGGGAATTTTGGTAGGAAAAACACTGAATTTGTAGATCACTTTGAGTAGTTTTGCCATCTCAACAATATTGTCATCCAAACCACGGACACAGAATGCTTTCCATTTTATTTAAATCTTTAATTTATTTCAGTATTGTTTGATAGTGTTCTGTACAAAAGTTTTTCACATTTCTCTATTAAATTTATTTCTAGACATTTTATTCTTTTCAATGTTCCCGCAAACAGAATCACTTTCTTTCTTTCTTTCTTTTTTGCTTTTTAGGGCTACACTTGGGACATATGGAAGTTCCCAGGCTAGGGGTCAGAATGGAATTATAGATGCTGGCCTTATGCCACAGCCACAGCAATGTCGGATCCATAACCCACTGAGCAAGACCAGTGATCAAACCTGCATCCTCATGGATCCTAGTCAGGTTTGTTAACTGCTGCGTCACAAAGGGAACTCTCAGAATCATATTTTTTTTAATTTATCATTGCTGGTATACAGAAACACAATTTTTTTTTTTTTTTTTTTACTGGTCTTGTCCCTTGAAACTTTGCTGACTTTATTAGTGCCCGCAAGTTTTTGGTAGATTCCCTGGGATTTTTGATAGGTAGCATCACAGAATGTGCAAAGTGAGATAGGCCAGTTGATGTTTTTAAACTGATGTAGATGGAAAAATAACTATTATATAGATCTCATATCCTGCTAAATTATCAAGCAATTTTTGGGGGAAAAAATGAACAGTTTCAGATCTTCAAAGATAAAGAAAAGATTCAGAGGTACCCATGCAAAATTCACTTATGATTTTAAAATTTGGATAGGTTAAAAGTAAAAGGACAAAGACGTTTGCTTATTATCTGTGTGAAGTAGTTCCTACCAAACACAGCCACGGCAGGAAGATTGAGAAGGCAAGTCAATATCTGGAAGCAGGGAGTTATATATATACCGTTACACGTTTCCAGCTTGAGAGCTCACTAAAGGCAATACATTGTATAAGAGAGAAAACCCACAGTCAGTCGGGCCTAAAGAATCAGAGGCAGAGTATAAGGCATCCATACTCGCTGGAAAATGAAGTTTGAACTTCTAAAATAGAGGAGCACTAATTGGGAAACTTATATGTGGTATATAAATTCTTCCCAAATACCTGGTTGACCTTTGAATTACAAATGTTCTGGATCAACTCTTTATGATAATAATAGTTTAAAAAAACTAAGAGTTAAGCTCCACCTAAGAGATGAATTCTTCAGTTGGATGGGGCGAAATGACTGCCTGCTAAGATAAACATACCAAAATCGACACTTTTCAGGAAAAAAAGTACAAAACAAAAGTTACAGACTTTATAATATTCTCAGTATACAGATTACAATCCAAAATTACTTAGAAACAAAAAACAGGAAACTCTGACCCACATTTACGGGAAAAGACAATGAAAAAAGACCTACATTAATATGGTCTTGGAGTTCCCGTTGTGGCTCAGTGATTAAGGAATCCAACTAGAAACCATGAGTTTGCGGGTTCGATCCCTGGCCTTGCGCAGTAGGTTAAGGATCCGACGTTGCTGTGAGTTGTGGTGTAGGTCGCAGACGAGGCTCAGATCCCACGTTGCTGTGGCTGTGGCGTAGGCTGGCAGCTACAGCTCCTGTTAGACCCTTAGCCTGGGAACCTCCATATGCCGCGGGTGTGGCCCAAATAAGGCAAAAAGACAAAAAAAAAAAAAGTCCTTGACGTGATGAAGAAAACCTATGATTAGATTAAGTATTTATACATGATGAAAATTCTCAGAAGCATCACAACACAAGGAAGCTTTTTCAGTCTACATAACCACATTAGCAATACATTTAATGGCAAAAAATTGACAAGTTCCTTCTAAGATCACAAAAACAGAAAGAATGCTGCCCTCACTGCTTCTCAACATTTTCTGGAGGTAATAATTACTGGTAGCAGATAAGAAAAATAATAAAATAAAGATTAGAAGACAAGAAATAAAACTGTCTCTATTTGCAGATGATGAGATTCTTCATATAGATAATCCTAAGGAAGCTACCAAAATGAATAAACCATTAAATCAATTTAGTAAGACCACAGGACAGCAAGTTAATTTATAATAATCTATTGTATATGCTGGCATCATGATATTGAAATTTTTATTTTAAAAATCAGACATAACGGGAGTTCCTGTCGTGGCTCAGTGGTTAACAAATCCGACTAGGAACCGTGAGGTTGTGGGTTCGATCCCTGGCCTTGCTCAGTGGGTTAAGGATCCAGCGTTGCCATGAGCTGTGGTGAAGGTTGCAGACGTGGCTCGGATCCCGCGTTGCTGTGGCTGTGGCGAAGGCCGGCGGCTACAGCTCCTGTTAGACCCCTAGCCTGGGAACCTCCACATGCGGTGGACGTGGCCCTAGATAAGGCAAAAAGAGAGAAAAAAATAAAATAAAATAAAAATCAGACATAAGACATTCTTAGAAATACATTTAACAAACATGAAAGGACACAAGATGTGAGGCTTTAATGTTAGCTGAATAGAGAGACTACACATAATCTTTTTATCACTACTTTTAAAACTGTGCATGGATATGATATATGTGTTTCACAGGAAGAATAAAGTATTTGTAAACTATTTCCAGCATAAAGGAAGTCATCATTCCCTCCATGTAAAATGCATGTAAGTAGTATTCTAAATTAATACTTTATGAGGATAACAGTGTCACCTTAGTAGATTAAAAGGCATGTGCCTATATTCCGGCAAAGGTACTTAAATATGCAACCTTCCAAATTTAAATAGATTTTCCCACTTATAAAGAAGTTAGGTCATGTCACTTTCCTTCTGAAAACCCTCTAATGGACTTACATTCATTTCAGATTAAAATCTAAATTTTACTATGCCCAACATGATCTTCTGTACGCTTCTATGATCTGTCGCAGGCCATCACTGTCTTCCTTCAGGCACTCTGCTATTTATTCTGGCTTTACTGGCATGGTCCTTGAAAAATATTTCCATTCATAGCCCCCTGTTTTTTTTGAACTGGAAATCTCTTTCCATAGGTTATCATCCACTTTCAGATGTCCGCTCAAATATCACTCCATCAGAGACTCCTGCCTGATCCCACTCTTAAAATGACATCTTCTCAATCTCTATTATCTAAACTTCTCCATACATTCTATATATGTTGTTATACACACACACACGTGCATATATATTTAAAAACAGATGCCTTCCAAAATGGAATATAAGCTATATGCCAGTAAATCCCACAGGAACACACTACTTGTTTCATTTGTTAATGTAACTCTAGTGCCTAAAACTGTACTACCTGCATGTTTTGCCATCAACAGAGCCACCGAAACAATGAAGAACAGAACATAAGGACAGTTTACTTCTTTTGCATAGTCTCTCTAGTTTAGTTTCTTTTGTTAAATATGATTAAATCTATTACTCTCAGATAACTTAAAAAGATAGAAGATTAACTAACACTCAGCCCTGTGGAAGAACAAGAATTCCATGCCTCGTATTGTCAGGTTAGTCCACTTTCACAGGATCGCCCCCATGACTCTCAATAGTTTCACCCTTGTGAATACAAACACAAACCCACACAAATTTTTCACAATCATCGGTATTCTACAATGCACCTTAAGAGTAACAAATACCACTTTTCTCAAGGGAAATGTAATTTCTTTATATAAACATTATGAGTTATTTCTGGCCACATTCACTCATTCTAAAAATTACACAACATGTGATTTAAAAATATTCCCTTTGCTATATAGGTACAGTGTGATTACACGAGATTGCCAATGTTCATCATAATAGCATATCCAACTTCATTTATTTTCCAGAGCAGTTTTATAATTTAGTTAGCTTTTATTGCATTTCATCACAGTTTTGCATTACTACATAAATTCCTTAGGGCATTTCACATATTAATAGTTATTTCATCCCAAATTTTAATCTTGAATATTACTTTATTTGGGTTCCTGTGAAAATGGAATTCATCTGTATGTTGACATGACTTTGACAGAAAACAAGTGGTTGCCAAACATTCTGTAGAATTACACTCTGTGCCAATTTGATTTTGGCAAATATTAATGGAAAATAAAACACTAATAAACCATTTGCCTAGAATAATATTTGATGTTTATATAGTTTCTCTCATCAAAAGACATCAAACATACAACAAGTGAAAATCTCATTAACCTTCAAAAAAATCCCCATGAGAAAAGTAGAGGTCAGGTGTTTCTACTCCGATTTCATGTACTTTCTGTTCTACTTTTCCAGGGACAGAGATAAAGCTTTTAAATAATGGCACATACAAAGATGGAAAGGAAGCTGTCCCTTATCCACAGAAAAATTATTTAAACCAGATTTGCTCAAACACTGCATTCAAATTAAGTTTTGATAGGGTTCTTTGGAGCATTTGACACATGAAGACAGATGTTAATGATTACACAATTTCTTGAAAATGCGTTATAAAATGATTAAATCTAATAATGGTCAGGAAGTATTTTGTTACATAGTATATTATATTTCCTCTAATATATCTCAAATAATGTATTTTCATGAGTGGGAATTTTACTATTAGTTCACTCATTCATTCTTTTAAAATCCTCATAAATAAAAATTCTAAGTCAAAAATTAATCTCAGAACTTGAATTCTTTCACCCCTGCTGCTTCCTAGTTGCCAATTACTCGAGTCCTTTCCCTTCTATTTGAAGCCAGGGCACAGTACTTCTTCCCCCATCCTCCCCCCTCCCCATTCACAAAATTTCTTCTATATTACAATGATTCTCCTTATGTGGTCCATTGACAAGAAGCATCAGTATTAACTGAGATCATGCTACAAAAGCAAAATGTCGAGCCCTACACCAGACCTACTGAATCAGATGCTGTGGGACTGGAGCCCAGAGATGAGTGTTTTGGGTTGTAATTCAGATGCTGCTAGGGTTTGAGAGTCACTTCTCTATATACTTGCATCAATCATGCCCATGAACATTTTAAGCCCTAGGCTTAGATTCACCTTTTTAAAAATAGTGTATATAGCATTCTGTCTGTTGCAATGCTTAATTAGCTATTTTCTATATTTCTGAAGACTTCTCTAAGGCAGTAACATTAAGATTTAAAAAGAAAGACAAAATGCGGCATGCACAGAACAACATACAGGATGATTGAGGATACAGAAACTGTGTGAAAGCTGAAGTGAAGAGCATATTGTATATAAATAAATTAAAGAGTCCCATGGGTAGAGTTCACACTGCGGTGCAACAGGGTAGGCAGTATCCAGCTGCTGGGACACAGGTTCAGTCCCCGGCCTGGTACAGTGGGTTAAAGGATCTGGCATTGCCACAGCTGCAGTGTAGGTCACAACTGCAGCTTGGATCTGTTCCCTAGTCCAGGAACTCCGTATGCCATGGGAAGGCCAAAAAGGAAAAAGAAAAAAAAAAGAGGCCAATGGCTATTCAGCACATTGTTCACATGGGAAGGGAGAAATAACAGAGAATAGACAAGTAGGAACCAGATCTGCCTTTTTTCATTTAGAAAAACATATATGACGTTCAGACACGTTATGTGATTTGAAAAACTATTACTTAGTTTTAGTCCATTATATGAATGTAGTGCATTTCTTTAAATGTCCTAAGTAAAAAGTTCAGATTTTATTGTAAAATATAAAAAAATATCTTCATGGTTGAAACATACTGGAGTGATATAATCCACTTGTGTCTGTAATAGACAAATACATTTGCTTGCACCATTATTAATACAGTTTTGAAAGATCTAATAATGTAACATGGATTGAAAGGAAAATAAGTTTAATAAAATAGAAAATTAACTAACACCTCCACATCATGTAATTATCTTTTTTTTGTAATGAGAACAATTCAGATCCAGTCTCACCAATTTTTAAAAATACAGCAGAGTTCTGTTAATTATAATCACAATACTGTCCATTATAACCTAGAAATTATTCATCTTCTAACTGTAAGCTGGTACCCCTCAAACTGTAATACTGATGTGTATCCAGGTAATATATACATTAAACGCACATAATATTTTACGTCAATTATTTTAATAAAGGTTAAAATTAATTTCACATGCTTATGACTTGAAAAATATTTAAAAACTCAAAGAAAAAGCATCTAGAATAAAGAATAGGAAACAGAAATAGTAACATTAATATGGGAGGGGAAATCTTTGAAGCAGATAGTGCTAGCTTCTGACTGAGTAGCATCATTTACAGAAGTTTCATTTTTTTAATGATTTTTATTTTTTCCATTAGAGTTGGTTTACAGTGTTCTGTCAATTTTCTACTGTACAGCAAAGTGATCCACACAAATGTATACATTCTTTTTCTCACATTATCCTCCATCATTTTCCATCAGAAGTGACCAGTTATAGCTCCCTGTGCTATACAGCAGGATCACACTGCTTATATACCCCAAATGCAGTAATTTGCATCTATTAACCCCAGACTCCCAGTCCACCTCACTTCCTCCCACTCCCCCTTGGCAACCACAAGTCTCTTCCCTAAGTCCATGAGTTTCTTTTCTGTAGAAAGATTTATTTGTGCTATATATTAGATTTCAGATATAAGTTATATCATATGGTATTTGTCTTTCACTTTCTGATTTACTTCACTTAGATGAGAGTCTCTAGTTTCATCCATGTTGCTGCAAATGGCTTTCTTTTGTTCTTGTTTATGGCTGAGTAGTATTCCATTGTGCATATATACCAGATCTTCTTAATCTATTCATCTGTTGATAGACATTTAGGTTGTTTCCATGTCTTGGCTGTTGTGAATGGTGCTTCAATGAACATACAGGTGCATGTTTCTTTTTAAAGGAAAAGCTTTGTCTGAATATATGCTCAAGAGTGGAATTGCTGGGTCATATGGTAGTTTTATATTTAGTTTTCTGAGGTATCTCCATACTGTTTTGCATAGTAGTTGTACCAATATACATTCCCACCAACAGTGTAGAAGGGTACCCTTTTCTCTACACCCTCTGCCACATTTGTTATTCGTTGACTTGCTAATGATGACCATTCTGACAGGTGTGAGGTGGTTGGAAGAATTAATATAGTAAAAATGGCCATACTATCCAAAGCAACCTACAGATTCAATGCAATCCTATCAAATTACCCATGCATTTTTCACAGAACTAGATCAAACAATCCAAAAATTTATATGGAGTCATAAAAGACCCAGAATTACCAAAGTAATCTTGAGAAACAAAAACAAAGCAGGAGGTCTAACTCTCTCAGACTTCAGACAATATTACAAAGCTACAATAATCAAGACAGTGTGGTACTGATTAAAAAAAAAAAAAGCAAACATACAGACAAATAGAAAAGAATGTAGAACACAGAAATAAACCCAAACACCTATGGTCAATTAGTCTTCAACAAAGGAGCCAAGAATATAAAATGGGAAAAGTCTTTTCAGTAAGTGCTGCTAGGAAAATGGGACAGCCGTGTGTAAATAAACCAATGAAATTGGAACACACCCTCACACCAAGCACAAAAATAAACTGAAAAAGGCTTAAA
>PVHT021183618.1:560087-605137 GCA_004024745.2 Catagonus wagneri | reverse complement strand
AAAAAAAAAAAAAAAAAAAAAAAAACAATTGAAAAATGGGCAAAAGACCTAAATAGATATTTCTTCAAAAAAGATATACAGATGGTCAACAGGCACATGAAAAAATGCTCAACATCACTAATTATTAGAGAAATACAAATCAAAATACTATGAGGTACCACCACACATATTTAAGAACAGGTTTTTTTAAAAGTTGTTTTGTTCCAGTGGATATCACTGTCCTCACCTGTAGAACAGGAGGAAGTAATATTTTTTTTCAGGTTTTCATGAAGATTAAAATAACAGTACAATCCTCAGGTAACATCATACCCAATGGCAAAAAGTTCAAAACAAGACAGGGATACCCACTTTCATCACTTTTATTCAAATAATATCGGCAGTCTTAGACTGAGAAATTAGGCAAGAAAAAATAAATAAATAAAAGGCATCCAAATTGGAAAGAAAAAAGCAAAACTGTCCCTGCATTTGGATGAGGCAGGTATACACAGAATACCCTGAAGAGTCCACCAAAAAAAGAAAGAAACAATAAATGAATTCAGTAAAGCCTGCAGATACAGAATCAATATACAGAAACCAGTTGAATTTATGCAATAACACACTATCAAACAGAAAAATTAAGGAGTTCCCATCACGGCTCATCGGAAACGAATCCAACTAGGAACCATGAGGTTGCAGGTTCTATTCCTGGCCTTGCACAGTGGGTTAAGGATCCAGTGTTGCCATGAGCTGTGGTGTAGGTCACAGATGTGGCTTGGATCTGGCGTTGCTATGGCTCTGGAGCGTAGGTGAGTGTGTGCAACTCCAATTCAATCCCTAGCCTGGGAACCGCCATATGCTGCAGGTGTGGCCCTAAAATAAAAAAGAAAAATGAAGACAATAATCCTGCTTAAAATTGCATCAAAAGTAGTAAAATATCTAGGAATAAATTGAGGTAAAAGATCTGTAAAGTGAAAACTGTAAGATAGTCATAAAAGGAATTGAAAAAGAAACAAATGGAAAGATGTAGCATGCTCATGGATCAGAAGAATTTACATTATGAAAACATTTGATTTACCCAAAACCATCTCTATATTCAGTGCAGTCTTAATCAAAATGTCAATGGTATTTTTCAGAAAATTAGAACCACAAAAGGTGAGGAATCTTGAGAATGAGCCAAGGCAGAGGCATCACACTTTCTAATTTAGAATTATATTACAGAGCTACAGTAATTAAAACTACAAAACTGGCATAAATCTTTAGCTTTTACCTTTATCCTTTATGCACATCATAATCATAATAAATATTACATAATCACAATAAATATTTAATTTCTATATTCAAGTAAATATAAGTTGCTTAACATCCCTTTTGGAAAGTTAAAAAAATAGTTTTTTGTTTTTCATTTTTTTTGGTCTTTTTGCCTTTTCTAGGGCCACACTTGCGGCATATGGAGGTTCCCAGGCTAGGGGTTTAATCGGAGCTATAGTCACCAGCCTATGCCACAGACACAGTAATGTGAGATCCGAGCCGCATCTGCAACCTGCACCACAACTCATGGCAAAGCGAGATCCTTAACCCACTGAGCAAGGCCAGGGATTGAACCCCCAACCTAATGGTTCCTAGTCGGATTCGTTAACCACTGAGCCACAATGGGAACTGCAAAAAATAGGTATTTACTTAAAATATTTACCAACAATTTTATCCCATGTAGAAAAATTATAACATTTTGCAACTTTCTATTCATTCATCTCTGCAAGACTCATTTCCTTATTTATTAAATCCTAGCTTAGAAATATACATTTTGGGAAGAGCTAAACAATGTTTCAAGGTGTGCATGTGTATTTGAAAAAAAAAAGTCTGAATCTCGAGGCAGATTTTAGTTTGTGTAAAAAGCAACATTAGAATGGAATTTGTTTTTTAGCATGATTCCTCTTGAGAAAATACTGTCTCATAAATAAGAATCCATGTTTTATCTCCTGACAAAAACAAAAGTTTACACAAGTTATCTGGGAATATTTGTGATATGTCAAAACTAATAAAACTGTAAACAATCACCTTCTCCCACAAATCTCTTATGGATATTCTGTTTGTCTGTTTATTTTTGGCTTTTTAGGGCCATACCTGCCACATATTAAGTTCCCAGGTGAGAGGCTGAATCAGAGCTACAGCTGCCTGCCTACAATACAGCCACAGAAACACGGGATCTGAGATGCATCTGCAATCTACCCCACAGCTCATAGCAACACCGGATCCTTAACCCACTGAGCAAGGCCAGGAATCAAACCCATGTCCACATGGATACTAGTTGAGCCATGAGAGGAACTTCCAGAATGTTCTGTTTTACTCTCTGGCTTTCAGTAGTATAATATCTGAATATACATCCACATCAGCTTTAAAATAAGCATGATTAGTCCATCAGTGTGCCTCTAAATGTACTAAATGTTGGTGATTATTATTGATTGTTGTTGTCTCCCTAGTAATCAAAGAAACGGATGACTTGCTCTTGGAGAGCAAGTGCCAATTCTGTCTCAGCAGCCGGAGTGTGATTTTGAGCAGAACCATTCTGACAGAAATAATATTAAAGAAATAAGCAGTCCCAGAGTTAGACATATTGTTTTGTGTGCATTCCCTACATGGTATCATGGAAACTCCCATACACCTTCTCTTTGATTCTTCCCTCATTACGAAAATCATGCTAATGGTGACTAAGAATGTTCACTTCTGAAGACGATGAAACATTCTTAAGCTTACTCATAAGGGTGTAGATCTTTCTCAGAGTCAACTGCCATAATACATTGAGTTATGTTTTTCTTGCTTTTCTAGCACCATTAATATATTTCCTGGTATATCAATATATTTTAGAATATTTCCCTAATTCACTTTGCCCCTGACAACTATACAGACTTAATATTACCTAAAAAATTTTGTCCTTTAAAATAGATTTTTAATATTTGATGTTATTTTCAGAGCCTCTTTTTTTCCCAATATTATGTTCACGTTATGATTTTATTATTCTTGACTGATGATTTTTAACCTCCACCATTAATTTTCTATCATTATCCATCTTCCTTTGGGTGATTTGAGCTGGAACAAGTTACAGAGAGGGAGTGTGGATGAAGGAGTTATTTTCCAAAAATACATTCATGCCTCAGTTTTTAATACATTATTTTTCTAAGAGTCAGGACAAATTTAAGTGCCAAAACTTAGAGAGGCATCCCCTTTACGTGAAAAATCTTAAATCTTTAGCTTAACTTTCACACAGATTTTATAGTATTTTTTTCAATCTTTGAGTCTACCTGACAGGCCTTCCATGGACTTGTAGCTGGTTGCAAATGTTAACTATTGTTTCAGTAATTCTTCATAACAAACTGCCACAAAATACCAGTGGGAAATGATAATGTATTGCTCACTCCCACATCTAAGGGATGCCTATGGAAACACTGCTCCACATGTTTTGTTCTGGTCCCTAGGATGGAAGGGCAGGGACTGTTCAAGGCATGGTCTCCTGTGACAATGGCAAACATACAGGACAATAAGGGAAATGGCACAGCATACTTACAAGTTCTGTGTGGATTGCACCCCTGGCCAAAGCAAGTCATATGGCCAAGGTTCAAAATCAAGAGGTGAAAAAGTATTCTCTTTCCATGCAGGGGGCAATATCTGGGAGCCAAGTGATGAATGTTTACAGAAAAATAATCTGCCATACCAGTAGAGTACTTGTAAACCCTTTTTAAAAGTTAAAAGTTTAAAAAATTAAAATAGTAACTATACTAGCATTAGCGGTTTGGTGACAAACACATGTTGATATATTTTCCCATAAAAATGTAGTTACACATGGAGATTAGAATCAATTTTTAAATTTGGGTTAATCAATTTTTAACATTTTGGGTTAAGTGTATTTGAAAACTGGCCTGAAACCAAACCACCATGAATAGCATTATTTATGTGTTCCAAGTCATAAAAGTTCAACCTTTCATCACATTTTAGGGGAAAAATAGTTATTTAGGGATGGACAGCACATACTGTTATACGTTTTCATACTTTCCACAGAACACACCTAGAATTTTATGTCTGATTGAGATGGAAGCTTAGAATAAGATGTGAGTTTAGTCAGATGTGCATTCCCAGAAAGTCTGCACAAAAACACAGCTCAGAGCACACAGTTTTCTGATACATTAATAGCAAGTCATCCTGGAGTATCCCATGTACTTTCTTTTGTTAGATTTGTATATTTAACAGTAACTATATGGTCATCTTCTAAAACTATCATTTGTATACATAATTTAGCAAAATAAACAGTGGATAAATATAACCTGTAAAAAAAGCTCAAAGTAAAATATGCAACTTGAGACTCATCTCACTCTTCTACCTCTGAGGTACTGAAGTAACCCAACAGCACATTTGTCAAAGAACACATAAGCGGAGCTATGAGAAAAACACACAAGCAGTGCACACATATACACACACACATAACACACTCCATGATAAGTTCTAATATATGTCCGCTTTCTAAAGCCCCTTGAAATTTAATCAGGCTCTATTAGCTACATGAGCTAATTTATTTCTTAGAAATTCCATTTACCTATGCTTTTTATTAATATTAAGACAATAAAATTAATATGATTTTGAATACTCAAAATCTTAGAAAATCTAATTAAAATATATTTTTATTGAGTTATAACTGACATGCAAAATATTAGTTTCAGATAGATAACATAGTAATTTGATTTTTGTAAATACTGAAAAATGACTACCACAGTAACTCCAGTTATCATTCACAAAATATCTATTAAAATATATAACTAGTCCTTTTAGATTCTCTAAAAGTAATAGGGAGTTTATTTCCACTATAATAAAAAGTTAACATTGTGTTTATTTTTTATCTTTCTTCAAGCAGATTAAGCCAATTCTAATACTAGCATTCCTGATCCAGAAAAATGTCTAAAATTTTATATCAAACTTCAACACCAAATTTTTTTTAATATTCAACAATGAAATAATTATAAAGTAACATTTTATAAACAGCCCATGACATATATAAGGGTAGAATGCCATGGAATTTATCTTTATATTTGATTCAGGATAAGCTGATTTAAGATACTTTGGCACAAACTAAATGTTGAAACATTCTGCACTACTTGGTTCATAACATACTTTTATAATCCTAGCTATTAACAACTTTGGAATACAATAATTGTCACATAAAATATATCAATGTCAATAATTTTGTGATATCTGATTGTGTCTACCTGTGAACTATACCAGTAGGCACCACATCTTTACCGCATCCTAAATTCCCTAGTGTCAGCATGTGGGGATTTCTCAAGCCACCCAGTGGCTGTCAAGCATAATAGTAGTTTGCATACTAAACAGTATTACCTTGCAAGTGGAAACAAAAATCCACCGGCCTGTTACAGTTTAATAAACCTAGGTTTAGGAAAATCTTGTATGGGTTGCTCTGGGCTAGTTTTCAGGTCACATGTCAACTTGATATTTTCTTATAAACCAGCAACTGTGTAACTAAAACGTTGGAGACTTCTTCTAAATACAAGGCAAAACTGAAAATACTCATCCTTATTCCAATGTCCCTAACTCCTAGCTTCTGGTATATAAGATTCCCACAGCATGTCAAAAATAGAATATATCAAAGACTACTTGAGGGTGATGGAAGGCTTTAAATAAATCCTGGTAAGGGAAAGTCTGGCTTTTGATCTGTGTCAAGGAAATGTTTTCATCTACATCAGTATCTGAGAGGTGCAAGATTAGGAGATTTCACCTTTGCTTTCTTGATAAAATGGTACTACCTAGAGGAGGCTGGAGACAGACCCTTAGGGGCTTTCATTGCCCTTCAGAGCTGTGTGTGTGTTTATGACTGCTCTGAGCAGAAACAGCACATCCAAGCATGTTTCATATCCCTCCTCACCTCAAAATTAAGTTCATTATAGTCATATCATGGGGACAGTTTATTGCCAAATATCTCTTCACCTCACAATAAAAATGTACATGTCACACAAAAACATATAAGCATATCGTAAGACTATTTCTGGGTATAATTTTAATCCATATGCTTAAACTTTTGATTGACATGCATCGAGCAGGAATGGAAACAAAATATTTCTCTATTAATAGAAATGGTAAACATACTGACATTTGAAAGACATTACAAAAAATGAATGACATAATATTTAAATTAATTTGAAATTATCTTTCAACTTTCATGTGTCTGCTACTCATAACTGGGTAGCATTTATCATGCACTCTTACTAAGATACAGAAACGGGAGAGGGGGTGGCACATTTATTAAGATTAGATTTAGTAATTTATCTAAAAGTCCCAGAAAAATACATTTCAAAAATATCTCAAACAAAACAAAGTTTCTCTGTCACATAAATGTAATATAAATCTCACCAGTCCTGAGCCAATGATCTCAACTCCTTAAAAAAGGATTTCTTAGGCTGACACATATCCACTTACCTTATTAGTAAAAATTCAATCACATGGTCACTTACAGTTGCGAGGAACCTGGAAAAAATGTATTTATTCTAAGCAGAAAACCAAAAATGTCTAAACAAAGTAAAATCAAATCTACTGGTACTCAACTTTGAGAGAAAAACAACAGAAGATTAAAACAGATAATAATCAAATAAACTAAAAGGAATAAAAAAACTTCATGGATTAAATAAACATATTTGGGTGCCTAGTAGGCACCAGCATATTCTAAGCACTGAGATTTTTAAGTGAAAACACACACAAATACACACAATCTCTGCCTTCATGTGGCTTACATTTTAGTGGATAAAGACAGTCTTTGGTTTCAGCTTTTTTTTTGGGGGGGGTTATGTTTTTCTTTGCTATACTTCCATAGTTAGACTGATTTTGCTAAAATTAAGTAGTCATCCCGACTTTATCCTGATAGGTATCCTGGTATGTAAGATTTCAAGTAGTTTTGCAGTGATAGTCTGCGTTTCCCATTCTATGCCTTTGGGCAACAGCATTTAACTCCGTATTTCCATTTTGTTAATGACATCATCCTCTTTGTGTTGTTCAGACACACCTGTGTCTCTAATTTGTAGAAAAGATACCAATTATCTTCTCCACAAGCTGATCCATACCCTCCATCATCTTTAAAAAAAGAAAACAAAACAAAAAATAGCAATAACCAAAAAAACCTCCATGAAACCTAGGATTTTAATTTCCTAATTCTTCCTTCCAGCAACAAATGGGAAATTTGCAACATGTTATCCCCTCCCTCATAGTCTAATTCTACACTAGATCCTGAGCTTCACTGAGATGGATTTATTATGGTTATTTGTTGTTAGGGTTTTATTGTGGGGGGGGCATGTCACACAGCTTGCAGAACTCTAGAGATGGATTTCATTTTTTTTTTATTTTCAGCCTGTGACAGTATTTTTGCTTTTGTGTGTTTATTTAATTCCAGGAATACTTATTAAGAACCATGTTATATGATTTTTTGAAATTTTTGTGACTCCATTGTTATCTTGCACTTTAACTGCACTTAAAAATAGTTGAGCTCAGAAAAACAGCTTTACAAGCAACATGAATACTAAATATGAACATATTTCTGAAAATCAAATAACCTAATACACATAGGCTGAAGCATTTAAGAAGATGCTATATCTCTTTATCCCTATCACTTGTTTAAGGTACATGAAAGAAAACATGTTTCACCTGATATTCTCTGATAGGAAATTCCTGTGACAAAACAATTGGTGAGGATGCTTTTAACAGAAAGAGTGAACAAAAAGGATATACCATCTAAAATGTAATATAGCTTTTCAAGAGCTAGGAGGATAATTAAATATGCATGTGTCTCTGTGTATGTGTTTGTGTGTGTATGTGTATTATATATATAATGTATCTATAAAATTTGTGAATATATGAATGACAAGCAGGTGGAAGAAAGGGTAAATTTAGATTTGTATCAATTAACTTGTATATGTAACCAATATATATTTAGCTGCTGTTGTTATATTGTTAAGTTTTAGATTTGTTCATTTAGTATGATTAATTTATACAAAACAAAAAATTAAAATCCATATGTATCTGTGTACATAAACAAATGTGGAAACAAGGAAAATTTGGTGAAAGTGTGAAAGAATGGACACCAAATTTCCTAACGCATTAATAAGAGCAATCTTTGAAAAAAAATTATGAACTGTTATTTATAAATTTTGCATTCTTTCCTCTTTGATGCCTCATGACAGAAACAAGTAAAAATGTAACATTTTCAATTAGCATTCAACTGCTTTATTTATTGGCAGAAAATGACAGAAAATCACTGAGGCATAATTACTTGGATTCTGGTATGCACTGGGATTAAATATAACATTTCTCAGATTTTCAATTTGACCAAGTATTTGGTATACTTGGGCAGCTTCTTCTCATTTTCAATCTTAGCTTTCCAAATTTAGCAATGTTTTTAAAGGAATATCAATATGTATAAAATTAGATTTTTATAAAAATGTCACCTATCACAATAATATTATGCCATGCATTTTAAATTAAATCTCAGAATTGCAGCTGGCTGTAACTGCCAAGATAAAACTACAGTCAGGCTTGTTTCTGAGTTAGTGAGGTTGCCCTTAGTTATAACATGCAACATGAAGACAATGATCCCCCAAATACTTAAGAGATACATTGGTCCTTACTAAGTTTTAAATTGCTAATTTAATTGGAGCAGAAAGAATTTACTTTCTGCCAGTTATGTTAATATGTGCCTAAGAGAAACTCTATTAACCGGCTTCATATTTTAAATATATTCCAGTAATCACTTGTCATCCTTGTAGATTGGTGCCAGGCATCTGCCCAGTTGGCCCAGGACTTAATGAAGACCTACTCTCAAGAGCAGCTGGCAGTGGGTAGACAGCTCAGTGTTGGGTACGCACATACACATACACACATACACACACACACACACACACACACACACACACACAATCCCCTCCAAGTGCTTCTGTGTATTTCAACATCTGTGCATCATCTCAATATCTGTCTTTGCCTTTTATATCCTTATCTCAGACTTCAGTCTCTATGCACACAGAATCTCATTCCCACCAAATTCTGCATAACGATCTGCATATCCTTCAAAGGAGAAAGGTAAGCAGCCTTGAGGCTTTTTGATGTACTTGGTATCATCTCATTAACAGCCTCATGTACTCACAATGTACCCTCATGATCAAAAACTTTTTTTTTCCAATGTTACTGAGATATCACGGACATAAAACATTATCGACTAAAATCATACAAGTTTATAATTTCATACAGTACATGCTACCAATATCATTTTGTGTGTATGCAGTGAGAACTTTTCAGGTTTACCGTTGCAGCACCTTTCAAGTATATGATACAGTATTAACTAGTGTCTCTGTGCTGTACATCAAATCTAGGACTAACTCCTAACTGGACGTTTGTACCCTTGGACCACCTTGACCCACTTCCCTCTCTCCCTCCACACACCCTTGGCCACAAACCAATCTTCTGTTTCTATTAGTCGTCTTTTTAGATTCCACATGTAAGCTAAATCACACAGTATTTGTCTTTCTCTGCCTTATTTCAAGTTCTTAACTAATACGTAAGTTCTAGCTTTTCATTTTGAAAGAGTCCTAACGTGTCGGCCAAGTTTCAGACTATCGATGGTATGGCGGTCAGCTAGAAATGCCTGTGGGTCTGCCTGTGGGTCTGCCCCAGAGTGCGCGCGTGGAAGCCCCACAGGCATTTCCCCTCAGAGCCAACCCTGTAGGTGGGCGTACCTGCCCTTGTGGTTCGCCTGAGGACTTCAGGTCACACCCTGGCCACAATCGTCAGGGAACTTTGAAAAAAAAATCAAGATATAGTACTCACGTGTCCTGGAGGATTCTGCTTCAGGGATACTTCGAGGCAACTCTCAGGTAGGGAAGCTTGCGCATGCGGGTCTCGGCTCTGGGCTGATTGGGGGCGAGGGGGATGGGCGGGGGCGAGGGGAGGGGCTGGGGTGCGGGCTCACTCTTTATTGGTGAATTCTAAGCCTAAGAGTGGGAAATAAAGCGCAGCAAGCAAAAAAAAGCAAGCGGCCCAGGGGTCAGTTATCTAAATCAACCAGGCACCTCCAAAGCAAAGGAAACTTCACTGCGGGGGCGGCCTGGCTCTTTATCTACTCATGTAGCTGGCAAGGTGTTTGTTTGAGATAGCTGTCTTTGAAAATCTTAATGCCCGGTCCCAACACCACAATCTAAAAAAACAGCTGCCAGGTGCTCCCAATATACTCTGATTGGCAGTGCCGTTGCAAAGGTAATACAGAGCCGACCCTTGTACCCTTACCCTCAGTTCACACTAAAGATAATCTCGTATGTAATGCTAGTACAAAATCAAAACCAGGAATCTGGCCTTGGGACAAGGTGTGTGTCTAATTCTATGCTATTTGACCCATAAGTACATTTGTGTTATCACCAGTTCAGTCATGGTACAGAACAATTTCGTCACCACAAAGATCTCCTTCATGCTACCCTTTACAATTCATACCCATCGCCCTCCCACACCATCCCTAACCCATAGTAATCATTAAAATGTTTTCCATTCCATAATTTTGTCATTTTAAGAGTGTTAGGTAAATTGAACCTGACCATATACATTATTTTAGATTTTTTTTTAATTGGCACGTCCCAGTTTTTGTGTTTCTCAAACGTTCATTGATACCTATTCAAATCGTTGTTTATCAGTAGTCCACTCCTTTTTATTACTGAGAAGTATTTCATGGTGTGGTAGTATAGTTGACTTTTAGACAGGTTTGAACTGCCCTGCTCCACTCACGTGCAGATTTCTTTTCAATAAGTACTACACAGTTTCACAGTTGGTTGAGTCAGGTTTGAAAGGCTGGCTATAAAGTTATGCACAGATTTTTGACTGCAGTGATGGCACTTTGGAACCCCCGTTTATGTTATCCATGAGTCAACTATAATATGTTTAATCATTCACTTAATGAAGGGATATTTTAGTTGTTTCCAGGTTTTATTTGCTACTGTGAACATTTATGTAAAGATTTTTGTGTGGAAATGTTTTTATTTTTCTAGGGTGAGGAACAATATCTGGCTAAACAGTAAATATATGTTTGGGGTTTTTTGTTTGTTTGTTTGTTTTTAAGAAACTGCCAAATTATTTTCCAGAGTGTCTGTAACATTTTACATTTGCAGCAGCAGTATAAGTGACGGTCTCTCTGTTTCTTCACCAATAATTGATACTGTCACATTAAAGAAATTTTAGGTGTTCTAATAGATCTCATCTTAGTCATAGTTTGCATTGCCCTAGGCTAGTTATGTTGAACACTTTTTCATGTGCTTATTGCCATCTTTATGTCATCTACTGTGAAATATCCCTTCGTATCTGTTACCCATTTTCTAATTGGATTTTTGCTTTTAACTGGTGGGTTTTGATTCTTTATTATGCCAGATATGGTTCCTTTATCAGATATGTAGTTTGCAGATATTTTCCCCCACATCTACCTTGCTTTTTATTTTCTTAAGTTTTTTTACAGAACATAAATATTAATTTTGATGCGTCCAACTTAATAATATTTTTTATTTTGTGGATCATGTTATTTGTATCAAGTCTAAGAACTCTTTGTTTAACCCTTGGTCCTGAAGAATTTCTCCTGCTTTCTTTGAAAAGTGTTAAAGTTTTATGTTTTACATTTGTCTGTGATCCATTTCTGAGTTAATTTATAAAAGGGGTAAGGTCCAGGAGGAGGTTCTAGGTTGATTTTTTTTTTTTTTTTGCTTATAGATTTTCAATTGCTCCACCACCATTTATTTAGAAAGCTGTCTTTCCTTCATTGAATTACATTTTATCTTCGCCAAAAATCATTTTGGCCCTACTTCTGTGGGACTGTTTTTAGATTCTTATTCTATCCTATTGATCTCTGCATATATCCCTCTGCTAAGAGCTCAGTCTTGATTATTGTAGCTATATCTTGTGTTCTGAAATCAGAGTGATTCATCACACATTATTTTATTTTTTTTGATTGTTTCAAAATTGTTCCTTTCCCTTTATATACAAATTTTTGGGGAAAAATTGTCAATAACTTGAAAAAAAAAAATCTTGCTGAGATTTTGAAAGACATTGGTAGAAGTGAAGGTCAGGCTTCTTATGGTCTCTCCTTACAGTAGAGGGGTGAAGGGATCTTCCTATCCAGTTGGACAATCCCTGCTTCCCCGTAATCCTCCTGTGATAACAGTGGGAGATTAGGTTATCTCATTACAACCTGGCAAAGCTAACTAGGCTCTCCACTCAGTCTTTGCTGGCAAAGTTGTAGGTGAGGATACAGTTTTGCTTTGTTCTGTTTTGTTTTTATTGTGGTGTTTGGCTGGAATTGAGCAGTTATCGCCTGCAATTTTTCTATCTTACTATGCTCCTTCCCAGATCCAACGGCTACAGAGAAGAGGTTTACAGGTTTTTGTTAGAGTGCTTTTTTTTTAAAGCAGAAAAAAAGAAGGCAATCCAAACAAAAATGTATTATATGAAAAACGATAATTAGGCATAATTTATAAAATATCTATTTCTGAATATGAGGATGAAGAAATAGGTAGAGATTAGACTTTGAAAATATTTGAATTCAATTATTTAATAAATATGACATACCTTTTTTTTTTCTGAAAGCAAGGTTGAATCGTTGAAACTGTTTATAAAAATTTAGGATGGGCCAAGTTGATTTTAGATGGAATTATCTAGAAGTTAGGTAAGGAATAAATAGAAAGACAAGATGAACAAGTATGAACAAGTATGAAATTATTACAGGGCATTCCCGTTGTGGCTCAGTGGTTAATGAATCCGATAGGAACCATGAGGTTGCGGGCTCGATCCCTGGCCTTACTCAGTGGGTTAAGGATCTGGCTTTGCCGTGAGCTGTGGTGCAGGTTGCAGACGCGGCTTGGATCCAGCATTGCTGTGGCTGTGGCTTAGGCCGGCGGCTACAGCTCCTGTTAGACCCCTAGCCTGGGAACCTCCATATGCCACGGGTGCGGTCCTAGAAAAGGCAAAAAGGCAAAAAAAAAATTATTACAGTGTTTCAAGATGTGTATAATAGAAATGGAAGTTCCTGCTGTGACACAGAGGAAATGGATCAACCAGTATTCATGGGGAGGCAGGTTCAGTCCCTGGCCTCGCTCAGTGGGTTGGGGATCCAGCGTTGCTGTGAGAGCTGGTGTAGGTCACAAACGTGGCTTAGATCCCAAGTGGCTGTGAATGTGGCATAGGCCAGTAGCTGTAGCTCCAATTGACCCCTAGCCTGGGAACTTCCATATGTCACACGTGTGACCTTAAAAAGAAAACAAGAAAAAGAAACAACAAATATCCTACAGAATTGTTAAAACTTGTTACTCATTCACTGGAAATTGAGAATAGCAATCCATAAGTAAATCATTCACAATACAGATTTGTCTCTCCTTTGCTCTTATATTTTAACTAACCAAGACAAAAAAAATTGAATAAACGATAACCCTGGAGGTGCTGGTTTTCCTAAAAGAAAGTTAAGAAATACTAATTTGTTTGTTTAATTCCAAGCATTCTTCCTCATGAAAAAGTGTTTTATTAAAAGTTTAACTGGCGTCTCTCAACTATCCAGATTTATTAATTATAGCCACTTAATATTTGTTGAGCAGCAAATGGATCATTGAATGAGTGGGCTTTTGACATTGTGAAATGAACACAAATATCTGTCCAGTACGAAAGTGCGGGTTTTTCATTATGTTAATAATTTCAAGTACAGTGTAAGCCTCTATTTTATTTATGTCATCCTGCCCTACTATTCATCATTTTCCAAAGTTCAATTATTTTCTTTAGTACTGCAACTTGCTAGTGTAATATTAAATTTATTAGAAGAGGCAAATCTAAGAAGTTATCCATCAACTGTCTTCTGATTAGATTACATTTAAAATAATTCTATCTATAAACACCTGCAAAAGAGGAGATTCCACAGCTTCTCTTGACAACAATTTAAGTATACCTTCTTTGCTGTTAAAAATGTCTTCCTTAGATTTTCTTCCAATGCCGCCTGTCAGAAGGGAGCTAGCTTTCTTCCTGGTGTTTTTTAAGAGATTTGGTCACAATCGTTATAAGAATTTTGAGTTTATTCTCAGATATTATTGAGAATTGGATCATGAGTAATCTGTTAAGTGATTCCTGACTAACATGGTAACTAAATGAACACATTTCAAGGACATGTTTTTTATTATTGACTTTTAATATTTTTATTAAAAGAATATATTTTAGTGTAGTTTTTTTTTTTTTTTTGCCTTTTGTCATTTTATGGCTGCACCTGCGGCATATGGAGGTTCCCAGGCTAGGGGTCTTATCGGAGCTGTAGCCACTGGCCTATGCTGCGGCCACAGCAACGCAGGATCCGAGCCGCGTCTGCGACCTACACCACAGCTCACGGCAACGCTGGATCGTTAACCCACTGAGCAAGGCCAGGGACCGAACCCACAACCTCATGGTTCCTAGTCGGATTCATTAACCACTGCGCCACGACGGGAACTCCTGTAGTTTTATTTTTACAGAAAACTTAAGCAGATACTACAGACGTTTTCCCATAGTCTTCCTTCACCCAGTTCTCACTATTATTAACACGTTACAAAAGTATGGTACATTTGTTACATTAATGAACCAATTTTGATCCATTATGAGTAAAGTACATATTTTATTCAAATTGCCTTAGCTTAGAAAGTACCTTTTTCTGTTCGAAGATCCCAACCAGGATGCCATATCATATTTAACGTATTTACTGTCTTCTTAGGCTTCCTAACTGCGACAGGCTCTAAATCTTTCCTTGTTTTTGATGACCTTGATAATTTTGGTGATAACTATATTATAATGATAATCATATGTCATTTAATATCACCTCTATTAAAGTCTGTGTAATATTTATCTCACATTTAGATTGAGGTTGTGTTCAGGGAAGAAGAATCACAGATTTACGGGGATATTTTCATGACATCATATCAAGGGTACATACTATCAAAAAGACTTATGACTGCTGATGCTAATGTAAGACAGAGATGAACTTTAATAAAATGACCCTTTTTAGCCCCAATAAATTCCCTCATTCTAAAGATGGCTTGTCTGAAATTAATATAGCTAGCTATACTAGCTTTATTCTGATTAGTGTTAGCATGGTATACGTTTCTCCTTTATTTGTAATCTGTGTCTTCATGTATTTTAAGTAGGATTCTTGTAATCAGCATATATTTAAGCCTTACTGCTTTATTCAATCTGATAATCTTTGTCTTTTTTTAATAGACAACTTTTTAAATTTTTATATTTTTTATATTATTTTCCATCATGGTCTATCCCAGGAAACTGGATATAGTTCCCTGTGCTATACAGTAGGACATTAATTGCCAAACCATTTTGAATGTAATAGTTTGCTTCGACTAAACCCAAACTCCCAGTCCAATCCCCCTCCTTCTCCCCCTCGCCCTTGGCAACTACAAATCTGTTCTCTACGTCCATAAATCCGCTTCTGTTTTGTAGATAGGTTCATTTGTGCCATATTTTATATTCAACATATAAGTGATATCATGTGGAATTTGTCTTTCTCTTTCTGACTTACTTCACTTGGGAAAAAATCTCTAGTTTCATCCATGTTGCTGCAAATGGCATTATTGCATTCTTTTTATGGCTGTGTAGCATTACATTCTATATATAAGTACCAGATCTTCTTAATCCATTCATCAGTCAGTGGACATTTAGTTTGTTTCCATGTCTTGGCAGTGGTGAATAGTGCTGTCATATGGGTGTGTGTATATTTTTGAATTATAGTTTTGTCCAGATACATACCCAGGAGTGGTGTTGCTGGATCATATGGTAATTCTATATTTAGTTTTCTGAGGAATCTCCATAGTGATTTTCCATAGTGGTTTTACCAATTTACATTCCTACCAACAGTGTAGGAGAGTTCCCTTTTCTCCATACTCTCTCTAGCTTTTGTTAATTTTAGATTTAATAATTTGGCCATTCTGACTTGTGTGAGGTCATACTTCATTGTGGTTTTGATTTTCATTTCTCTAATAATTAGTGATGTGAGCATCCTCTTATGTGCCTATTGGCCATCTGTATGTATTCTTTAGAGAAATATCTATTTAGGTTTTCAATCCATTTTTCAATTTGGTTGTTTGGTTTTGTGTTGTTGAGTTTATGAGTTGTTTTCATATTTTGGAGGTCAAGCCTTTGCTGGTTTCATCTTTCGCAAGTATTTTCTCCCATTCCATAGGTTGTCTTTCAATTTTGTTGTTGTTGTCCTTTTTTTTTTACGTTTTTTTTTCTGTGCAAAAGTTTCAGAGTTTTATTAGGTCCATTTTTTTTTTTTTCAATTTCCATTTTCTTTGGAGACTGAACTAACAACGTGTACAGTTTGTGTCAGCGAATGATTTGCCTCTATTCTCCTCTGGGAGTTTTATGGTATCATGTATTATATTTAAATCTTTGAGCCATTTTGAACTTATTTTTGGGCATGATGAGAGGGTATGTTCTCGTTTCATTGATTTACATGCACCTGTCCAGTTTTCCCAGCACTGCTTGCTGAAGAAAATGACTTCTCACATTTTATATTCTTGCCACCTTTGTTGAAGATTAACAGACCGTAGGTGTCTGGGACTATTTCTGGGATTTCTGTTCTGTTCCATTGATTGTATGTCTATTTTTGTACTGGTACCAAACTGTCTTGAGTAATGTAGCTTTGGAATATTGTCTGAAGTATAAGAGAGTTATGCTTCCTGATTTTTTTTTTTTATCTTCAGGATTACCTTGGAAATTCTTGGTCTTTTCTGTTTCCATATAATTTTTTTTTTGGATTATTTGTTCTAATTCTGTGAAAAATATCCAGCGTTCTTTGATAGGGAACACATTAAATCAGTAGATTGCGTTGGAAAGTGTGGCCATTTTAACAACATTAATTCCTCTGATCCAGAGTATGAGATATCTCCCCATTTCTTTGAATCCTCTTTAATTTCCTTGATTAATGTTTTATAGTTCTCAGAGTATAAATCTTGTATCTCTTTGGTCATGTTTATCATAGTTTTTTTTTTGGGCGGGGTGCAATTTTAAAAGGTTTTTTCTGTATTCCTTTTCTAATATTTTATTGTTAGTATACAGAAGTGCAGCCAATTTCTGGATGCTAATCTTGTATCCTGCTAATTTCAATTTGTTTATCATATTGACTAGTTTTTGCATAGAGTCCTTAGAGTTTTCTATACATATATAATCATGTCTTCTTCACATAGTGACAATTTTACTTCTCTTGCAAATTAGATACTTTTATTTATTTTTTTGTCTGATTGCTATGACTAGGACTTCCAATACTATGTTGAATAAAAATGGTGAGAGTGGTCATGCTTATCTAATTTGATTTTAGTGGGAATGTTTTCAACTTTTCTCCATTGAGTATTAGTATCCTGACTGTGGGTTTGTTATAAATGACTGCAATTATGTTGAGATATGTTCCCTCTATACCCACTTTGGTAAGAATTTTTTGCATAAAAATGGATATTGAATTTTCACAAATGCTTTTTCTGCATCTATTGAGATAATCATTTTTTTTTTTTTTTTACTTTCCTATTGTTAATATGGTGTATTATATTGATGGATTTGTATATGTTGAACCATCCTTGTGAACTTGGGGTGAATCCCACTTGGTCTTGATATATGGTCTTTTTTATGTGTTGCTAGATTCAGTTGGCTAAAATTTTGGTGCAAATTTTTACATCTATATCCATCAACAATATTGGCCTATAATTATCTTTTTTGGCAGTATCTTTGTCCGGTTTTGGTACAGGGTGATGGTGACTTCATAGAATGTCTTTGGGAGTGTTCCTTCTTCCATATTTTAGAAGAGTTTAAGAAAGATCAGTATAATTTCTTCTTTGTATGTTTGGTAGAATTCAACTGTGAAAATCTGGTCTTGGATATGTAGGTTTTTTTAATTACATATTCGATTCTGCTTATAGTGATTGATATGTTCAAATTATCTATTTCTTGGAGTTCCCATCGTGGCACAGAGGAAACAAATCCGACTAGGAACCATGAGGTTGAGGGTTCAATCCCTGGCCTCGCTCAGTGGGTTAAGGATCCAGTGTTGCCGTGAGCTGTGGTGTAGGTTGTAGACACGGCTTGGATCCCGTGTTGCTGAGGCTGTGGTGCAGGCCAGCAGCTGTAGCTCCAATTCGACCCCTAGCCTGGGAACCTCCATACGTCGCAGGTATATCCCTAAAATGCAAAAAAAAAAAAAAAACAACCCAAATTATCTATTTCTTCATGATTCAGTTTTGGTGAGCTATGTGTTTCTAGAAAGCTGTCTGTTCCTTTTAGATTGTCGAGTTTGTTGAAATAATTAATTTTCATAGTATTCTCTATTTTTTTCTATTTTTGCAGTATCACTTAAGATTTCTCTTTTTTCATTTCTTTTACTTTTTTTTGTCTTTTTTTTTTTTTTAGGGCCGCATGTGAGGCATATGGAGGTTCCCAGACTAGGGGTCCAATGGGAACTACAGCTGCCAGCCTATACCACGACCACAGCAACGCCAGATCCAAGCCCTGTCTGCAATCTACACTACAGCTCAGGGCAAAGCGAGATCCTTAACCCACTGAGCAAGGCCAGGGGTCAAACCCGCAACTTCATGGTTCCTAGTCAGATTTGTTTCCACTGTGCCATGACAGCAACTCCCTTTTTCATTTCTTACTTTGTTTATTTGCGTTCTCTTTTCTTCTTGTTGAGTCTGGCCTGAGGTTTGTCAGTTTTGTTTATTTACCCTTTCAAAGAACAAGCTCTTGGTTTCATCAATTTTTTTATTGTTTTTTTAAATCTCTGTTTCATTTATTTTCTCTCTAATCTGTATTTCTTTACTTCTGCTGACTTTAGGTTTTGTTTCTTTTTATTCTAATTATTTTAGGTAGTAGATTAGGTCGTTGATTTGAGATTTTCTTCTTTTTTGAGGAAGGCCTGTATCACTATGAAACTCCTAGGAACTGCTTTTTCAGCATTGCTGTATGACTGTGTTTTTATTATTATTTGTCTCAAGATATTTTTTTAATTTTGTTTTTTAGTTCCTTGTTGATCCGTTGTTTTTTTAGTAGCATGTTGTTTAGTCTCCATGTGATCAATTTTTTCTCTTTTCTTTCCCTGAAGTTTATTTCTAGTTTCATACCACTAGGATCAGAGAAGATACTTGAAATAATTTCTGTACTCTGAAACTTGTTGAGGTTAGTTTTGTGCCTCAGTATATGACCAGTCCTAGAGATTGTTCCACGTGCACTTGAAAACAGTGTATAGTCTGGATTTGTTTTTTTGTGTGTATGTGTGGTGGGTGGGAATTGTATGTAATGTACTGAAAATATCAATTAAATCTAACTGTTCTGTCATTTAGGATCTCTGTTACTTTATTGATTTTATGTTTAGAAGATCTATGCTTTGATACGAGGGTGATAAAGTCTCCTATTATTGTAATCCCATCAGTTTCTCCTTTTATATCTGTTAGTATTTGTTTTATATTTTTGGGTCCTCCTATATTATGGGCATATATATTGACAAGTGTAAATATCCTTTTATTGAATAGATGCTTTTATCATTAAATGAGGTCCTTATTTACCTTTATTTATGGCCTTTGTTTTAAAGTCTATTTTGAGTCTGATATGAGTATTGCAATGCTCATTTTCCTGTCATTTCCATTTGTATGAAATATCTTTTTTCATTCCCTCACCGTCAATTTATGTGTGTCCTTTGCCCTAAGGTGGGTCTCTTGTAGACAGCATATTGTAGGCTCTTATTTTTTTTATCCAGTCTGTTACTCTATGTCTTTTGATTGGAACATTCAGTCCATTGATGTTTATGGCATTTATTATATTTTAAGGGCCACACTCATGGCTTTTGGAAGTTCCCAGGCTAGGGGTATAATCAGAGCTGCAGCTTCTGGCCAAAGCTAGAGCAACACCAGATCCAAGCCACATCTGCAACCTACACTGAAGCTTTATAGCAGGGTCAGGAATCAAACCCACATCCTCATGAATACTTAGTTGGTTTTGTTACCTCTGAGCTACAAAGGGAACTCAGACGTTTAAGGTAATGATTGACACATATACTTTTACAGCCATTTTAAACCTTGTTTTCTTGTTGATTTTATGTTTCTCCTTTTTTTTCTTTATGCAGTTTGATGACTTCCTTTTATTTTAGGTTTGTGTCCTCTTTTTGGTTTTTGTGAATGTGTTGTTTTGATTTGTGGTTGCCCTATTTTCATGTATGTTGACCCCTTCCAGTATGTGCTTGCTTGAGACTGATAGTTATATAGGCTCAGAAACAGTCAAAAAAAAAAAATAAATAAACTAGATTTTCTTACTCTCCTTTTCCACATTTTATGATTTTGACATCCTTTTCTACATCTTCATGTTTATCTTTTTTGCTTTTCTTTGTGTTTCTTATTGCTTTCACAGGTAGTTTCTCTCTTTCTTTCTTTCTTTTTTTTTTTTTGATCTGTATACTGGCTTAAGTGATTACTTTCCAATAATGATTTTCTCCATCCTGTATCTTCTTGCTTCTTTCCTATTTAGAGGAGACATTTCCGTATTTCTTTTAAAATAGTTTTAGTATTGCTGTATTATTTTAATTTTTACTTCTGTTAGAAATTTTTTTCTCCTTCTATTATAAATGATAATCTTCCCAGGTAAAGTATCCTTGGTTGCACATTTTCCCTTTTAGAATTCTGAATATTTCTTTCCACTCTCTTCTGACATGTAGCATGTAACAGAGGAATCAGCTGATAGCTTTATGGGGTTTCCCTTAAAATTTTTCCTTTGTTTTTTCTCTTGCTGCCTTTAGAATCCATTCCTTTTTATAAAGCTTGCCATTTTTATTACAGTATGTATTGGCGTAAGTCTGTTTGGGTTCACCTTGTTTGGAACTCTCTGTGCTTCCTATATCTGGATATTTGTTTCCTTCTTTAGATTTGGAAAGTTTTCAGCCAAAATTTCTTCAAATATATTTTCAAACCTTTTTTTCCCCTTTTTTCTCCTTCTGGAATCCCTATTATGCATAGATTGGCACACTCTGTATTATTCCATAAACCTCTTATGTGCTTTCACTTTTTTTTTTTCATTTGGTTTTCTGCCTGCTGTCCTGATTGGGTAATTTCCATTATTCTGTCTTCCAAGTTACTTGCATTATTCATTCTTCTCTTCAATGTCTTTAGCTCAGCTTTCATCTCAGCAAATGAATTTTCTAATTTTTCTTGCCTAGTCCTTATAGTTTCTAGTCCTTTTTTAAAATAATCTTCATTACTGTCAATAGCCATTCTTAATTCCTTCAGTATTTTCATTACTTCTTTTTGAACTTGGTATTTGTTAGACTACAGAGATCTGTTTCATTGTTTGCTCCTTCAGCAGAATTCTCCTGTTATTTTACCTTGGAATAGTTCCTAAGCTTCCTCATTTTGCTTATATTATGCTTACTCTGTGAGTTTAGGGAAAAGTTATCTGCTGTAGTCTTGGGGATCTATTTACATGCAGTAGCATCCCTGGATAGCTTGTATGGGTTTATTATATTTTTTGATGTCTGCTTTTGTTTCAAACACTTGCTGTCTCTTTCCTCAGTATGTGCAGACCATTATCCACTTGATACGGGGTGTTCAAATACAAAGCCAGCACATGCTTCTTGGAAGACGGGGGTAATGAACATCAGTTGGCATCTGGTTGCCAAGCCTTTGGCTGCAGCAGTGATCCATGGGGAGGTGGGTCAGTGCCCGGGGCCCTCGGCACCAGCAATGGTGGGCATGTTCCCTTGGAGGTGGGGGCCACAGGCAGTGCTCAGTTGCAGGGCCTTCTGTGGCAGAGACCCCTAGGATGACTGAGGTGTTGGTGGTGCCTGGTCATGGGACCCCAGTGACCACCTCGGTGGTGGTTGGCCGTGCCCACCTTTGGAGTCTGAGATGGCTATGACATTTTGCACCCAGCCCGACAGCCTGCGCAAAAGGCACCCTGCCACTTGAGAGCCCAGTTGTGCACAGAAAAAGAAGTTACTTGGCTATCCTACCCCCTGCCTCTTGTACTCCTCAGCAATGGCACCTTGCTTCTCTCCAGGCCCAGGCCTTCTCGTGCACTGCTTAGGCTTCTTAATCCATCCATCCGTTGTTGGACATTTCGGTTGTTTCCATGTCTTGGCTAGTGTGAACAGTGTTGTAACAAACATAGGGGTACACATATCTTTTTTAGTGAATGCTTTGTCTGTATATACCCAGGAGTGGAATTGTTGGATCGTATGGTAGTTCTCTATTTAGTTTATTGAAAGGCAAATCAAAACTGTATTGAGGTACCACCTCACACCTGTCAGAATGGCCATCATTAGTAAGTCAACAAATAATAAATGCCAGAGAGGGTGTGGAGAAAAGGGAACCCTCCTACACTGATGGTGGGAATGTAAATTGGTACAACCACAATGGAAAACAGTATGGAATTACTTCAGAAAACTAAATGTGGAACTACCATATGATCCACCAGTCCCCCTCCTGGGATACATCTCTGTGTCTTCTTCAGCGAAATGTTTCTTCTAGCCCTTTGCCTATTTTTCATTTGGGTTGTTGGATTTTTTTTTTTCTATTGAGTTGTATGAGTTGTTTGTATGTTTTGGAGATTCAACCCTTGTCAGTTGCACTGTTTGAAACTATTTTTCTCCCATTCCTTAGGCTGTCTTTTTGTTTCTCATGGTTTCCTTTGCTGAGTGAAAGCTTATCCATTTGACTAGGTCCCATTGGTTTATTTTTGTTTTTATTTCTATTGCTTTGTGAGACTGACCTAGGAAAACATTTTTATATTGATGTCAGAGAATGTTTGGCCTATGTTCTTCTCTAAGAGTTTTATGGTGTCTTGTCTTTCGTTTAAGTCTTTAAGCCATATTGAGTATTTTTGTACATCATGTGAGTATGTGTTCTAGTTTCCTTGATTTACATGCAGCTGTCCAGTTTTGCCAGCAGCACTTGCTGAAAAGACTGTTCTTTCCGCATTGACTGTGGGTATCTGGGTTTATTTTCGGGTTCTCTATTCTGTTCTATTGGTCTGTATGTCTTTATTTATTTATTTATTTATTTATTTATTTATTTATTTTACCAGTACCACACTGTCCTGATTACTGTGGCTTTGTAATATTGTCTGAAGTCTGGGAGACTTATACATCTTGCTTTGTTTTTGTTAATTTGGAGTTTATGCTATCATTGCACTATATGTGGTTAAAGAGCCAGCTATGCTGGTGCCTGCTGAGCATAATTTTAGTGATGCAATAATATCCATCTCATATTATTGTATAGTAAAGTTTTTTCTCAAATAACTTGACAGAAGTATGAAATCTAGAATCACCCCAACTTGGGTACAAGCACAGACATCCCCTGCAACTGTGCAACACCTATCATTCTTTTCTTCAGTTGTTGATTAACTGTCTCCTTATATCTGAGTTGAACCTAATTATCATAATTCAGCTTCTTAGCCAGTCTCACTGAAGAGCAGGTACACATGGTAATTGAGGAATAAGTGTGAATTTTTACTTGCTTTGTGTATTGTTCATCTATTGTCTAAGAAGCTAGGTGGACTGTTTATAGAAACTATATTAGTATAACCATTCTATGCCCTTAACAGAAAAGTCATGTGCCTAGCTTCCGGAGCAGGAAGGGGCATTCTCTCCTTGACCGATGCAGTGTACTGCTGCTATAAAAGGAGAAGGAAAACCAGCAAGGATGCAGCATATTTTGAAAAGCAACGGAATGCTCATTGCTGAGGGAGAGGGTAGGGTAAATGGAATTCATGTATGTAAATACTGAAGAACTCTCCTGGATTTATTAATAAGGAAGTACTTGGTAACCCTAGAAAGGGCAGATTCCAAGTTGAAGTAGAACAAGGGTAGATTATCATAGAGAGAGGAGTGAATGTGCAGTGAAGCACTGGAGACACTGAATTTAGGCTCACATTTCACCTAGAAGTTTGAGTTTATAAAGATCTTTTAAGTCAGAGTGTAAATATTGAGGCAGAGCATGTCTCCTCTTTCTTCATGTTTTCATTTATTGACTATTTCCCTTTAAAACTTTACTTTCTGTCTTTGAATGCAGCCTGCCTCAGACTTTTTGTTCACAGTTAAGTATAGCTCATGAAAAAATAAAGGAATTAATATTTTCCCTTTGGTATAAGATTATGAGTTCTAATCACTGTAATGCTTCAAGTATTTTATTCTTAAAATCTTTTAAGAATCCTCTTTTTCTTTATTTTTATATTGATTTTTATTTTTCCATTGTAGCTGGTTTACAGTGCTCTGTCAGTTTTGTACTGTACAGCAAGATGACCCATTCATACATACATGTATACATTCTTTTTTTTTCACATTATCATGCTCCACCATAAGTGACTAGACATATTTCCCAGTGCTATACATTAGGATCTCATTGCTTATCCGTTCCAGAGGCAATAGTTTGCACCTATTAACCCTAAATTCCTAGTCCATCCCACTCCCTCCCCTTCCCCCTTGGAAACCACAAGTCTGTTTTCCAAGTCCATGATTTTCTTTTCTGTGGAAATGTTAATTTGTGCTGATTACTAGATTCCAGATATAAGTGATATCATTTGCTATTTGTCTTTATCTTTCTGAATTACTTCACTTGGTATGACAGTCTCTAGTTCCATCCATGTTGCTGCAAATGGCCTCTTTTTCTTTAAAATGCAATTATTTATCTATCTACATGGATAGGCTCTGAATTCCTTAATATTATTTCATAACAATTTTATGGTCATTTAAACATAGAGAACTTATCCTAGGATGCCTCAAAGACTTCTTTCTTTCTCTAGGTCTGATTAATAACGTAGGAAACATGAAATGGAGCTCATTATATTAAGCCTAGAGGAAAAAAAAAAAAACTCTCATCAGCTAGCTGACTGTAGAAGCATAAATAAGGAATTTTATTAAAATATAAACTACCTTTGGGTGGTGACATATTACTCATTGTTCATGATGTAATCAATGTAGTAAAGTTTGAATCATTACCAGTAAGATTATCTGGAGTTATTTCCTTTATAGAGTCTGTTGTGGTTTAAACTTCATATTTCAATTGTTATTCAAGTTGATTTGCTGGCATTACTATTCAAATTGCTCTCAGTAGCATTAGAGAGAGGAAAAGAAAAAAAGAAAAGAATAAACTTATTTTTACTAAGCTACAGTGTTTAAATAACTATGTATATTACATATGGCAGAGAGAAATATATCATTTACTAAACCAGTATTATTTAGTGTCAGTTACTAATTGTATTTAGCAAAACTAGGAAGTAAGAATGAGCAGGACAACTAAATGTCATCAGAATAAGGTTCATTAATTACCTAAATAGTAGATATTTAAGTCTTGCTGAAAATGGAGGAATAAAGACAGTCAAACTCTGTTCCATGAAATTTACATGTTTTTGAATTAAAATTCAATCCTTACAGCAACTAAGTTCTAATTTGTCTGGAGGCTGATTCAAAAGGCTATACAAGTTATCAAGTACAATTCTTCTTTTTAAGTGCATATTATTTTCTGCAGTGCCTTTTGTGGATTTTATGCATTATCAAGCATTCGTTTGTGATAATCACTTCATTTGCATGAGCATTAAAATAATTAATTTATTTAAATACCTCAGTCAATGAAATTCTCCAGTTATTGCATTTTGTCTTCATTCTATGCCCAGAGTTTTATCTGTAAGCAAGCATTCTTTTCCAAATGAGTTACTTGTTTTGTAAACATAGAACTAACTGTCTTTATTGTTTTACTTACTGTTTTAACACTAATTCTGCAAATGGCACCGGAAGGAATACTTTTATAACTAAAATACTGAACTAAAATCATGTACTTCAAACATAGCATTTAATAGCATGCAAATGATATGCATTTATTCTTCTGTTACTTTTTACTAGGCATTTTGTCAAACAAAGGGCATAACAATCAAAATTTGCAATTTAAGAGATCAGAATGAATATATATTGCTTTACTCTAACAACAAATAAATACAATAGACCAAATGTTGATTAGTTTCTTTATTTAAAATATCAAAATAAAATATTTGTGTTTGTATGATTATGAAGTTTAGGTTTATTTAGTTGGTTTTCCCTTATTTTGTTTCAATTATCTTTAACCACGAAGTGTGATTTTTCTACTATGCTCAGAATTTAAGTTCACAAGGTTTAGGAAGTATCCTGGCTGTATTTTTTTCATTAAAACCTGCATTTCTGTCAGAGATTGGACCAAAGAATATTCTGTTTTCTTTCATTTTCCAAGACTCACCAAAGTGTATGCAGTGCTCACCTTTCTACTTTTGAGGATTCCATGAAGAGATAAAAGGAGGCACTGGAATCATTAGTGATTACTGAATTCAAAAGCACACATGAACACATACAAAAATCATTTGGACACAAACACTCATATTCTGAGGCAAATAATAGGTACATTTGCCATTGAACTGGAAAAAAGAAAGCAACAGCTTAATAAGCTAAAGTCTTTTTTTTTTTTTTTTGGTTTCAATGTGTATTGAGAAGCCACAAGCAGTATCCTACTGCTTATTGAGATTTCTCCCAAAGGACTATTGTTTAATTAAGTGATATTGTCACCTTCGGTATCCTGTTCAGTCTTGTTTCACGTAGCTTTTGCCTAACAGCATTCTGAGTTTGTTCAGACATCCATGCATCCCCTTTGTAGGCCATGTCTGGTATTACTAGTATAATAAGAAAAAAAATCCATATTTTAACAAGTGCTATTGGAGTGCAGAAAAGAAGATATTATTTCTAATAGGAAGATTTTCACAGGTATTATAGAAGACATACTATTTGCTCTGAATGCTGAAGTATTTTCTGGATGTTGATAGCAGAGTTTAGAGAAACAGCATTCCTCTTAAAGGGGAGCATATTGGCCAAGAAATAGTGTGGTTAAAATCTGGGTCATCAATAGCAAACAGCAGATAGTCTAGTTTGTCCGGATTACATATGTCCAAGGAGCATGTTTAGAGGTAAGACATATTAATTGACCTTCGGTAATTTGTAAAGAAATTTGGATTTTATTTTGTAAGTAATCAGAAGCCATGTTTCATAAATATAAACCTACTCTAAGGCATAATTAGAAGCATATTAACATATCTCGTGGTTAGATTCCATTTTGTAGTCACTAAGGAGGTATATGTGTAAGATATATTAGTCTGAAAGTTTCTCTAACAAAAGTACATCAGATCATTCCATCCCTTCTTTTCCTTACTGCTAAGAGATTATATCTTTTGAACTGTATTCTTACAATATTTCCCTGAATCAAATTATGACCTAATGATTTTTTTCATTGATACATAGTACTTCTTTTGCTCAAGTTGTCCCTAACACATTCATATATAAGAAAAAAATTACTTTATCAATAATTGGGAAGAATTGCTACATTTATACTAAGATCCAAATATGTAATACTCTAATAAGAGTACAACTACTAAAAAACTGCTTTAAAGTGTGTGATCAATAAGTACCTGCTAACAAGCTAAATAAAGGCCTGAAGCTTGTATTTGTTGTCATTTATTTTTCCTCTAGAGAGACTAGAATTGATCAAAGGAAAGAAAAAGTTAGACAGACTGATTATATAAGGCAATACAGATATATAGCTTTTTAAGAAAAGGTTTTTTGGAGTTCCCGTCGTGGCGCAGTGGTTAACGAATCCGACTAGGAACCATGAGGTTGCGGGTTCAATCCCTGCCCTTGCTCAGTGGGTTAACGATCCGGCGTTGCCGTGAGCTGTGGTGTAGGTTGCAGACGCCGCTCGGATCCTGCGTTGCTGTGGCTGCGGCGCAGGCCAGTGGCCACAGCTCCTATTAGACCCCTAGCCTGGGAACCTCCACATGCCGCGGGTGCGGCCATAAACCCGCGGCCATAAAATGACAAAAGGCAAAAAAAAAAAAGAAAAGGTTTTTTGATGGAGAATCTAAGAAAGGAAAATGTTAAGCCTTTTGCTCGGAATAACATGTGAGTTAGAAAAAAGAAAAAATAATAATATTAGCTCTCTATAAACCTACTCTGGCTTATGTTAGCACACATCAAATTATGTAGTCCCTCATCTATAAAAAGAAAGATTTCCTGAATTAAATTAAACATCAATATTTTAGCATTCAATATAGCTACATTAATTATGCCCATTTGTGATATAAGGAAATCCTTAATTTTCTTTCATAGTCTCCTATGCATTCAGCTCAGGTCCATACCCTATACTTTACACACATTCACAGTGCTTAGAATCTTTAAGCAACCAATCAGATATCTATTATGAATAATTTAGCCTTTTATGCGTTCTATCGTTAGAACTACGTCAGACTCAAGAAAAGCAACATGCCATTTAAGAAACTAAATAGGATGCTCTGCCAAAGGAATTATATCCCCGTGCTATTCTGATTTATTTGGCCACTGGAGGACATCAAATATTTTGTAAAGACTGGATTCACTCATCTCCATTTCATGGGTTAGAATAATATTACACACTCTTATAACATCAGGTTTATAATGAGTATTGTGATATGAAAATATTTGCTAGACCACTAGGGAAAAAAAAAGCCTGCTTTCGACAATCCATTTTAGCTTTTGGAAGAAGTTTATTTACATTCAAACTGCAATTTCTTGGCCTTATGCCACAAATTGATGCCATAAAACAGGAGGGACTTGACTTCAAAAGAATACTGGTGTTTTTGTTGTAAATATGAAATACTTGCTGACAGTTATAAACAAAGATCTTTAGTAAGAGATGCTTGTTTAACTCCAAATATATAGGCTTTGGAAATGCTTATGAACAGTTATCTCCTAATTATTTTCAGTGGCCAGTCTAGAGCTATCAGTCTAACCGTATTTCTCCCAAATTAAAAAAGTGAATCTTTAATAAACTCATAAATGCCAGTCTTTGCATCTATTGCTCCTGCCAAATCAAATGTTTTGGCTGGAACAGCGATAGATTGTGCTGATAAGAACCTAATAAGTACGTGGTGAGGTGATCTGCCTCACAGCCAAGTCACTCAACTAGATTCTCTCTTTATGAAAAGGAAATGCAAGAACAAGACAATTAAACTCCATGTAAATTCTATTTTTGTTGAGCCTGAAGTATAATTTAATTTATGTCTGTTTCCTCTAGAGAATACAAACATGTAAGAAAACACTTATATAGAGTATGTTAAATATTTCAATAGGTTAGTGATAAAGTCTAGAGTATATTAACACAGGTAATAAAAATTGTTCTTTGTCCATAAAGTAATTAATAATATCTAGATGCTTATGCAGCACTGTGATATATAAATGATGATTTCAAAATCATTATTAAACCAATAAACCAATACTTTTTAATGAGGAAAGTTGTCACATCAAGAAAACAATATGTTTGCTATTAAGGGGCATTTTAATATTTTTAGTTCATTAAGTCAGTAAAGGATCTTAATAGGCTGCCTTCAGATTATCTGAATTATCATTGGCTATTCTGATATGTAACAATAAATTCATGTTGGAAATACACAATCATTATAAACAGTGCCCACCACCATTTCTTAAGAAGCTATTTTTCATTAAATCTTTACATTGCTGTTGACAGATATTAGGCAGTGTGCATGTGTAGGGGTGGTATATGCACGTGCAGTCATGCACAAAGGATAAAGTAGAAATAGGAAATGCACTTTTTGCCAAAAGGGAGGAAAGGTATTGTAACATGTATGTTCTAAAATGAAGTATCTTTACTGCTGAGCCTCGGTTTCCTCATCTATAGAATCAGATTTCAAGAATTCCTACATCATAGATGTTTTGTGAGGAATAAATGAAATAATGTGTATGACATGTTTAACACAACGTCTTATATAATAGTTATACAATTAATAATTTATCCTTTTCTGTATCATTTTTATCTTCATAGTTATTTAGTTTTAGTTCATATATTATGAAAGGAAATTATTGGTCTACCATATATGTTGAGATATTTTCTTAGTTTGTAGATTTCTTTCAACTTTTATTAGAGTGTTATTGCTCTACAGATATTTTTAGCTTAAAAGAATTCTGCCCAGGTTTTCCTATATGGCTTCTGGGTTTGTGTCAAAATTAGTAAGTGTTCTCCTATTCAACTTTATAAAAATATATTTTTATATTTCTTGTAGCTTTAAATTTTAAATCTTCAATAGTTAATACATTTGGGATTTATGAATGAAGTCAGATGGGTATAAAATTTATTTTTTCAAATGGCTAGTCAATTGTCCCAAGCCACTGAAAGGTTAATTAATACATCCCCATAGATCTAAATTGTGATCTTTATCTCATACTAAATTTCCCTAAATAGTGTGTTACTTTCCTAATTTCCTATTCTCTTTTGTTGACACCTTCTTCGCTTTCATGACCAAGCCATAAAAAAATTCCTGCCCGAGTTCCCAATGTGCCTCAGTGGGATTGCTGGTGTCTGTAGTGTTGGGATGCAGCTTTGACAGTGAATTAAGGATCTGGTGCTGGGGCATATGTTACAGCTGTGGCTCAGATCTGATGCCTAACCCAGGAAACTCCATATGCCATGGAGTGACCAAAAAGAAAAAAATAATTTCCTACCAATTCTTTTTCTAAAATAAAGCTAGAATTCATCTTGTTCCCCAATGCTACCACTGTAATCCAAATTAATATCTTCTTTTTGTTTGACTAAATAATAAATTCCTAAATATGTCCCCCATTCCAGTCTCGCCCCTCCTCATGTCTACTTTCTACAATGCATACTGCATAATTTCAAAAAACAAAGTCAAATCCTTGCTTTAATTACTTCAGTAGTGTACCATTGCAATTGTAAGAGTTAAATTCTTTTACAAGATCTACAAGGCCCTAAAGTCTAACTCCGGACTTCCTTCCTCTTTGAATTTATCTGGCAATGTTGCTTACAACCAACAAACTGGCTTTTTTTGGTTTTTCCGGTCAGAACAAAACCATTTCATTTCAACACATGTTTTCTATGACTGGGTAGCGTGCTTCATTAGTCCTTCATTGAGCTATTTCCTAGTTTTATTTCTGGTTTCATTTCAGTTGCATTTTCTAACCCATGCCTTCAAATATAAATTAACATATGCCCTGCATACAAATCCTATTGACGAATTTATGTTTAAATGTCTAAGACTTTTTGGTTAATTTGAAAGATGTATTTGTTTTTTATTTGTAGCTGAATATTCTTGTTTTATGAATGTATGGTCTTCCTTCTCATTTGGGATACTACTTATATTTTCAAAATACCATTGTTTCCTGAATTGGTTCTACTTCAATAAGAAATATTCTTCTGACAACTTGTTCTTTTTCCAAAAGTAAATTTTCTTCAGTTCTTATTTTCTCATGGTCAAAACATCAGTTTTAGATAGGAATAATATTAATAGGAATGGGTTTCCTCAGTGTTGAAATAGGGCATTTTTAATTTCCCCAGAATGACTCTCAAAGCAGTTGATCAGAATAGTCAACAGAAGAAGTCTACCCTGGATGAGTGAGTGGATAGAAGTAGACATCATGTAAGCCTACCTCAAGTGTTGGTCTTAATCCTTGTGATATTTAATTTTATATGTCAAGCTGACTAGCCAAAGGATGCCCAGTGAGCTGGTAAAACTGTTTCTGAGTGCGTCTATAAAGGTGTTTCTGGGAGATTAGCATTTGATTCAGTAGACTGAGTTAAAAGAACCACTGTCACCAAATGGGAAGTATCATCCAATCCATCAAGAGTCTGAATGGAACAAAAAGACAAAGGAAGGATGAATTCTCACTCTCTCTTCTTGAGCTGGGGTATTCATCTTTTCTTGACAGTTGAACTCCAGGCTCTAAGACCTTGGAACTCTAAGATTTAACTTTACCAATTCCTCTGATTCTTAGGTCTTCAGGTTCAGATTGAATTATACCACCAACTTTCCTTGTTTTCAAGTTCGCAATAGCAGCTTGTGGGATTTTTCAGCTTCCGTAACTGTGAGTCAGTTCCTACAATACATCTCATACAAAGCATACCTTAGAGAATTATAGGTTCAGTTCCAGACCACCACAGTAAAGTGAATATTGCAGTAAAGAAGGCCACACATTTTTTTTTTATGTTTCAATGCATAAACGTTATATTTATACTATACTGTAGTCTAAGTGTGCAATAGCATTATTTCTTAAAAAAAAAAAAAGAAAAAGAAACCAGTCACACATATCTTTAAATTAAAAATAACACACCACTGGAAAAGTGGTACCAATAGACTTCCTTGATGCAGGTTGCCACAAACCTTCAATTTGTAAAAAATGCAGTATCAGTGAAGCACAGTGAAGTGAAGCACAATAAAACAAGGCATGCCTCACAGGCAGAGAATTTTCTCACTTCATATTTATAGGTCACATTTTGGTAATTCTTGCAGTATTTCAAACTTTTCATTATTATTATATTTGTTATGATGATTTGCAATCAGTGATTTTTGATGTTGCTGTTTCAAAAAGATTACAACTCACTGAAGACTTAAATGATGGTTTGCTTTTTTAAGCAATAAAATAATATTTTAAAATTAAGATATGTACATTGGTTTATATATATATATATATTTATATATGTATATACACACATATATATTTGTCCTATTGGTTCTGTTTCTTTAGAGAACTCTGACTAATACATCCTCCCCAAAACAAGGTATAGGACAGACTTTTTGGCTTAATTTCAGTTATGTTGTTTTTCTGATACACTAAGCCTGAGGCCTATGCCTGAGAAAATTGCACCGTTTTAAAACTCTGACAGAGTTCTGAGTGCCTTTCAATATGCCACCCAGTGTGTTCTTGAAATATTAAGAATGTCTGCATTTAGCTAGAGATATAGTTACAACTGGGGAAATTGAGATTTCTATGTAGAGTTAGTAAAAACATTTTTTTTTGTTTATCTCTGCTATTTTTGATAGAACTAGTCTTAAGTAATTATGAAAAAATAATGATTGATTTTGGTGGAGGAAAACTAAACGAACAAGTATCTAGTTTATGCAAATGAAATCATAAATACAGTACATATTTCACATTGTTTGATATACACTTAATAAATATCCTTAGACTGTAATGTAATTAGCAAACTATATACCAAGCCAGGACTTGTGTGGAAGATGAAGTGCTACAGAGAAAGAGCTGTACAGATTGATGGGTAAGAGATTCCAATGGGACTGAAAAACAGAAAAAGAAACGTATAAAAATATATGGCTACACAATATTTAAAATCAAGGCCAGGAGTTAAAATTGCAGCCCAGAGCGTTAGAATCTGACATAGTGTCCATGAGCATGGGGGTTTGATCCCTGACCTGACTCCATGGAATAAGGATCTAGGGTTTCACAAACTGCAGCATAGGTCTCAGAGGCTGCCTGGGTCTCCTGTTGCCGTGGCTGTGGCCTAGGCCTACAGCTGTAGCTCCAGTTCTGCAACAGATAAGGCCTTATAAACAAACTAAAAAAAGTGAGGCCAAGGTTGGGCAAATTAGAAGCTTGGAAGTCACCAATCTATACTAAAAAAGTAAAAAGCTGAACAAACTTAAATTTTAACAACTTTTTTTAAATCTATAAGTGAAGTGAGATCACAGGGCAAACCGCTGCCTCCCATATTAGAGACATCTACAGGTCAACACAGAGAATCACAATTTACTAGAAAAGAAATCCACAAGCAGCAACTTCACCAGGAACCAGTGCTAGGGTAGGAAAACCTGAATGTAATTTATATATTGCTCAATTCAATAATTACATACCACCACATCCCTGGAAGAAAGCCCCAAATCCAGGAATACTGAATCAAATGCTGGCGAGGATGTGGGGCAAAAGGAACTCTCATTGCTGGTGAGAATGAAAAAAAGTACAGCCACTTTGGAGAATGGTTTGACAGTTTCTTAGAAAACTAAAATACTCCTATTATGCAGTTCGGCAATTGTGTTCCTTGCCTTCAGTCACTATGAGTTAGTGAAAGGGTTACCTTAGCATGGTTTTGATACCAAGGGAAAATTGACATTCAGGAGTTCCCACTGTGGCTCAGCAGGTTATGAACTGGCCTCACTCAGTGGGTTAATGATCTGGTGTTGCTGTGGGCTATGGTGCAGGTCACAGATGAGGCTTGAATCCCAAGTTGCTGTGACTGTGGTGTAGGCTGGCAGCTGCAGCTCCAATTCAGCCGCTAGCCTGGGGACTTCCATATGCCACAGGTGCAGCCCTAAAAACAAAAAACAAACAAAACAAAACAAAACAAATTGATATTCATATTATCCAGTAATTTTTTATGTACCCATATCTGTGGGGGGTAGCATTGAGTAGGTGAATGTATAATTGCTGTTATTTGTAGCAGCAATGTCAGTATTGTTTTTATATTGAATAACAGTGTTGAATTTTACCTGAGCCTTATGCTCTTGGAAACTGGAACGCTTAAAAGAATCCCTCCTCCCCCTCTCCACACACACCCTGTGTATTCTGGCAAATACAGTCCTGCAAAGAACTACACTTCCCCAGAGGACTTGGATTAGATGCCACCTTATTTATCTGTGATAAGGCCATGATACACACTCTCAATATTCCATTTCTTTGCCTCATAAATGGTTATCTGAAGTTCTTGTGCTCATCGATCAATTAGAACAAAATGTTTTCAAATCAAATTTTGGGAGTTCGCATTATGGCTCTGCAGAATGAACCTTCCTAGTATCCATGAGGATGCAGCTTTGATCCCTGGCCTCGCTCAGAGGTTTAAGAATCTGGCGTTGCCATGAGCTATGGTGTGTGTAGGCCAGTGGGTACAGGGCTGATTCAACCCCTAGCCTGGGAACCGCCATATGCAATGGGTGAGGCCCTAAAAAGACTATATATATCTTGATATATATATATATATATATATATAAAATATGTATCAAATTTTGGTTAAGCTTCTCTCCTCCCTTCAGGACCCTGAATTTTTGCTCACTCTGAGCCTGAGCCAGCATACAGCCCCTTCTGAAAATTGACTGTCCTCAAGGTAAAAAGCTCTTTGATCTACTATCAATTCTGCCACCATTTCTTTCCTCCCACTTCCCCACACCTGTTTTTCTTTTTCCCTCTAGTATTATTTCCTCTATATAAAAAAACCAAACCATAATAAAAACAATTTTTTTTATCCAGCTCTGGAGCTACTTGCAGATCTTGTGGTGAGAGCATTCTCCTTATTGTAATAGTCCCTTTTTCCCTTGCAATAATCCTTTTGAATAAGAGACTCTCCTTAATAAGAGAGAGTTTGCTATTTCACATGAAGAATTCTTAAAATTTATTTATATTTGTGTGTATGACTCTATCATAATCCCTGGTAGCGTTAGTTTCTAATGTGCATTCTTAAATATGAGATTATTAATAATTCTGATATTACTCTCGAATATATTGTTACTTAACTCAAAATGTTCTTTTGGTTTTGCTAAATGTGCAAAATTAATAAATACCTATGAACACTTGTTTAATAATATTTACACATATAGAACAACCAATTACATGGGAGGTTTTTGTTTGTTTTGCTTTCTTTCAAATTTACAAATCGCTAAAAGCTTTTGGCATATACTGGACGTGATTTGCTTTTGTGAAATTTTGCTCCCGATAATCTATGTGATTTGAGGTTTCAGGGCTAGAATCCCCAGATACAGGTTTATTAAACAAATAATTAGCCCTAAAAATAAATTTGAAAAATATATCTCATTAAAATATGATTTTGATTTGCTATGGCTTTGGCTTTTCCCATTCTTTACATACACTCAAATAATAACATTATGTTATAATTTCTTTTAAAACATTGTTTTTTAAAACCATTAAGTTGAAAGGATTTTAAGAAACTGAGGAAAAGTTTATAATATTTAAGTGGAAAAAAGTTCATGATATTTAAGTTGTAAATAGGAAGATCCCAATTGATTCCAGTTGCATGCATATTTATGGCTATAGGTAAAGATCTACATGAAAGAGAAAAGTAGCAATTGTTTTTATCTCTATGAAGTAGAACTTTAGATAGTGATCATGTTCTCTTTGTACTTTTCCACATGCCCCTAATTTTCTTCAATTAATATGTCTTTAATCTACAAGTCTAAAAGAAATGCTCTTTTTATTAATTTTAAAACTAATCCCTAAATTTTTTTTAAACAGTGATTTCTTTCAAAAATTTTTAGTTTGTATCATGCAAATTTGGTACAATTTTACAACTGTGGATTATTTCAAGATGTCAATATTATTTTCTTGAATAGGACATGGTAAGATTTTAATTTTGGATTATTAAGAGACTTGAATGAGGTGAGAAATATCATTAAGACAATCTTGTAGGATATTCCACATATATACATATGTATACACATAATTGATTTTTTATATATAATTGGTTCATGTTATATATATCTGGTTTATGCATAAATATTAAATATAAGACAAAATGATTTCTGTAGATATACAAAAATTATAAAAGCATAGATTCTCCCTACAAATGAATTACAGTTTACTTTTCTGGTGGAAACTTGTTCTACATTTCTATTGGCATGTATGGGTGAGCCATTATGTCTTCTTTGTGACCTCTATCTATATAGCAAATAAGCTTCCTGTAAGAAAAAAACAAAAATACATTGAAATGTATAAAGTTAGAATATGATGCAAAATCTCTAACATAAATGTTAGGACTGGGGTGAGACCGCCCCCATTCTTAATTAATGCCAATGGATGGAGGGAAGGGAAACATACTTAAGCTTAGAACAGAGACCAATGCTCTATGAATGATTGAAAGAAAACAGAGAAGCATATTTCCTACTTCATGTTGTGTGGTGACACTAAAATATCCCCTGTCTGGGGGATGAGATAAGTTTCTTGACTGACATTGGAAGCTGTAAAAAAGGAAGTGGAGGGGTGCTTCAGTCACTTCTGTGAAAGCAGTTTAGCAATGACATGAGGACTGCAGGGGAAAACTGACAGAGACAGGAGGAGTGAGGCCTTTGTGCCTATTAATTTTAATCAGCTTTTAAGTTGTCTGCTAGAGATTTATTTATTCACTTAGTTATAGTTACAGCCTTTTCTCAATGTTAGATGTCATTAAAGCATGATCTCACTTTGCTGATTCAATTTAAAGAATTCATAATTTCTATTAGGATCAAGGTGAAAAATAAAGAATATTAACATGCCAATGCCATTCTTACACATACTGACTATAAACTACGAAATACTGAAACCACACTCCTTCTAAGGTGGGACTCAAACTCAGCCAAAATCCAGATTGATACCTGAACCCAACCACACCTCAGATTGGTACTGAATAGGAGGGCACTGAAACCCATTGTTTTTTAATTAAAACTGTTCACCTGGTGTCAGGGCTTACTGACGCTCAGGTCCTTTTGTCTCATGGCAAAAAGAATTCAGAGTGAGGCAAAGTGGCAGGCAGAGAGTGAGTTTATTAATATGGGACACTTGTGATAGGTAGAAGCGGGCTGGCAGAGAAATGCAGCAGTCCCCAAAACAGAGAGGGCTGCAATTTTATAATCAAAGAAAAAGTGGGGAGGGGAGAAGACCACCTTCTTCCTCATTTTTGGGTAGATGTCAAGGCTTACATCTTTAGTTCCTCCTTTGACCCTATATGGTTTAACAGGACCGTCGTGGAGCTATTTAAATCAGACGTATTTAGCAAAAGGGTGGTAACATATACTAACATATGGTAATTAATCTCACATTTCAGACATTTCAGTATAATATCCCCCCTACCTAGCTGCATTTTCCCCCCCTTTCATTTTTGTTTCTGTCTTGGCCACATGAGAAATGCTACTATTCAAGGACTATTAACTCCCTGAATTTATGTAACAGGATTCAGACCTCATATCCATTGTCTTGTGTTCTATAAGCATTTGTGGTTTGCGTGTATCTGGTACTTAGATGCACCTGGTCTTTCTTCAAGGCAGTGTAGGTTGTTGCTAGGTTACTGGAGTCTTTTCTTGAGTAGTCATTAGCTTGCAACAGTCTCCCAAACTCTCTTAAAATTCCCTTTCTTTATTTAATCCCCTAGTAGTATTTTCAAACTGACTAATTACCCTACGCTATCCTTATAAATACCTGTGTGAAGACCAAGAAATAATAAGTATTTGATTCAAGGTCAGTAATGCTTCCCCAGGAAGATACACCAGCAAAGAGTAGGTCTCTGTGAAAGTTAGGTTGCCCAGTGGGAATCTTAGACTGGTTTCCCAGTGGAATAAAAAAAGAAAAAAGAAAAATTCTAAGAGAGATGGAATCTTTTCAGCAGAAATATGTTCATGAACACATTAGATTTAATAGAGTTAGCATGTGGAAGAGGAGGAAATTTATAACGGGAATTGCAGTATAAACCTTAAAAAAAAAAAATCAAGAGTTCCCTTCATGGTTCAGCAGAAATGAATCTGACTAGCATCCATGAGGCTGCAGGTTTGACCCCTGGCCTCGCTCAGTGGTTGAAGGATCCAGCGTTGCTGTGACCCGTGGTGTAGGTTGCAGACACAGCTTGGATCTGGCATTACTTTGGCTTTGGTGTAGGCCAGGAGCTACAGCTCCAATTTGACCCCTAGCCTGGAAGCCTCCATATACCATGGGTGCAGCCCTAAAAAGGAAAAAAAAAAAAATCAAACAAAAATGCTTTTTCAGGAACTTTATTCCAGAGAACAGTTTTCCTGAATACTTTTCCATGATCATATACAAAGGACTGTGCTAAGATCATAGCATAGCATGGTGGAGAATGTGTGAAAGTAAGGATGAAGAAGTCTGTCTAACTATAGGATATACTAGATACCATCAAAAAGAGAGATCTATGTCTACACAGATGCCATGCTTCCAAACAGGAAAAACTTCAAAATTAAACAAACCAATAAAAAATGTGCTGTAAGAGGAATCCATAGAAAAAGACAAAAATAAGTACTGAGGGAGATGAAGAAAGAAATGAATATAGTCAAGGAAATAGAAAAGATTTTAAAGTGGAAATGGGTAAAAATGAGTACTGCTATTATCCTGGGCATGAAAAGTGGGTGCCTTCAATGTTTGCTCAAATTGTGTTAATTGCATGTATGTATTTTTCTACTTCTATTCCAAGCATACAAGATTCTTATACCTAAAATATGTTTCCTAAGTTCTATCCATTTTTTATGCCTGAATTCAAAATTCATCTTTGTAAAATTTTAGTATATTAGGCTAAAAAATTTAACTCCCTTTCAGTCTTATTTCCCTTTATTCTGCCATAGAAACCCAATTCAGGAGTTCCTGTCCTGGCGCAGTGGAAACGAATCCGACTAGGAATCATGAGGTTGTGGGTTTGATCCCTGGCCTTGTTCAGTGGGTTAAGGATCTAGAGTTGCAATGAGCTGTGGTGTAGGTCGCAGACGTGTCTCAGATCTGGCGTTGCTGTGGCTGTGTGCAGGCCAGCAGTTGTACTCTGATTAGACCCCTAGCCTGGGAACTTCGATATGCCTTGGTGCAGCCCTAAAAGAACAAAAAACAAAAAAGAGAAACGAAAACCTAATTCATTCCTCACTATTCCTCACTTTCTGTTATCTCCGTTTTCCGTAAGCTATGTCCCCTGTATGGAGTTTTCTTCTGTTACTTATCTTTGATTCTCTAGTCTTTCAAATCCTTTTAATACCTTTAAGACCTACATGAATTAGTAAGCTGTTTGTGAAAAATTCACTGAGGGTTTAAGTTGTGAGGGAAATGGAGCTGAGATTCCTTATTGAAAAAAATGGAAAATTTCAGGAAAGTTTAAATACTCTAATTGGGGGAGAAAGAGTAAACCAAAAAATGGATAAATATAATAAACTGTACTGTAACTTTGGTTAGTAAAAATGATGTGAAGAAATAAAAGAGGGTAATACATAATAACATAGGATAGTAATATAACTGGAAAAAACTCAGGCACAGGACAGTCCAAGAAACAGGGTAGTCAGCTCATCTTAGTTAAAGAAGTGATTTGAATCAAGGCATTAATTTTGAAAAGGAGCCAACCAAGCTAAAACTAGTAGTAGAGGTGGGAATGGAACACATTCCAGTCAGAGGTCTTCAGCAGTTGCAAAGACCTTGATAGGGGAATTAAATTGTCCTGTATCAGTGTGGCAAAGATATACACTATTGGAACATAATATGGAAAAAAAAAAGTAGCGGAAAATGAATTCAGACAGACAGATAGGTACCACATCTAAAATGTACTCAGTATTGTGAAAAAGTACTGAGCACTGAGTAGATACCACATGAGTTATGTCATTTTCAAACATCATCGAAATAAAACTTTGTTGATATAGCATCTTCTATCTCTTGAACCCTTCTCTCAGTTTGCAGTTCAATTATGGATTTTACTGGCCACTATGTTGCATTATTTGTGCAATGTTTTAAGTTATTTAGGAGATAAATCTCTTAGGCTGAGGGCTGTATCACTCACTTATGTAACCTTGATACATTGAATTTGGTTACTTTATCAGATTTTGTAATTTATTTTTGCCATGTTAGGTACCCTGGGAATGTATATGATGCTACTTATAAAATTAATCTGAAAACAATTTTTATTGGATTAACTGGCATGATTATTTTCTAGCAAGTAGTTATTCAGTGAAGAATTTCTTTTTTGATGGTATTTGTGATTCTTTGTTTACTTAAAAGTGTATTTGAGGTTCTTATAAATGACACTTCTAACATAAAATATAAGGACATGTTAGGTTTACTGGAGTATGGGACTTTATCTTATCAAACTTCATTAGCATACTTATGTTAGACTTTAAAACAATTCTAACAAAGTTAGTAAATTCAAATGGAAACCTTGAATGTTGCAACTTCTATAAAGTTAATTAAAGGAAACTCAGGGTAGTCAGTCCCACAGATTTAACATATCAGATATAAAGATGTATAAGGAGACTAGATTATTGAATTCCAAGAACTTGCTTACATTTCAGGGATGAGGTAAATCAATGATGTGGGAAACTTCACAGCCCTTGTTGCCTTTAGCATTCAGTTTTCTTGTCCCAGAACTTAAGATGTGATGATATGAATACTGCTATATTCTTGATAGAACACTAAAATAGTATTTGAAATGTTCGACTGAATGTTATCAGGCTAATAGAGTCTATCTGAGAGTCATGAAGTTAAATAAACATTTAATAAACATGGATAAATTTGAGGAGAGTAATAGTGTGTTCATCCAGTCTCGTAAACATGATTGACATGTGCAAAAGTCTAAAGTGTGGATTTCACCTATGTGGGCTTCAGTGAGTAGTATTTTACTTCCTGATAGTTCGTAAAACTTTGCTCTTTGGGTCAATATGAATAATGTGAAATAAATCACCTTTAATAAAATAAGTCCTTTAAAGTGAAACTTTCTCCTTCCTTGTGTTAAACAGAAAATGGTTTCTGCACTATAGCATGTAGTTTCTCAAAGAAATACAAAAGGAAAGCAAGCCCTATCCTTACTTTTGTTGGTATCTCCTCTGTCAAACTGTATCAATGTTAGAACACTGTCAGTCACCAAGGAAATATACATCTTTTGTAAGGATTTTAAAATCACAGTAAAGGAATTATGAATGGCAAGTATGTATTTCTGTGTTTCTTTTGCAGTAATGAAGTAAATAACATTCCTCTCTAAATTATAAAAATCTGCCAGAGTCAAGTGCTCTAAGGAAATATGTCTTATTTCTAAATATTTACTTTGTGAAAAGTTCTACGGAGTCAAGCTCTTTCTTCCTATTTACCAGTTTACTTATTTTTTGTTAACCTGAATATATAAGTATAGTTTTACAATTATGAGATTGGAGAGACTTTGTGTCTGTTGTCTTTTCTTGAGGCTTTCTTACCCTTTTGAGAATGTGATGAAAGCTGTGTAGCTTCTCAAAGTAATGGACACCCACAAACTTCCGAATACAGTTTCAAAGAGTTTAGGACCTTTGATAGCGTTCATTCCACTGTCTGATATACAAAGAAAAACAGTTTTCCACCATGCTCCTAAAGCTCTTAAAAAAAAGATACTTCATAACATCACTTAGTAATGCATTCCAAATGGTTCAAAAACTTTGTTAATCAGTACCATATCTCAGAAGAGATCAGGTCTCATAAGTCACTGCAAACAAAAATCAGTTACCCTGCTATATTGATGGAAAAGTAACCAAAAGTAAAAAGCTCCAAATCCAGGTTTTCTTTGTGTCACATTGTCAAAGGAAACTTTCCCTTGGAACTACTGACAAACTGAAAAAAAATAGAAATTGCATGGCAAACCATTTTATAAAACAAACATCTGTATTAAAAATTTGCTTTAGTATAGTGAAGAAAATCTGAAGGCATTTCCCAAAACTCCAGATCATAAAGAACTGAAGGTCAAAAGGAATGACTTTCTCAACAGATCTGAACATCTGTTCACTGTCAATATTTTCAACATCTAATCTACTCTTCACTTCCCGTTTTTCCTTTGTTCTGCCTGAAATATAAAAAGAAAGCAGTCTTGAAAGAGCATACAATCTACATTTTGCTTTACAATTAGAAGATTTCAGCATTAGAAATTAAAAAGTAATTACTTGTTTAAATATAACATTAGATTTTTCCCTCCATAAATTACAGTAGTTCCTTTAGCCTTTTCTAATCCCTTAATTTTTTTTAATTGTTGGTTTCAAAAGTCACAGATTATCCTGTAGAATTCTAACCTTACCAGAGAGAGGACAAAAACAAAAGATTCAACTATGCTTACTAGTACAGAGAGATTTATAAGTGAGGGTAAACCTGACATTGTAAAAAAAGTGAAAATGTATGTTTTTATCATATGCTGTTGAAATAATATGTAATAATCATTATCTTTATTGAAGAAAAATAAAGTATTCTAGGACACTTCTTTATTTCACTCATTTCTACAATTTAACTGACATTCTGTGTTATTCTATTTAAATTGTATTCTTTGTTACACTAGGCAAACATTCTTATCTATTGATTGAAGTATAGCTAATTTACAGTGTTTTCTTAGTTTCTGGTGTGTGACAGAATGATTGTATATATGTATACATACATATATTTTTTTCATTGTGGTTTAATACAGAATATTAAATATAATTCTCTTTTCTATATAAGAAGAGTGCTGTTTATCTATTTTATATATAGTAGCTTGTATTTGCTTATCCCAGTTCCTAATTTATTTCTCCCCACTTTCCCTTTGTTTAACCGTAAGTTTGTTAACTGCTGCTGTAAGTCTGTTTCTATTGTGTAAATTCATTTGTATCATATTTTAGATTCCACATAGAAGTGATATATGGTATTTATATTTCTCTTTCTAACTTACTTTACTTAGTATGATAATTTCTATGTACATCCACGTTGCTGAAAATGGCACATTTTTCCTTTTTTTATGGCTGAGTAGTAGTTCATTGGTTATATTCCACATTTTCTTTATCCATTTGTCTGTAGATGGACATTTAGGTAGTTTCCATGTCTTGGCTATTGTCAGTAGTGCTGCTATGAACATTGGGGTGCATTTATCTTTTCAAATTAAAGTTTTCTCAGGATATATGCCTGCAAGTGGGATTGCTGGATATTATGGCAAGATAATTTTTAGTTTTTAAGGAACCTCCATTACTATTTCCATAGTAGCTGCACCAACTTATATTCCCATCAGGACTGTAGTAGAGTTCCCTTTTCTCCACACCATCTCCAACATTTGTTATTTGTAGACTTTTTGAGGATGGCCATGCTTACTGGTGTGAAGTGATACCTCATTATAGTATTGATTTACATTTCTCTAACAATTACTGAAGTTGAGCATCTTTTCATGTGCCTGTTCGCCCACTGTATGTCCTCATTGGAGAAATGGCTATTAAGGTCTTTTGCCCATTTTTTGATTGGGTTGTTTTTTTTTTTGTTGTTAAGTTGGATGTGTTGTTTGTATATTTTGGAAATTAAGTCCTTCTTGGTCACAACATTTGCAAATATCTTCTCCTAATCCATAAGTTGTTGTTGCATTTTATTGTAGTTTCCTTTGCTATGCACAAGCTTATAAGTTTGATTATGTCCCATTTATGTATTTTTGCTTTCATTGTCTTGGAAGACTGACTAAATCATATTTTTAAATATAATGCTTAAGGAGTTCCTATTGTGGCTCAGTGGTAAGACACCCAATTACCTGGGTGAACTGTGGGAACTTACAAATGCTGCAGGTGAGACTGAAAAAGCAAAAAAATAAAAATAAATAATAATAATAATAATAATAATAATGCTTAAAATACCAGTGTAATTGTAATAAAAGTTCAGTTCTGGAGTTCCTGTTGTTGCTCAACTCATCATGAACCCAGATAGTATCCATGAGGATGTGGGTTCAATCCCTGGCTTCGCTCAGAGGGTTAATGATTCCATGTAGCCATGAGCTATGGTGTATGTTGCAGGCTGTGTAGATCCTGTGTTGCTGTAGCTGTGGCTGTGGTGTAGGTCACAGTTGTAGCTTCAATTCAACACCTAGCCACATGAGCTTCCATATGCCACCGGTGCAGCCCTAAAAATAAAATAAAAGTTCAATCCTCATGCCACACAACTTTCTGGTAGTGAACTAGAATGATGATGTATAGGCCATGAACAAACAGAGGCTGCTAATCCATTGAGATATAACCACCACAACTTAGAGAAAGATACTTCTCAAACCCCACTAAAATGATGAGTAAAGCATAAAATAAGATTTAAATCCATAAGAAGAAGATCAAGTGTGCAATACACAGCCTATGAGAGAGAGACTTTTTTTCCTTTTTTGAAGACTAACTGATCAAAAGATTTCTAGAATATCAAAATCTACCAATAGGGGGAGTCGGCGGCAAGATGGTGGAGGAGTAAGAGGTCGCGCTCACCCTCTCCCACAAATACATCAAAAAAACACATCTAAATATAAAACAAGTTGGACAAATCATCATCTGAATGCTGATCAATTTAAACCTCCAAAAACTGCAAGAAACCCTTGAAATAACTGGGTAGAACAAGTGAAGAAAAAAAAAAAAAGGTGAGAGAGAAAAGCAATTAGGACCGTAACCAGCACTCCAGGGAGGGAGCTGTGAAAAAGAAAAGTTTCCTGGGAAGA
>PVHT021183618.1:514109-553549 GCA_004024745.2 Catagonus wagneri | reverse complement strand
AAAAAAAAAAAAAAAAAAAAATTTGCGTTAAATTGTGTTACTCCACATCTGTCTTCTCAACTATTCATACACTACAGTACTTCCTTATTGCATTGAGAGTAACACTGAAAGTCTTTTAAAAGATCTGGCTCCTCTTGCACTTGTTTATGACACACCATCTACTTTCATCTTCTTGATGTTCCTTGAATAGCTCAAACAAATTTCCACTTCATGACCTTTCCACCTGCCACTTTTGGTTTGATCAGTTATTGCCCAGATATAATACATGACTCAGTATTTTAGTCATTTAGGTCTCTGCTCAAAATACATGCAAATACATACACCATCTTTTCCCTTAATGTTCTCTATCATCCTCTTTCTGTGTCACTGCTTGAGAGATATTATGAACTTAGTGAAGTTAAATAGTCTGTTTTACTTAAAGTTATATCCCCAGTGCCTAGAGCAGTGCCTGGAATGCAGTAGGTACTAATATAATTAATTAATTTAATTGCTGTTATAATTATTATCTAGATAAAGTCCAGGGCACATATATGTGTTACATTTATTTTTCTGATTATTGAATTATAACTGCTTATAAATTTATAAATTTCAGAAAACAAAGTATGTGGCAAAAATTATATTGTCAAGAATCATTATTCCCCACCCTCATTCCAAGAGATAATATTATTGAAACTTTTTGACATGTTTTCTTTCAGAATACTTCTGGTATATTTCTATTTTAAAGAATTTAGATGAAGAATAAGTCAAGTCTGTATAAGTAAAACAAATCATTAGCGCTATTTAACAAGAGTAGCTTTTATACAGATGACTAGATATTTATAAAATCATTGAATAATGAATATGTAAAAGTACAAAAAAAAATCACTCCCCGGTTTGCTGCTTCCTCCCAAGATGTCAGGCAGTTGCAGGAATCACAGAAAGATTCAGAGGCTGTTCATAGCTGCTTACACCAATAAGGTGGGCAATATGAGGAAATAGCCAGAGGCACTGCAGAGTCTTGTGTCTGCTCAAGTCCATGCTTGTCCACTAATGCTGGAGGAAAAATAATAAGACCCAAACTGTTTCTCGCTCACTTTTCTCCCCCTTAATAAATGCTCGTTCTGAGTTGCTCACACGAATAATCTAGATATTATTAAACTTTAATCTCACTCCTCCTCAAATTTTAGTCCCACTTGAAGTGCATTTAGTCTAATTCCAAAATTATCCTAAATGTCCCCCATTTTTTCCATCTTTACTTGTAGCAACTCTTCTCACTATTCAATTCCTGCCTCATTCTATATCTTAGTGCCCCTCAAGTGTATTCTCCATATGGAAGAAAGAACTTTTTGTGTTAAATTAAATTAGAAGCATTTACATTACATTTAGGGTAATATTAAAATTCTATTTGGGAAGCACAAGATATAGCAATTGACTGTATAAAGTGACTAAAATTTTAAAGGAAGATAGGAGTGGTTTTATGCACTTTGGAAATAGACTAGATAAAGATGTCAAGGAAGCATTTGAATTGTGTGTTTGGAACATTTGTTGAGAAAATGAAAATAACAGTGAAAAAATGAGAATCAACGTAATTAATTTTTCTAAATCTAACCTAGTGAGAACCTTCCCAACACACCGAGGTCTTAAATAAAGTGTATTAAAATGAAAGTAAGATTCAGTGATTAATTCATGCAAGGAAGCACAAAAAAGAGAGATTTAAGGTAAAGAAAAAAAAGAGCAACAATGGACAGTTGTAAAAAGAAAAAAAAAAAGGATCCAGATGGTAATCCTCCTTTTCAAAGTGAGCTAGATACTAAAGAAAAATCTGTAACTTCATGCAGTGATTCTAGACCTAAGCACTTCTACAAGCTAATAAATTCTCACCAGTCTCACTCGTTACCAGTTGGTTGTTGGAAATGTGCTATCACAACACAGACACACACAGAAAAACCCCTCAATTTAAAGGCAATCTCAATTTAAAGAAAAATTACTAGGATCTATTGATTATTGTTCTATTTATACTATGTATTTCTGTCTTATTCCTTAAATATTTGACCAGGAGTTTTAGCACTCCAATTAAATAACATTTAGTTTCTAAGATGCATTCCATATAATCACACATAAAAAGCCAAAATAATATTGAAAGATATATTTTACAAAAAATATACTGATATATATCTAATTGCATTACAATTTTTATAAATTTTCTTTCATCAGACTACTTTTTTTGGCTATTTTTAAAAATTTTACAAAAGCAGTGTTTTATGTCTATCTGATAATGCCTCTAAAGTTAAGACCTTTAATTGTTTCTTTCTCAGTCCTTGGGTTTTAATAGGTTATTTAAAGAAACCGGACATTGGCTTTAACATATCACATTAAACCACTGTGACCCAGGTATGGGCTTACCCTTTCATAGTCACCAATTCTCCGATTTTATTTAACTAGGAACATTTGTACATTAACATTAGATAATGCTAGAAAATTGACAACTGTTAACTAACGTGCCCCTGGTATTTACTGAATCAGATCTACAATTAATCATAGATCATATACCTTTTTTTTTCAGTAATAACACAATACAGAGAAACTGATTAAAGCCCTTTTCAAATATAAGATAATATAATTATGATGGAAATATAGCTAAATAGACCAATGATTTTTCTAAAAAAATAAAGTTTGATGCTGTTAATGCCCCACTCCCATTTACCCTAGGAACAAGGTCTTTCATCAGGAACAACTGCTCTCTTTAGTTCACCAGCTAGAGGAATGACAGTCTCTTCAGCAAACCCGTTGCAACCAACCATTATCTACTCAGTGCAATCCAGTAACAGATCAGTCACATGCCAGTATAGAGATCACCACGAGTGAATGTCTAAACTTTATTTTCTCTAGTAAGAAACTACTCAATTGAGATAAAAACCATGATTTTTAAAGTCAATCTACCCAATCAGAGAGTTATTCTTTCAGTAAATTGTAAGTAGTTAAATAGTAGTTTGATCTAATAGTTATATTAAAGAGTAATCAGTACTAGAAAAAGAAAGAAGCTGAGAGCAGAAGTAGAACACTGATTTGCCAATGGCATCTAATTTACACACTTACGGAACATCTGCTCTAGGGAAGTTCTCCTTTTCCAAATGAACTCACAACTTCTGCAAATGTTTTTCAGATTGATTTCTGCAGATCAAGGATGCAACATAATTGCAGTCAGAGGATATTTATATTTATGCAACCATCTCAATTGAGACAGATAAGGGCATATTTTATCCAGGAAGATGGAGAGGGGGGTAGAATATATCTTTGCTGCCCCAATTACTTGCAAAAAATGTCCCTATATATAGCATTCTTAAGATATTTTTATTTGCTATCTTCTACAAGATGACCTTTTATTCAATTACACATAATCTTTAGAAATTGGCCAGCTAAAAGATTTCCTTTAGTGTTACTGCTCAGTTCTAAGATCTACAAATACAGACATAATCATTCAAAATATCATAATTAGCTTTCTCAGAAAATAGTCCTTTCTCCCTCAATATTATTCAGTATCTGTAGGCAACACATACCACAACCCCATGCACTAATTCATTGGGAGGGTAATCCTGCACATCCCATTGTCTGATTACTCCCCGAAATATTGCATTAGTCAGCTGGAGGCTGCCATAGCAACATATCACGTCTGAGTGGATTAATCAACAGAATTTTATTTCTCACAATTTTTGGAAGTTCTAAGTCCAAAGTCAGTGTGCCAGTTGGTCAGTATCTCATAAGGCCTCTTTTTGTCTTGTAGGAGAGAGACAGAGAGATACCACATCTCCAAATCTAAACTACCCTGGGTGTTAGGACTTCATATGAGAATTTGGAGGACACATAAACTCTTAGTCCTTTACAAGTTATGTTGTGAGATGAGAGAAATAAGGAGAAGAAAAAAGAAAATTCATGAGTTCTGTTTTAAATATCATTTAAAATAGTGCACACTTTCAAATATAAATGTAATACATTCAATTATCAATACAAGTGGAAAATAACATACAAGCTTTGAATATGAAAACATTTTTACTTTAATTAACCTTGTCTTCCAAATACTATTATATTATGTGTATGATGGAATGAATTTCAGCAAAAATATATACTTTTCACCTTAAACATAAGGATGCAGCATTTGGAATTTTTGAAATCTATACTAATTGTTTAAATAACACGTCACCAAAATAAAATTACAGCAGAATGGAAGAATAAATTTTTATTTATTTATACTGCAATATCAGCACCAGTCCTCAATCCATGCAAAGGTCAGTTACAGGTTATTATGAATCATGCTGGTGTGGTTTTATGACGAAAATGACCTTTGACCTTCACATTTCCAGATGTTACTATTTGCTGTTTAATAGTCAAAACAGCTCTAACCCACACTGAGAACTGGCAGGAATTCATAGAACAGTAGATCAGGCTATTTATTTTACATATCAATAGAGTGTGGGTGTGTCCCCAGTCAGTATATTCTCATAAATCACTATTCTACACATGTTTTCTAAGGATTCTTTGAATTAGTGACTGGGTATTGGTCCCTTTTCTCTTTCCTCGCATTTCACTGTGAATAAATTGTTTCAGCTGCATTAGCAGAGAATATAACTTCATTCACTTGACTCAAGAAAGATTGAGAAAAACAGTTAACATTAATTCCTCTATCTTTCTATATATCAGAAGAAAAGTTTTGAGCAATCCACAGATGTAGATGTGAAACAGAGCTGAGAAGTAGTGCTAAGTAAATGTGATGTAACACATCATTTTATTTAGGAAAATGGATTTGAGGTAACATTATCACTTGTCTTTTTAATGTAAGAAATACATTCCTAAAATAGCAGGAGATTTATCATTAAGAATCTTTAATTTGTAAAAATAGACATATAGGAAGTGAACTTATTTAATCCTTTCTAACTGTAATTGGGGTTTTTTTTTTAACTTCTTTAAAGCTAGTGATGCAGGAAAGATGTTACCAGAATCCGAGTTCTTGTTCACACGGCTGAAGAATGAACTTTGCAAACACACAGGCAGCAAGCAAGCAAAGTCTTTATCACTGGAAAGCAAATAGCTCCCAGGGCTGCTGGGAGGGGGGAGAAGAGCCCCCGTTCTCTATTGTCCTATAGGGGGTTTTATCCCTTAAAGATGGGGGATCCAGAAAGATGTGGTTTTCTCCCATTAGCCTTGCATGGTTATCTATATCAGTCCTTGTCCAGTAGGGATTTTAGGGATGGAAACGTCACTTAAATGTTACAGTTTCTTTGCCCTTTTCTTTCCGTAAACTGAGTCATAGGAGGGATTAATGTCCATCTGGGCATAGGTACACTCCCTTGAGTAAACAAGGCCTATGGGGAGCCCTTAAGCCACAAGTGTTAATCACCATATCGGAGAATGCATCAAAGCCCCTGCTCTTGCACTGACTACCTGAGTTATTATTCTGCTTCACTAGAAGAATATGTCATTCTCAGTAGCTTCAGACTGAAATTGCAAAATTCGGAAAAAATGAGAAATGAATCATTACCATATATTAATGTATCATATGTATTTAATATATAAGCCAAAGAAGATTTTCATAATCATTCTCACACTTAGAATTTATAGTATATTTATCTCAGTGTATAGTGATATATTTGCACGGTACTTGCTTAATTTTAAATAGTATATGCAATATATTAATGTTTAATAAAAACATAATCACTGCATTTACTTTTATAGAAAAAACTTAGTTTTTTATTAATATCATTATTTACTTTCAAAGTGAAGAACTGGATAAGAAATATAGAAATATAAAAGCGTTTTTAGTGTTTTTTTGAAAAGTTATAATATTGTGTTTCCTGTTGAAATTACATGTGTAGCACATTGAGTATTTTTCCTCCTAATTTCTCATTCTCTTCCTCTTTTTCTCTTCATCCTCTTACCAGTGGTATGTACATATTCTGTGGCATCATAGCAAACTTTATGTCTATTATTAAACCTCAACACAAGTACAAACACTAACAATTTATTTGTATCTTTCTTCTTTTATTCAGAAGGAAATCAAAATTTGGGGAGATGAACTTAACTCACAGCCATTCAAATAGATTCAAAATACAAATGAGCTCGAACTTATGAGCAATATTGTCTCACTGGAGTTAACAACATTCCCTGTAAGATACTCAGATTTTATAGCTTCTATGGGTAAAATATTCCAGTAAAAAACAGAAACTAGAATGTTTAATGTGGTTCAGGGTGGAATAAAATTACCTCTCAGTGTCCATGTAGTCATTCTCTGTTGTTGCTCTTGGACCAGCAATGTCAGCACCACTTGAGTACTTGTTAGAAATGCAAATTACTAAGCCCCCTCAAACCTCCTGAATCAAACTAGTTCAACTTAGCAGTCTATGGCTAGCAAGCCTTCCAGATGATTCTAGCTAAACTTGAGTCTTTAAATATCTGCCCTCCCTAATTAATTGAAAATTGCATGTCATAATGAAAGTACTCCTTTGTAAAAAAAAAAAAAAAAAAAAAAGGTTCGTTTGGAAGGACTTTCAATACTTGATCCAGGGATGAAAAAGCTTATAATTAAGGAGAAAATAGTGGATGAAAATTAAGTGGACATCTTATACACTCCTTAAGGAGCGAAAGATTCTCGTTCAAAGTAATTCTTAACCTATAGTGTGTGTCCTCTAATTTGCAATATGATTATTTTTTTTCATAGGTAGATGAAAGGTCTGTCTATACTTGGGTAAAGTCAGAAAGGATCCACATGGACGACAACAAAAGTGCTATGTAGTGATAGGAACCTGGGGAGGAACAAGCCACAGCCAACAGAAACTACTTCCTGGGAATACTGAGCCATTCCAGGGACCTTCTTAAGAACTGTTAAGCCTGTTTTCTATGATTAATTTATTTTGTCTTTTATTTTTTTTTCTTGCAAATTACTCTAGATTATTATTTACCTAATAGGACTCACTTCATTTTAGCCTTATTTCTATTAGTATTTGTTTAATCCCTTAATTTGCCCTTTATTACTTATTTAAAATAAGATTCCAAGTTACCTAGATCATCATTTTACTTACCATCTTAATTTTACTATTAATTTTAGTTAAACTTATTCTAGATATTTCTAGTTGCAGACTAATTTTTTTCTTCATATACCTTTCATTTTAAATTTCATCTGCCTTAAAATTATATAGAATAACGCAAAGAAACTTTTTTTTTTTTCCTTAGGGCCACACACTGCATATGGACATTCCCAGCCTAGGAGTGGAATTGGAGTTACAGCTGCTGGCCTATGCTACAGCCACAGCAGCGCTGGATCCAGGCCTTGTCTGTGACCTACACCACAGCTCACAGCAATGCCAGAGCCAGATCCTTAACCCACTGAGCAAGGGCAGGGATTGAACCTGCATCCTCATGGATAGTAATCAGATTCATTTCTGCTGCGCCACAACACGGACTACCCAAACACATTTTTTACACGTACATTCCGGTCTCCATTACCTGGCATTAGACTTACTTATGCTAATAAGATACTAGTATTTGGGCCAAGCTCACTTTTCCAAGAGGAAAAGGACCTAGCAATATAAAAATAATTGCCAGAACTTTTTCCATATGTAGATACATTGGCTCTTTGTCTAACTTTGCCAGTACAGTCCTTATTTTCTGTTGTACCAAAATAAGTATTAATAGCACCCAGTTTAATGTTCAGATATACCACATCTGAACTATAAATTAAAGCCATATTCTATCCGCAGAGAAGTTGAGCTAAGCTTCAGGCTCCTCTCTAAATATACATCAGCCAGTATGGTATTGTGATATAATAAGAAATATGTACTTACTTTTCATGGCTGAACCCTGGCGCAGAGCTCCTAAAACCCATGGAATGTCCTTAGTGATAGGATTGAGAGGATAGTCTCTTGTTATTTATAATAGGCACCTTTCAACCATTCCTGAGTTTATGCCAGTTACCTAACTCTTGGAGGATGGGGGTTGGTTACCAGAGATTAAAGGGCTAGAGATTAATTTAATCATACCAATGGCTAATGATTTGATGTAATGAAACTTCCATAAAACCCTTGCCAAGGGCATTCTGAGAGCAACCTGGTTGGTGAACATATTGAGGTTCAGGGAAGGTGGAGTGCCTAGAGAAAACATGGAAGCTCTGTGCCCCTAACTTATACCTTGGTTCTGTATCCTTCTTTATCTGGCTGTTCATCTGCATCCTTTTGTTATACCCTTTGTAATAAACCAATAAGTGTAAATAAATGCATCCCTGAATCTGTGAGCTATCCTAGCAAATTATTAAAGCAGAGAAGGGGCTCACAGGAATCTCCAGTTTATAGCTGGTCATTCAGTTGCACAGATGCCAAAATGGACAAGTCATTGGCTTCCAAAGTGGGGAGTAGTCTTTTGGGACTGATTTGTGGTGTTTGCTAATACCGGGGGCCGTTAGCATCGGAGTGAATTAAATTGTAGGACAACTTCAAGTTCTTAGTGGCCTAGTGGTTAAGGATCCGATGTTAGCACTGCTGTAGCCTGGGTCACTGTTGTGGCATGGGTTTGATCCCTTGCCCAGGAACTTCCACATGCTTTGTGAGAGGCCAAAAAAGGAAAAAGAAGAAGAAAGTATGTTACCTATTGGAAAAACACTCACCACAAATCTACTATCAAAAAAAAAAAAAAAATTATAGGACAACCAGCTGGTACATACAGAAAGTTGGAGAATTGGTTGTTATGGGAAAATATTTTTGGTGTTGAATTGTGAGAGTGTAGGACAATCTTTACCTTTAGCCAGTGAACAAGGAGGAAAAATATATTTAACTCTTATAACCTCAGTTTAAAAAATTGGAAATCCTTCTGAACATTCTGTTTCCATCTTCTGCTTTAATTTTTAACATGGTGGTTGGCACTGTATATTTTATTTAAATGTTTTTGTTACTTTCCTCTAGAGACTAGGACTTTGTCTCTGTGGTCACTTCTCAAAATAGGTGTTCAAGATATATACTTATGGAATAAATTAATATTTTTCTTGCTTACCTATGATTTTTTCAACACATTGTTCATTCAATTTGTTATTTTCTTCTTCCTGGAATTTCCTTTAATGAAGACATATTGATGACAGATATCCTTGGTTTCTAAAAATAAAAATAAAATAGCCACTCTCTGTTTAAATAATAGGTTAGCTGTTTCAACACATAATGCTTCTCAGCACTCTGATGAAATTTTTCTGCTTTTTTATGGATGTTGTTAACAGTTGAGAATCTGCTGTCAGTGTAATTTCTAGGTATTATGTATCTTCTTTGATTTTTAAGATGGCCTTTTAATTTTTGTGATCTTTGTTTCATAGATGCCTAAGTGTAGATCTGTTTGGAATATATCATGCTTCCTTAATATGGTTCTCTCATCAGATCTGAAATATTCTTATTTCTGTCATCAAATTGTGCCTCTCCTCATTTCCTTATCTTTTCTCCTTTAAGATCTCCTATTAGAAGTATTTTTGGCCTTTCTCTCTATTAACCAGTCATTTTCTACCACTTTATCTCTTTGTGCTGCATTCTGAATAATTATTTCAGTTTACTACTTCTCCCTTCAATTCTAATTAATCTGAACTTAAAGTCATTAAATCTTGCATTTAATTTTAATGCCTAAGTATTTAATTTATAGATATTAGCTTTGGTTCTTTTCCAAGTCTGGTCCTTACTGAAAGTGTTTTTTCTCCTTTTCTTATTTTTAATTCCTTCTTTTATTTAATCAGTCATGTATACATACTTTATAGTTTACTAATTAGTTTAGTGTTGGCTGTTGTTACAAACATACAACCAACCCACAATATATCTCTGCCACATATCCCTTATAAATGTAAGTCAGGTAAGTTAGGTATTTTGGGCTGTGTGGTCTTCCTTTTGCCTCTTTGAGTACATAATCTCCTTCAATTTCTTGTGTGCCTCTCTTCCAAATCAATTCTGTCTTTTCCATTCAGAAAGGATGAGAAAAAGAGAATGATGATTGTGTGTTGGGAATTTCTATCAAATAGGCCAAGAGTTGACTTACTTCATTTTAGATGTCTATCTAAAACACTGGTCCAAAACTTTGTCGTCTGGCCATAGCCAGCTCCAAGGGAAACTTGGAAATGTAGCCACTTCATCTCTGAATGCATGAGGAAAATGGAATAAGTTGGGATAATGGTTAGCCTGTTGATACCACATAGTCTCCACCCATCAATTCTATTCTGCAGTTAGGGTTTTAGTTTTTGTTTATTTGTTTGCTTGCTTTTTAGGGCTGCACCTGCAGCATATGAAAGTTCCCAGGGGTAGAATTGGAGCAACAGCTGCCAGCCTGCACCACAGCCACCGTGGGATCCGAGCCTTGTCTGTGACCCACACCACAGCTCACAACAATGCCAGATCTCTAACCCACTCAGCGAGGCCAGAGATCAAACCCACATCCTCATAGGTACTGGCTGGATTCGTTTCCACTGTGCCAAAAGAGAAACTCCTGTTTTGCAGTTCTTGACAGATTAATCATGTTATTTGTTTCTGTCTGCTGCCAGCACTAAGGTAGCTTGCTTCCTCTTATTTTGTTATTTAAAATTAAGAGAATATATCTGTGGTGCTTTATCTCAGAAATCCTGTTTTGTCTGAGTTTCCAGACCTTACAAATAAATTAGTGTAAATATTACTACAAAATCCATGTGAAAGGAAGCATGTGGTCACAAACTCTCACAGAGAATTTTTTTTTCTATCCTACTCATATCCAAAACTGAAACCACACCATTTATTTTCATTTACTTTTAAAAGTGGGCTTTTCTATCTGTCCACAGAGGGAAGAGACTTTTTGAAAGTCCAAGCTTCATGCTAACGCCTATTTCTCAAATTCCCATATCCTACCTTGACCCTGTACCTACATAGCTATAAGCACTCAGCTCTTTGATTATCACTATCAACAAATGCGACCAAGCACAGTTGAAGCATCAATACTCACTTTCTCCCCTAGATTTCAACTTACACTTTGGACCTTTATCAGCCAAACCTCTTTGAGAACCGCAAAAATGACATGTCTCCCAGCATATTACGCCCTACTGTTATATCAGTTCTCACTTTCTGCTCTAGCGTTCAGTTTGCTATTTGCTTTTTGACTCATGATGTTGCACTTAAACTTCTGAGAATTTCAGTATACATTCACAGTGATATTTGCTATATTCTATTCAACATTCTAGGTGTTTTTTCATAAGAGATTTTCAAAGTACCTTGTCTTTAATATTTTTGAAACAAGGTTTTTTGTTTGCCTCTTCTTTCTCTTTCACAATATTTTAACAGTTTCAATGAGCATAATTTATCTAACAATATTTAAAGTTAGTTGTTATGCTTAGACTCCTCCCAAGATATACAAGATTCTTATTATCTATTATCTCTAATTTATGCACTGCCTCCTTTTTTACACATTTTTCTTGTCCTTAATTTTTTGTATTTCCAAAATTTGCATAAGCCTTCTTTGGATTTACTCATTTGATTATTATTTCACCTGGTATCCTACTCGTAGAACTAACTACAAATAGTAGTAACTACAAATAGTTTGTAGAACTAACTACAAATAGTTAAATACCATAGTAATTTTTTTATGAATATCTGTGAATTCATTGTTTCTTTAAAAATGTCTATTTTGTGGCTATAGCTAATGGTAGTTTACCTGGGGTTGGAATTCTCGATTAAAAATTATTTTTTTTCAGATTACTGTGAATAGATCATATTGCCTTTTGACATTCTGCTGATGTCGAGCTTATTGTTTTGAGTAGTTATCGTGCCTTTTTTCAGCAGACTGCTCTCTGACTCTGAAGTTTCTTTTAGATTATTTCTGGGTATAAAGTTACTATTATTTATCCTTACTTGGGATTGATTATATTTCTAGTATTTGATAAGTTTAAGATATTCTAGAATATTTCAATCATTTTTGCATCATAAATTGCTGCTATTCTTTTCTCAGAGGGATTCCATTAGCTTGGTAGAACTTATAATTTTATCCAAGTCTCTTAAACTTCACATATTTTTTATCCTTTTTCACTCTGACCTGTATTCCCTTTAGTCCTTTCTTCCAGTTAACTAGTTCTATCTTCAGTTGTATCTAACTGCTATTTTAACTATGCAATATGTATTAAATTTTAATATTTTTATTTCTCAAATTCTTTTTTTAAACCTACATCCATTACTTCATGGTATATTATTTTTAAGATTTTAAGATTGTGTCATAATTATTTAAAAAATTAATTGTACTAGATATCATAACACTGTTAGCAATTCATGGCATAGCTTGTCAGAGAGCAGAACCAAGACCCGACATGTCAAAGCCCAGTGCCCCAGCAGAAACAAACAAAAAACCTCCAGAGAGTAGGACTGAGTCTTTGTCAAAGACCTGCCATCATGTATCTGAGTGTATGGACCAATTACTGTTATATAACGTATTTTTGACATCTTCTTAAGAGTGTGCATCAATATAAGTTATCCATGCTTGTATCACCATAAATATTGTGTTTGTTTGGGAGAAAAGTATGCACAGAGGTTGCAGAAAACTTATCTCTTTGCTTCACAGGTCTTCATATCAAGAGTAACTTTACCTGACAAACTTCGTCTGACCTGGTTCTGGCTTAGAATTTGAGATCTGGGCCTTGAACCTGAGCTTAATGCTGTCATGAAATATAATTTTTGAGGCATCTTGGGAGAATGTAGCCATGTTCTCCATGTGGGAGAAATATAAGTAAATTGTAGCCAAAATGCAGACTGTGATGGTTTTCAAACGTGCACAAATATTTTAATATTTCTCTCAATGAGGGTAATTTCTGTGTTCCCTTCCTTTGAATCTTGGCTGATATAAATAACTCACTTTTAACAAACAGAATATAGTGAATTCAATGCTGCAGGACTTCTAAAGCTATATTATTATAATATAAATGTCAATATTGATTCTGCAGTGTTTTCTAAGATACGTCCTTTTGGAACCTTGAGGCTACCATGTAGTGGAGAAGCCCAGGTCACTTGGAGAGGCCACATGCTGGTGTTACTGTTAACCAGAGTTAAGTTTCTAGACAAAAGCCAAAATCAACTCACAGGCATGTAAAGACTGATTGATTCTAGCCACCAGCCATGGAGTCACCCCTACCTGTCAAGTCTTCATAAGACTGTGTCTCAGATATCATGCAACAAGTAAAACTCTTCTGCAATACTCTTTCTGGATTCTAAACCCACAGAACCCATAAGTATATGAAAAAATTGTTTTAAGCCAGTAGATATGTGGGAATTTGTTACATAGCATTAGTAACCCTAATAGGCTTGTACATTTACATTTATAAGCTAAAATTTTGTAATGCTTTATCCATAAACTCTGTGTGGCCTAGGTTTAGAGTTTGAGCTGCCACAGAAATGTAATTACTGTAGAATTTAATGTTATATTTATTTATCAGCTTGACTTTTCCTAGGTCAAGTTGTAGTGTACCCTGACCACACGTTTTGAAAGGCACATAGGTATTTACGAATTCTTAGAAGACATCCAAGCTGGAGTCCAAGAAATACATAAGTATTTTTTCTGACTTCTTGTTTATGAGTGGATATTTTAGCCAATTTTTTAACTGAAGGTTAGTTTTGCAGTAGGGGTTTCTTTATCAAGCATCCACCTTTCAGGGTCCCAATACGGAGTTCTATTTTTGTATAGATAGTAAGACCTAGTCCTCTAGGTTATAGAAAAGCTCCCATGCAACCTCATATACCCACCAACTTAGGAAAGCTACAACACTAGCTTCAGCATGGGATGCTTACTGAGTTTGCTTTGAAAATGAGGATTGTGATTTCCTTTGTAAAATCTCAATTATGCATGCTTGATTTAATTTTTTTGTACATCCATATATTTATAGTAGAAGGTTTTGCAGGTAATAAACTAATGCATATTACTATACTGTATTTTATTTTTTGCTATGAACAAAAAGTAGTACTGTGCAAAAATATAGTATGTGAAACAATGAGAAGAGAAGAAATTAATGAATTAAAATCAGCAAGTAAATAGAATCAACAAATGGGAAGTTGCATCTTTGAAAAGTTTCACAAAATTTAACAAACTATCACAAGAGTTATCAGAAAAAAATCAACAAAAGAGTTACTAAGAATGAAAAGAGATAACTACAGATACAGTGGGGAAAATAATATCAAAATAAATAATAATAAAAAACAAGCATGGCAAAATTATGTGTTATATAATTCAAGCAGAGAAAAATCAGCAACATGTAGAATTTATAATATATTATTTATTTAAAATGACCAAGATAAGAAACAAAATGAGAATAGATTTTGAGGCAGCAAGAAGGCAAGGGATGAAGATAGGGATATTCAGAAATTATGTAATGTTCTGTTATTTATAGGCTGCTTGACGAATTCACAAGTAGTCATAGAATATATTATATATTAACTTGGTGTGGGCCTGCTTGGATTCAACTTGTTTTGGGCACTCTGTGCTTCCTGTATCTTGATATCTATTTCCTTTACATTTGGAAAGTTTTTAGATATAATTTCTTCAAATATATTTTCAATCCCCTTCTCTTTTTCTTCTCCTTCTGGAATTCCTATTATGCTTAGCTTGGCCTGCCTTATATTATCCCATAGATCTCTTATATTGCTTTCATGTCTTTTCATTTGGTTTTCTGAGTGCTGTCCTGATTAGGTGATTTCCATTACTCTATCTTCCAAGTCACTAATTCGTTCCTCTGCTTCATTCATTCTGCTTTTTGGTGCCTTAAGCTCAGTTTGTGTCTCTGAAAATGAATTTTATAATTTTTCTATGTTCCTCCTTATATTTCCTAGTTCCTTTCTAAAGTAATCTGCATTACTGTTTATATCTGCTCTTAATTCCTTCATATTCACCCTTAATTTCTTCAGTATTTTCACTGTCTCCCTTTTGAACTCAGTGTCTTTTAGACACCAGAGGCCTGTTTCATTATTTGCTGCTTCAGGTGAATTCTCCTGATCTTTTTACCTGGGAATGTTTTCTGGGCTTCTTCGTTTTGCTTATGTTTTTCTTTTTCTGTGAGTTTAGGTAAACCAAACTGTAGTCTTGGAGGGCTATTTCTATGCAAGACTGACCCTTTGTATTTTGTGGGGGTTATTATTTATTTTTTGGCATGGCAGTTTGGATATTTGCTGTCTCTTTCTTCGGTGTGAGCAAGTTGTTATCCCCAGGGTGCTGAGTGTGTTTCCAGGGAGAAGAAGGCAATGGTTAGGACTAGTAGTCAGTGCCTGGTTGCTGGCTTTTGATAGGAGCAAGGACGTGCAGGAAGGTGCAGCTGCCTACTCCTAGTTGCAGAGCCCTGGGAAGTGGTAATGAGCCTCAGGAAGATTTAGACAGTGCCCGCAGCATTTGGCAGTGGCAGTGGCAGGGTGTGTGCGTTCCCAGGGGAGTGAGAGCAACAACACGTGGTGTTCTGTCACAATGCCCTCCTCTGTGGTACCCTTTGAGGTGATCGGGGCCACAAGTGGGGCCTCTTCACAGACCCCTAGTGGTGGTGGACCATGCCCACCTCTGGAGTCAGAGATAACTGTGGTGGTTTGCCCCCACCAACTTTAGACCACACAAGAAACACCCTGACCCACTTAGCCCATGCAGGAGGTAATGCACAGGCTGCTCCTAGTTGCATGGTCCTGGGAAGTGAGAGTGATCAAGCATGTGTGAGAGCTGCCTGGTGCATTGGGTAGTGGCAGCAGCAGGGTGGGGTGTTCCCAGGGAAGCAAGAGCAACAATGAGTGGTCCTCAGTTGCAGTGCCCTCTTTTTTGCTGACCTCTGTGGTGACTGTGGCCACAGGTGTAACCTGTTTGCAGACCCCAAGTGGTGGCAGGCCACGCCTCCCTCTGGTTTCTAAGATGACTGCTGTGGTTTGCCCCCACTGCCTGTAGACATGCAGAGTCTCTGTGTCATACTTAGCCCCCCACTCCCTTAGCACACACAAGAGGTGCCTGGCCACCTGCAACACACTAAATAAGTGTCGGGTCTCCTGTAGTTTGAGTGGCCTCTTACCAGCTGTAGCCTGCGCCAGAGGTGCTCCACCCTCCAAGAGTCTATGTATGCACAGAGAGATTCCTATTGCAATCCACCCCTCCTCCTCTTTCCCTCTCCAACAATGATGCCTTGCTTCTCTTACAGCCCCAGACTTCCTCCCAGGTGCCCTCAGATGTGGTATTCCACTCCTCAGCCCATAGCACACTGCTCCCTAGCCCCTCAGGTTATCTCCACATAGCCAATCCTCATCCTCTCCCTGGACCTGACCTGTGGAGCCTGAGTCTCAGTGCCCAGCCTCTGCTCAAGCATCTCAGGCTAGGGTGTCCAGGGCAGTGGATCTCACTCTGCTTTGCCCTTATCAGTCCAGCTGCTGTGCTTTTTGTGGCAACTTTGAGGTCCCTTGTCTCTGTGATCTCCCTGTCAGTTAGGTGGCTTCCTAAGGTGTGGATCTCTTTCACAGATCCCTCTCAGGAATGCTAGTACCGTCCTGATTCCTTTTTTTTATCTCTCTCTCTTTTTTTCTCTTTTGTTCTACCTAGTTATATAGAGGGATTCTTGCCCTTTTTGGAGGTTTAAGTTCTTCTGCCAGCACTCAGTAGATGTTCTGTGCAAATCATTCTATATGTTAACTGTTTTTTTGATGTGTTTGTGGGATAAGGCGAGCATGAGGTCTTACTCCTCCACCATCTTGATCCTTCCCTCCATATTTTCTTGAGATAGTTTGTATGACAGCTATTCCACAGCTAGCATTTTAATACAAAATAACCATATTTTGATGTTTAATGTTAACATTATTTAGTATTTCTCTTCTCTGTTTGCTCAGAAACATGGAAATGGTTTCAGTGGGCATTTTTTTTCATGGTTCTTTCTTATCTTAATGATCCAGAAATTTAAAAGGGGTTATGACTTATTGAGTAAATTTGTTCAGACCTTGAAATATTCAAATAAAGGAAAGTATGCCTTTGTAAAGCATTGGCATGCTACTCTTTGATTCTTTTTAGGGTTTAGACTGCTTTATGACTTTCTCTCAATAAAAGCCATAAAATTAAAATGACCATGCAAAGGTTTATGAAGTGCCTCTGACCAAACATGGTGAAGCTAATGGTAGCAAAATTGTTTCCTAAATCTGCTAAAATACCTGAAGGGAACTATTTTACAGTACAGAGGCAGACAGGAGTCCTGGGAAATCCATTTTTTGGGAAACTCCTCATCTGGCAGCTGCACATAGAAAAGTGTCATGTCCACAATTATATTTTAAACATTGCAAAATATATGTCAAACCACATTTAGCTATCATAACTTGGGGAGAAACAAATGAAGAAGACCTTGCCAAAAATTAAAGTAAAATTATTAGTGAAATCAGGAAGATTAATACATTTCCTTAATATTTCTCAACTACCATCTCTCATTGCATCTCTTTTCTGACAGTAGAGACAAACAAAAAAGTGGTAAAACATTGGATTGTTGAATTAAATTATTTTTCTTTCCTAAAAATAAAAATCATACAATCTGAAGGATCTGAGTTCATGGGAATGGAATTAATCTGCAAATTATATTAACAAAGTTTTTTCTCTAAGCATCCTAATGTATTTAACTTTCTGACATACATATTTTATAAAAGGGTGTTGAAACTTATATATCTTGCTCAGTATATAAAAGTAAACAACACTTGTGACCTTGCAAGTCTTACAGTCATTGGCTTTGTATTATCTTCTGAGTGAAACTCAGACAAAAGGATTGAGAAGAGGAGGCAACATGATATAACGATGAATTGGAACACTGTATTTGAGCAAAATCTACAACCTGGCTTTCAAATATATTATCATTAACTTGGTCTTTATATTTTTTATTATTTTGGTCATTATCAAGAAATACGTGCCTAACAATGGTTAGTTTTTTTTTTTAATTTTTATCACATAATGAGAAAAAGTGGTGATTGTAAGAGCTGGAATAGCTCAGTAGTCTTGAAGGCTTCTGTACCTGCAGTTATCATGGCATTTCCTCAGTATTCTAAGATGACCAACATGGCCTTAGCGAGAACAACCTCTAAATGGCAGGAAGAGAGGAGAAGAATGATTCAAGCTATCCCTTGTATCGGGAAGCGGAAGGTTTTTCATAAACATCTCTTGCTCATATACATCTTTTTGTACAGATATATATCCTTTGGCCCCTTTTAAGAGCAATGAGTCGTGATCTTTTTACAATAATAACATCAAAGATCATTAGTCACAGATCACATAACAAATATAATAATAATGAAAAGTTTGAAATATCACTAGAATTATCAAAATGTGACACAGAGTTATGAATTGAGCAAATGCTCTTGGGAAAACGGCACTCAACAGCATTTGCTCACTGTTGAGCAAAAAACCTGCTCAATGCAGATTTGCTACAACTCTTCAAATTGTAAAAAAAAAAGCAATATTTGTAAATAACTATAAAGAGAAGAACAGTAAAAGGAGATATGTCTTATTTTATTCTGTTTTGTTTATAACATCTAAATCAGGATCAAAAGATTTAGTCTTTTTGAAAAATACATGTATGATATACTATGAGTTCCTATGAAGACTTCTTTTTTGGCCTGTAAAATTTGATATTATGCATTTACTATCATGTATAATCTCTATATACATTGTAGGTGTAATAGTTTTATTTTCTGTCTTGCTGAGAAGTCAACTATCAGTCTGATATCATTTTGTAGGCAATACAGTTTTTTTTTCTGTGTGTTATTAAGATATTCTTCTTGATTTTGATGCAAATGAAGTTTCTTGCTTATTTTACTTTTTTATTAAACTGTAGTTTATTTACAGTGTTGTGCCAATTTCTGCTGTACGACAAAGTGACCCAGTCATACATACATATACATTCCATTTCTTAAATTATTTTCCATTATTGCTATATAATTGGACCTTGCAAAACAAGTTTCTATACAATTTGGATGTGTAGGACTTTATGAATATGAGGATTCAAGGAAATACCATGACATCATGCTAATGTCATCTTCAGTCAAAAGGTTGTGTGTTACTTTGGGCAGCTGTCTAGGCAGTCCAATAGCTGGGTTCATCTGGATTCTTATCACTCACATATATGGTGTACCTACATGAGAAGACTTGAATGGTTGGAGACTGGAACAGTTGGGGCTGATCCTCAGTTAGCACTCTGCATATGTGTGTGTTTTCTCCATCCTAAAAGCTTCAGGGTGCTCATACTTCTCACATAGCAGCTTAGAACTCCAAAAGCACTTGTGCTAAGAGAGAAGGCTAGGTGGAGTCTGTGTTGGTTTTTACAGCCTCTTCTCAGATGTCATGTAGTATCACTTCTGTCATACGCTGTGACATGAAGTTGAGATATATCCTGGTTTAAGAGGAAGTTGCTTTCTTACAAAAGGATGTGAGACAGGGTATATAGTGGTGAGGCCCAACATGGGAATTTCAATAGGATACAAACCACTTGCTAACTTTTTTATAAAATTTCCTTGGCTATAGTTTATTTTGGAGATTCAGGTAACATGGATATAAGCTCTGAATTCTCATAGATACTTAAGATTTAATTTTTTCAGCAGACTCTCATTTTCAGTTCAAAACAAGACATGTAAGTTTCCTTTGTGGGTTGGATTTTGACATGGTGGTGGTGGTGCTGCTGGTGCTGGTTAAATATATTATTTCATCAAACAGCAGTACATCTTTAGATAGGGTTACCTGTTTCAAACCACCAATGTAGCACCAATCAAATTGTAGATTTAAGGCCTTATTTTTCATCCCCCCATGTCTTTTCAAAGCTAAACCTGAAGGTGTCCAGTTTTCCTGGCACCATTTATTGAAGAGACTCTCTTTTATCCAGTGTGTACTTTTGCCTTCTTTGTCATGTATTAGCTGACCACTGGTGCATGGGTTTATCTCTGGGGTTTCTGTTCAGTTTCACTGATTGCTATTTATGTGTTTATGTCAGACCAAATTGTTTTGATTACTGTAGCTTTATAGTACAGTCTGAAGTCAGGAAGCCTGCTTTCTCCAGTTCTATCTTCCTTTTTCAAAATTGCTTTTGCTGTTCAGGGTCTTTTGTATTTCCATACAAATTAAAAATTTTTCATCCTAGTATTGTGAAAAATGCTGTTTATAATTTGATAGTGATTTCATTGGATTTGTAGTTTGCCATGGGTAGTATAGTCATTTTGATAATATTGAATCTTCTAATTCAAGAGCATGGCATATCTTTCCATATGTTTGTGTCATCTTCTATTTCTTTCATCAGTGTCTTATAGTTTTCAGAGTATAGGTCTTCTGCCTCCTTAGGTAGGTTTATGCTTAGGTATTTTATTCTTTTCAATGAAATGGTAAATGTGATTATTTCCTCAATTTCTCTTTCTGATCTTTTGTTGTTAGTGTATACAAATGCAAGAGATTTCCATGTATTAATTTTAAATCCTGCTATGTTATCAAATTCATTGGTGAGCTCTAGTAGTTTTCTAATAGCATCTTTAAGATTTTCTATGTATAGTATCATGTCATCTGTGAAGATTGACAGTTTTACTTATTTTACAATTTGAATTCATTTTATTTCTTTTTCTTCTCTGATTACAGTGGCTAGGACTTTCAAAATTACATTGAATAAAAGTAACGAGCATGGACATCCTTGCCTTTTTCCTGATCTTAGTGGAAAATAACACCATGCACAAAAATTCAAAATGGGTTAGAGACCTAAACGTATTGCCAGATACTATAAAACTCTTAGATGAAAACATAGGCAGAACACACTTTGACATAAATTGCAATAATATCTTTTTGCATCCACCTTCTAGAGTAATGAAAATAAAAACAAAAAGTAAACAAATGAGACCTAATTATACTGAAAAGCTTTTGCATGGCAAAAGAAACCACAAATGAAATGAAAAGACAGCCCACACAATGGAAGAAAATATTTGCAAATGAAGCAACCAACAAGGTATTGATCTCCAAAATATGCAAACAGTTCATTCAGCTCAATTTTGAAAAACTAAACAACCCCAATTAAAAATGAGCAGAAGATCTAAAGAGACATTTCTCCAAAAAAGACAGGCAGCCAAAAAGTATCTGAAAAGATTCTTAACATCAGTAATTATTAGAGAAATGCAAATTGAAATGATATATCACCTCATCTCAATAATAATGGCCATTGTAAAAATTCTACAAACAATAAATGCTGGAGTTGGTGTGGAGAAAAGGGAACCCTCCTAAATATACTGTTGGGGGAAATGTGAATTGGTACAACCACTATGGAGAACAGTTTGGAGTTTCCTTAAAATACTGAATATAGAACTAATATATGATCCAGCAATCCCACTTCTGGGCATCTATCTAGAGAAAACCATAGTTCAAAAAGATATATGCACCCTAGTGTTCATTGCGGCACTGTTTACAATTGTCAAGACAGGGAAGCAAGCTAAATGTCCATAGACAGAGGAATAAAGAAGATGCAGTACACATATGCAATGGACTATTAGTCATAAAGAGAATGAAATACTGGCATTTGCAGCAATATAGATGGACCTAGAGATAGTATACTAAGTGGAATAAATCAGACAGAGAAAGACAAATGTATCACATTTGTGAAATCTAATAAAAATGAACTTATTTACAAAACAAAGAGACAGATTTCAACATCAAATTTATGGCTACCAAAGGGGAAACGTGGTAGGATGGGGTATATTAGGAGTTTAGAATTAACATATACACATTAGTATATATAAAATAGATAACTAAAAAGGACTTACTGCATAGCACAATTAAATCTACCCAATGTTCTGTAATAGCCTTTTGGGGAAAGAATCTGAAAAAGAATGGATATATGTATATGTATAACTGATTCATTTTTCTGTACATGTGAAGTTAACACAACATTGTAAGTCAGCTGTACTCAAAGCCATAAAAAAGAATGAAATAATGTCATTTGCAGCAACATGGATGGACCTACAGATTATCATAGTAAGTGAAGTACGTCAGACAAAGATAAACATCATATGACATCACTTATATGTGGAGTCTAAAGAATTGATTCAATTTAACTTATTTGCAGAACAGAAACAGACACACAGCCTTTGAAAACAAACTTATGTTACCAAAGGGGACAGGTTGGGAGGAGGGATGGATTGGGAGTTTGGGATTGGTATATGCCCACTGTGGTATATATGTAATGACTGGCCGCTGGGGACCTGCTGTATAGCACAGGGAACTGTGCCCAATATTCTGTGATAAACTATGTGGGGAAAGAATCTGAAAGAGAACAAATGTGTGTACATGTATACCTGAATCAGTTTGTTATACATCTGAAATTATCACAACCTTGTAAATTAACTATACTTCAATAAAATTTTAAAATAAAAAATAAAATAAAACCTAAACCTTTGAGGTGTTTTATTCTTGGGGAAGAACAGAGTAGTGACAAGATGGGAACGAGAGAGTTTCTTGGGTTTTATAAATATTCTACTTGATATGGGTGGTTGATTAAATAGCAAAGTTAACTTTATAAAGACTGATGTATACATTTATAATTTGTCGTTTGTATGTCATAATTCAAAAGGTTGTAAAACAAACCAAATAAAATTAACAAAAACCTGTGAGTGACAAGATTTACAAATAATTTCCTAAAACTGTCTTCTATTTCAACATCTTAATCATTTGTGGCTAGAGTATTTTCATTTTTTAATCTGTTCTATTACTGAATATGGATATATGGAAGTATAAATTTTTTATACTAAATTCTTTTTTGGTAATAAATATTTTTAATGAAACTGGTATATCACCTCTGTGATAAGGAAGCAAAATTCATAGAAAATTTGAATATATGAAAGGATAATCAAACCATATTTTGGATTAAAAAATTAATGTTCACAAAGAATGTTGTATTCATGACAGAAGCAGGAGTGTCATCACATTAAAATCAAAAAGTAGAACTCTAAATTAAAAAAGGAAGAAATTAGATCTCTAAAAATATGAGATGAAAAAGAAAGTACAGTATTTTTACCTGTATAATTTACAATATCATTTCAAACATATTATTTGATTTTAGGCTCATGTAAAAATGTGTGATACAAATCTTATTAAACAACTACACTATTTGTGAAATGTTTTCTATTACCTCTAAGTAAACACCCTGCATTGTCTCTGATTTGGTTCCTGGGATTTTAACTATTTACATTAATATTTAATTACAGACATTGTTAATTTCATGCCAAACACATGTACAGAACTTACAAGTGAAGCTCTGAACCCAAAAGGACTCCAGCAGCAAACTTAGAACCTCTATACTTAGCCACACTGAACTGAAAGAGAAAGTTTATTTCCCATTTGTGCGGCTGCTAAACCTGCCCTGAGTTGACTTTCAACCTCCACAATTCAAATATTAGCGCCTGATGGCCTTCCCCAAAATACAGGAAAGGATACTTAGGTTCTAGATTATTTAATACTCTTCTGGAAATTTAGACTGTAGGCAGGTGTTAGAAAAATATTTAAAACTTGATTTTCTCAAGTTCTTAACAAATTTCTGAATTCCTCTCATGTACCAGGTTCCACCCTAAGTTATGAATATACAAAAATTGCTAAGACGTAACCCATTGGCTTCAAAGAAATCACAGGACTATTTTCTAATGCAGGAACTTTCAGAAAATAATCTGAAAAAATATTAGATAAAAATACATCTCCTGTATCTATAACTCTATTTATGTTTTGTTATGTTTGTTCATTTGTTTTGTTTTTTAGATTCTACATGTAAGTGAATTCCACATATTTGGTGGTTGCCGGAGGGGAGGAGGAGGAAATAAATAGGTGAGGGAGATTAAGAGTTACAAACTTCAAATTACAAAATTAATTAGTGACAGGTATGAAATGTACAGTGTGGGGACTATAACCAATGACTACATAATATCTTTATATGATGACATATAATAACAAGAATTATCATAGCGATAATTTTGAAATGTATAGAAATATTGAATTACTATGTTGTATATCAAGAACTAACATAGTGTTGTAGGCTAAATATACTTTGAACACAAATAAACTCATAGAAAATGAGATTGGATTTGTGGTGACCATAGGCTGGGGGCAGGAGGGAAGAAGAATTGAATGGTCTTTTGAGAAAAGAGAAAAGAGTTCCCACTGTGGCACAGTGGGTTAAGGATCCAGCATTACCCCAGCTATGGCATAGGTGGCAGCTGTCCAGGAAAATCCATATGCTGTGGGTGTGGCCAAAAAAGAAAAAAAATACATTCCTCTTTTCTATTCATGACTCTCCTTTATAGTCTTTTTCATTCTTCAAAAAGAGTAAAAGAAAATTAAATTTTTGTGTAAATGTGTGCATAGTGATTGGGATTGCATGCTTTAATCTTTCTGGAGTTTCAAATTATCACTTTTCTCAGATGCAGTAAAGCCTGTAGGCTTCTCTCAGTGAAGGCCTATACTTCAAGATACGTGTAAAGGCCAGCTCCTATTCAGATCAGTTGATAATTGTAACTAAGCACAAAATATAGTTGATGTTGTTATCCCCAGGGAGAATTTGGCATATGCCCCATGTAAAGGCCAATGTAAGTTGTAATCAGTGTCTTACCCACATCCTCAAGCTTGGCTTCTCTGCTTTTATATAGGAGTAAGCCATTCAGATCTCATTGGGAACTCTGTTTTTCTGAAATGCTTCTACCAAGGAGAGTCAGTGTCAGACAAACAAATTGCACTTGATAGTGATTGATTTTAAATAGCCATTTTGTACAATTTCAGATATATTTTGTGAATTCTGCGACATGCTCTTATGGAGTTGACCAATTGAGCATTAGTTATATCACTGATAAAATAGCTGAGGGAAATATTTGAAATTTAAGTGGAGGAGAAATATTAATTTGTCAAGATGAACATCTCATTAGTCACACAATCTGGAAATGTATTTGTCATAGATGTAGATTGTTCTTTAGATTATCTGCATGATATATCTATAAGTAAAATATATGTAGGAAATGCATTTTAAATTTATCTTTTCCTGGAAGACGGAAAGTATAAGATGCTATTCAGTATTTGTCAAAACAGGTTGCACCCTACACTCCAGCCACACCAAACTGTATGTTTCCTGAATATGGCTCCAGCTCATGCTGGGCCTTCTGCCTAGAATCATATTCCCTTCACTTCCCCGTCACACACGCAGACACACAGAGACACACTCACATAGTGATTTTTTCTGCCTTGTAAACTGCGATTCCTCTTTCCTTATAAACTTCCTACAGTGTGTGGATTTGTTAATCTTTTAACTCCTCAATTAGCAGTGAATCTGCTACATACTAGGTAATCAATAAATAATAAAGGAAGAACAGAAATAACCAATAAAAGGAATATATTCCATGATAATTCATAATATTTAGTTCCCTTAAATAACAAATTTGAGGATTTCAGAGCATGTAAAATCTAATAAGTGAGCAAGAACATTTTCAATTATCAGTAATTCATAAAGTATATGAACACTGAAAACAATTCTAAACATAAAATAAAAATACTATGTGAAATCATCATAGTAAAGCAAAACTCAAATCTTATATCTGTTGTGGAAACCTACAGAATATGCATGTGTGTGCATATGTGTGTGTGTGTCTGCCTGTCTGTCCTTGTTTTATATGAGAGAGAAATAAGTGAAACCATAGATATTAAGGCATAAGGCATGTAAAATTTCTATAAAGAATGAGTTTCCAGTGATGATAAGATGATATAAAAAGTAACTTGGCATGATGAAAGGACACTTACAATTTTAGAAGTCACAACAGGAGATACGATTAGCAGTATAGCTGAACACATAAAATCAAGTTAAGCATTGCAAGACAAGTACACATGGCAGCATTTTAGTTAAAAAATAGATTAAGAATCAAGACTTAAAGAAAAATTGCCTTGGAAACTAAAAAGTCAAAAATAAATAGGAGCTCCCATGGTGGCTCAATGGTTAATGAACCCAGCTAGTATCCATCAGGATGCGGGTTCGATCCCTGGCCTCGCTCAGTGGGTTAAGGGTCCAGTATTGTGATAACCTGTGGTATAAGTCGCAGGCACAGCTCAGATCCCGCGTTGCTGGGGCTGTGGTGTAGGCCAGCAGCTACAGCTCCGACTGAACCCCTAGCCTGGGAACCTCCATGTGCCACAGGTGTGGCCCTAAAAAGAAAAACAAAAATAAATAAATAAATACATATATACATACAAAATACCATGGTTTAAGAAATGTTTCCTTCTTTCTTGCCTAAACTTTAAAAATATTTGTGAAAAAAAGTATATTGACTCTTTAAAATCGTATTATTAGAAAAAGTCACAGTACCTTATTGGTATACATGAGTGACTCATATGCTGTTTATATACATACATTTTACTTCTCTTGCTTGTAATTTATTTACGCACTGTCAGCATAAGAAAATTCTCTGGGGCATGTGAATAAATTTTGGAGTGTACTGTTGGCCTTAAAGTTATCCTAGTTGTTTTTTGCGTCCTCCTTTACTTTTCTTTCTGAATCAGTTGGTGTTTTTGAGATTCATGTCTAATAGGATCTCATTACTCTCTGATTTCCCTTGTTTCCATAAGCAGAGGTCTCCTAGGCCCTGTAAATTATTTCAGAAACACATGTAGAATGTTTCTGTTGTTAATAGGTACCCAGTGCCTCCAGATTCTACCTAAAACCTGTGTAATTTATATCTGTTACTCATGGAATAAAATCATGTTTTTCTCCTCAAAAGAAAATTAAAATTGTCCTCAAGTGTGGCCTCAGTTGAATGGCTCTGGATATTCAAGTGTCCCATGAATAAAACCAAGGAAAATATAAGATTTTTATTCCCCACTGGATATTATAGACACAACACTTTAAGTACAAATGTTTCCTGGAGGGAAATGTTTGGAAAAGAGTCAAATATTTCAGTGATGGAAAAATACTAAAATTAATTATGTAACTGGTAATTTGTTTCTACAAAGTTTACTTTTTTATATGTCTCTGTTATTTAAATGTGCTACCATTTACTAGGATTTTATGAAAGGTGAGATGTTTTTATTCAAACTACATATATACTTCTGTGCTTTAAAAACAACAAAACACCATCAAAAAATTAAAAACCAAAAGGAAAGTGCTGGCATCACTGGCACACACTAATGTTATACTGAAGACTGGAAATCAGCATATGTACCTGTGTTCCATTGTTGTACATCCTACATAAGAAACCATTTGGAAAAGAAGAAAGCAGAGTAGCAAAGAGGTTAGAGATGGGAGTTGCAAAGTCAACCAGATGTATTGGAAATATCCAAAGTTCATAGGACTGGGGTCCTTGTGTACTGGCCTGAACTCCATAATATGTAAGGTGCCACAGGCATGAAACAGAAAAAGAATCAGCTATATATCTTGCAAAACATCAATTTATGTTGATATCCATAGTTTGTCTACAGTGAGGTTTAGCTTACCTTAAAAGCTTTACTAGGAAAATGTACCTACTTCAGAAAGCAAGTTCATCCACAAATCACACAGCTGATGTTCGATTTTTCCTTGGCAGTTTTGCAGATACTAGGAAACATATTAAAATACAATACAGTCCTCCCTCAGTATCTATGGAGGATTGCTTCCAGAACCCCCAAGAATACCAAAATCTGCAGCTGCTCAAGTCCCTAATATAAAATGTATAGGTGTAGAATTTGCACATAAACTGCACACATCCTGTAGTATATTTTAAATCACCTCTAGATCACTTATATTACCTAATAAAATGTAATTGCTAACTAAATAGTTGCCTGCATATAGCAAATTAAACTTTGATTTTTTTTGGAAATTTCTGGAAATTTTAAAAATATTTTCCATCTGTGGTTATTTGAATACCTAGATGTGGAATCCATAGATACAGGGGGCTGACTGCATAGAAGTACACGTACATATTTTCACCTCGTAAAATTAAAAAATTCCTCTATTCTTCAAACTGTTTTCTTTCCATTGCTTAATGAATTTTATTACAATTATAGGTGTACAAAAATCATCACAACTCAATTTGCTATCATTTGTGTCCCAAAATCTCAGTGCATCCCACCACCCCCCAGATTGTCTTATTTGAAAAGCCAGAGGTTTTCCAAAGTCTATGAGTCATTGTCTGTTCTGCAAATAAGTCCATTGTGTCTTTTTAGTTGCCACATGTAAGCCATAGCATTGGGTGTTGCTCTCTAATTGTCTGACTGGTTTCACTTTGCATGATAATTTCTAGGTCCATCCATGTTGCTATAAATGTTGTTATTTTGTTCCTTTTAATGACTAATATTCCATTGTGTGTATGTACCATATCTTCCCTATCCACTCCTCTGTTGATGTCCATGGGCATTTAGGTTGTTTCCATGACATGGCTATTGCATAGAGTGCTGAAATGAACACTGAGGTACATGTGTCTTTTCAAGACGTGGTTTCCTCTGGATAGATGCCCAGGAGTGGGATTGCTGGATCAAATGGTAATTCTATTTTGAGTTTTCTGAGGAATCTCCATACTGTTTTCCACAGTGGTTGCACCAATTTGCATTCCCACCAGCAGTGTAATAGGGATCCTTTTTCTCCACACCCTCTCCAGCACTAATTGTTTGTAGACTTTTTGATGATGGCCATTTTGGTTGTTGTAAGGTGGTACCTCATAGTGGTTTTGATTTCCATTTCTCTAATAATGAGTGATGTTGAACATCTTTTCATGTGTTTATTTGCCATCTGCATGTCTTCTTTGGAGAATTGTCTGCCTAGATCCTCTACCCATTTTTTGATGGGTTTGTTTGTTTTTCTGCTATTGAGTTGTAGGAGGTGTTTGTAAATTTTAGAGATTAATCCCTTGTCAGTCGATTCATTTGCAAATGTTTTCTCCCATTCAGTAGGATGTCTTTTCATTTTGTGTAGGGTTTCCTTTGCTGTGCAGAAATTTGAAGTTTAATTAAGTCCCATTTGTTTATTTTTCTTTTTATTGTCCTTACTCTGATAAATGGATCTGAGATGTTGCTATCATTTATGTCAGAATGTTTGGCCTTTATTTTCCTCTAAGTGTTTTATGGTATCTGGTCTTATATCTAGATCTTTAATCCGTTTTGAGTTTATTTTTGTGCATGGTGTTAGGAAGTGTTCTTGTTTCATTTTTTTACATGTGGCTGTCCAATTTTCCCAGCACCACTTATTGAAGAGATTGTCTTTTGTCCAATGTATATTCTTGCCTCCCTTGTCACAGATTAGTTGACTATAGATGCGTGGGTTTAATTCTGGGCTTTCTATCCTGTTCCACTGATCTATATTTCTGTCTTTGTGCCAGTACCATATGGTTTTGATGACTATAGCTTTGTAGTAGAGTCTGATGTCAGGGAGCCTGATTACTGCAGTTCCATTTTTCTTTTTCAGGATGTCTTTGGCTATTCTGGGTTTTTTGAGCTTCCAGACAAACTGTAAAATATTTTGTTGTAGTTCTGTGAAAAACGTTCTTGGTAGTTTGATAGGGATTGCACTGAATGTGTAGATTGCCTTGGGTAGTACAGTCATTTTGATAATATTGACTCTTCCAATCCAAGAGCGTGGTATGTGTTTCCACATGTTCATGTCATCCTTGATTTCTTTCATCAGCACCTTATAATTTTCAGAGTACAGGTCTTTTGTCTCTTTAGGTATGTCTATTCCTAAGTATTTGATTATTTTTTATGCGATGGTAAATGGGATTGCTTCCCTAATTTCTCTCTCTGATCTTTCATTGTTAATATATAGAAATACAGTTGATTTCTGTGTATTAATTTTGTATCCTGCAACTTTGCCAAATTCATTGATGAGCTCTAACAGTTTTCTGTTAGAGTCTTTGGATTCTCTAAGTACAGTATCATGTCATCTGCAGATAGTGATAATTTTACTTCTTCCTTTCCAATTTGGATTCCTTTTATTTCTTTTTCTTCTCTGACCACTGTAGCTAGGACTTCCAGAACTATGTTGGATAGTAGTGGCGAGAGTGGACATCCCTGTCTTTTTCCTGATCTCAGCAGGAATCTTTCAGCATTTCACCATTGAGAATGATATGAGGTTTGGGTTTGTCATAGATGGCCTTTATTTATGTTTAGGTAGGTTCCCCCTATGCCCACTTTCTGAAGAGTTTTTATCAGAAATGGGTGTTGGATTTTGTCAAAGGCTTTTTCTGCATCTATGGAGAGGATCATATAGTTTTTATTCTTCATTTTGTTGACGTGGTGTATCACACGGATTGATTTGCAGATATTGAAGAATCCTTGCATCCCTGGGATAAATCCCACTTGATCGTGATGTACAATCCTTTTAATGTGTTGTTGGATTTGGTTGGCTAGTATTTTGTTGAGGGTTTTGAATCTATGTTCATCAGTGAGATTGGCCTGTAATTTTCTTTTTTTTTGTGATATCTTTCTCTGGTTTTGGTATCAGGGTGCTGATTGCCTCATAGAATGAGTTTGGGAGTGTCCCTTCCTCTGGAATTTTTTGGAAGAGTTTCAGAAGAATAGGCGTTAATTCTTCTCTAAATGTTTGATAGCCTTCACCTGTGAAACCAACTGGTCCTGGACTTTTGTTTGTTGGAAGATTTTTAATCACAGTTTCAATTTCAGCACTTGTGATTGGTCTATTCATATTTTCTATTTCATCTTGGTTTAGTCTTGGGAGATTGTACTTTTCTAAGAATTTGTCCATTTCTTCTAGGTTTTCCATTTTATTGCCATACAGTTGCACATAGTAGTCTCTTATGATCCTTTGTATTTCTATGATGTCTGTTGTTACTTCTTCAATTTCATTTCTAATTTTATTGATTTGTGTCCTCTTTTTTCTTGGTAAGTCTGGCTAAGGATTTATCAACTTTGTTGCTCTTTTCAAAGAACCAGCTTTTTTTTTCCTTGATCTTTTTTATGGTTTTCTCATTTCTATTTCATTAATTTCTGCTCAGATCTTTATGATTACTTTTCTTTTACTAACTTTAGGTCTTGTCTGTTCTTCCCTCTCTAGCTGTTTGAAATGTAAAGTTAGGTTGCTGATCTAAGCTTTTTCTTGTTTCCTGAGGTAGGCTTGTATTGCAATAAACTTTCCTCTTAGAACTGATTTTGCTGCATCCCAGAGGTTTAAAGGGTCGTATCTTTGTTGTCATTTGCTTCTAGGCATTTTTTTAATTTCCTTGTTAATTTCTTGAGTGATCCATTGGTTGTTTAGTAACATGTTGTTTAGTCTCCACATGTTTGTATTTTTTGCTGTTTTTTTTTTCTTGTTGATATCAGTTGTATAGCATTGTGGTCAGAGAAGATGCTTGAAATGATTTCAGTTTTCTTAAAGTTACCGAGGCTTGATTTGTAACCCAGGATGTGATCAATCTTAGAGAATGTTCCATGAGCACTTGAGAAAAATGTGTATTCTGTTGCTTTTGGATGGAATGACCTATAAATATCTATTAAGTCCATCTGATCTAATGCTTCATTCAGGGCCTATGTTTCCTTATTGATTTTCTGTCTGGATGACCTGTCCATTGCTGTAAGTGGGGTGTTAAAATCCCCCACTATGATTGTGTTATTGTTCCCTTCTCATTTTAAGGTTATTAGTGGTTGCCTTATATATTGTGGTGATCCTATCTTGGGTACATAGATATTTAAATTTGTTATATCTTCTTCTTGGGTTGATCCTTTGATCATTGTGTGGTGCCCTTCCGTGTGTCTTAAAATGTTCTTCATTTTAAAGTCTATTTTGTCAGATTGGAGTATTGCTACTCCGGCTTTCTTTTGATGCCCATTTGCATGTAATATTTTCTTCCATCCTCTCACTTTCAATTTGTATGTGTCTCTAGAAATGAAGTGGGTCTCTTGAAGACAGCATATATATGGGTCTTGTTTTTGTATCCATTCAGCTAGTCTATGTCTTTTGGTTGGGGCACTCAGTCCATTAACATTTCATGTAATTATTGATATATATGTTCTTATTGCCATTGTAATAACCGTTTGGGCTTTTTGTTGCTCTTTTTCCTTCCCTTATTCTCTTGTTGTCTCTTCTCACAAGATGACTATCTTTAATGTTGTATTTGAGTTGATTTTTCTCATTTGTTTGAGTATCAATTGTAGATTTTTGGTTTGCAGTTACCCTGAAATTTTTATTTAGGCGTCTATATATAAATGAGATTGTATTAATTTGTTGGTTTCTTAATTGCACGTGCTTCTCCAGTGACCTGCATTTGTGGTCTCTTCTCACAATTTCTGATTTTGTTAGCATAATTGTGCATGCATGATTTAGTGTCTTTACTGTATATATGCCTTTACTTGTGTCTTTACTGTATATATGCATTTTCATTTGTGGTGTTTTTGTTTCTGGTTGTAGCCTTTTCTTTTTTGCCTAGAGAAGTTCCTTTAGTATTTGTTGTAAAGCTGGTTTAGTGTTACAGAAATCTCTTAGCATCTGCTTATCTGTAAAGGTTTTGATCTCTCCTTCAGGTCTGAATGAGAGCCTTGCTGGGTAAAGTAATCTTGGTTGGAAGTTTTTTCCTTTCATGACGTTAAGTATATCATGCCACTCCCTTCTGGCCTGCAGAGTTTCAGATGAAAAATCTGCTGATAACCTTATTGGGGTCCCCTTGTATGTCGTTTGTTTCTTTTCCCTAGCTGCTTTCAATATTTTCTCTGTCTTTAATTTTGGTCATTTTGATTAATATTTGTCTCGGGGTGTGGCTCCTTGGGTTTGTTTTATATGGTACTAATTGCACTTCCTGGATATGATTGAGTGGTTACTTTCCCATATTAGGGAAGTTTTGGCTATTAGCTCTTCAAATATTTTTTCTGTCCCCTTCTCTCTCTTCTCTCTCTGGCACCCCTATAATAAGAATGTTGGTGCATTTAATATTATCCCAGAGTTCTCTGAGACTGTTCATTTCCTTTTAATCTTTTATCTCTTTTCTCTTCTGCATTAATGATTTCCACTAATATGTCCTCCACCTTGCTTATTCATTCTTCTGCCTCCTGTATTTTACTGGTGGCTGCTTCTAATGAATTTTTTATTTCAGTTATTGTATTTTGCATCTCTTCTTGTTTAATTTTTACATCTTGTATTTCTTTGCTCAGTGTTTCCTGTAAATTATCAGCCTTTGCCTCCAGTTTATTTCCAATGTCTTGCATCATCTTCAGCATCAACAGTCTAAAGTCTCTTTCTGGAAGGCTGATAATCTCCTCATCACTGAGATGTTTATCTGGGCTTTTTTATTTCTCCCTTATCTAAGTTATTGTTTTCTGTCTTCATTTTTATAAGTTTTTGTTGGGTTGAACTTTTTGTGGTTAATAGCGTTGTAGTCTCTCTTAGTTCAGGTGTTTGCCTCCCCTGTGGCTAAAGTTGGAATGGAGGGGGCTTGCTGTAGGCTTCCTGTGCGAAGGACTGTTGCCTGCCCACTGGTAGGTGGGGTTGATTCCTATCCCTCTGATGGGTGAGGCTTTGTCTCTGGGTGAGATTAGAAGCTGGCTGTGTGCCTGAGGGGTCTTTAGGCAGCCTGTTTACTGATGGATGGGGCTGTGGTCCCATCTGGATTATTGTTTGGCCTGGGGCTTCTCAGTGCTGATGGGAGGGACCAGATTTTCCCAAAAATGCCCACCTCCAGAGAAATACAGGCTGATGAATGTTCCTGAGAGCTTCGCCTCCAATGTCCTTCCCCCACAACAAGGCACAGTCACCCCTGTTTTCCCAGGAGATCCTCCAAGAATTGCAGTGAGGTTCCACCTGGATTCCTATGGAGACTGCTTTGCCCTGGGACCCAGTGCACATGAAAGTCTGTGTGTTCCTTTCAAGAATGAGGTCTCTGTTTCCCCCAGTCTTGTGGAGCTCCTGCACACAAGCCCCGCTGGCCTTCAATGCCAGCTGCTCCAGGGGCTCTTTCTCCAAGTGCCAGATCCCCAGGCATGGGGTTTTGACGTGGGGCTCAGAACTCTCAGTCCTGTAGCTGAGTCTCTGTGATACAGTTACTTTACAGTCTGTGGGACTTCTCACCCAGGAGGTATGGGGTTGCTTCTATCGTGTAATCGCCCCTCCTACCTCTTGATGTGGTCTCCTCTTTGTTTTCTGGAGTAGAATATCTTTTTTGGAAGTTTATAGTCCATTTGGTTGAAAGTTGCTTGGCATTTGGTTGCAGTTTTGTTGTTTTTTGGGAGACAAGTTGAGCTCCAGTCCTTCTATTCTGCCATCTTAATGCAATCCCAGGCAGTATATTCAAACAGTGTTAAGCAAATATTTTCTTGACTACTAGTCTTTGTTGCTTAAAACTTTTTGTTTTATTTTTGCCTCCTAGAAGCAAATGGATCTCCCCAGCCAGGGATCAGATCAGAGTTGCAGCCATGAACTAAGCTGCAACTGCGGCAGCACTGTATTCTTAACCCACTCTGCTCGGAGTGGGTGAGCAAATATCATCCTAGTGCTCCCAAGATGCTGTCAATCCTATTGTGCCAAAGCTGGAGCTCCACTTTTTGCCTTTTTAAGTCATCTTTATCTTTTTCTCTTTATAAAATTAAAAATTTAAAAAATCAAAGGAAAATAAATATGTCTGATACCTAAAAATGAAATATGATTAATATTTTTATGGCTTTTATGCAGGTATTCTCCTTAGATTTGATTATACTGCTTTTGATTACACTATGAAATTAAAATGATAGGGAAAAAATGTGTGTTCTGCTTAAGGTGATGGTGGAGTGGTGGTGAAAGAGACTGGTAGAACACATGGGGCTTAAGGGCGCCACTGCCTGGGATTAAGTCTTGGCTGCATTTTAGGAGCTGCAAAGCTTTATGCAATCTTGCAAAGATTGTCTTCCTGCTTGTAAAATTGTGAGGATATATATGTATGGCTATTGGCACAGTAAGTACTCTAAATATGAAAATGATAGCTGTAATTATTATTTTCTCTATATTATATTGTAGTAATCATATGTTATTAAATGTGTTGAAAACATATATAAAATTCACAGAATACCTACCAAGTGGTTAAAGATACTTCAAGAAACTGTGATGTGCTCTTGTATAGAATTTAAATTACATTTAGGGCTTCATCATAATTTTTAATAATTTCATGTTAATGATGAATTTATCTTTATCACTTCATGATAAAATGCTAAAAGTTATATCTGACCAATTATTTTCTATTCTATTCAACTTTTTTATTGGTCAGTTTGGGTTTCAGAGCTATAATATGTTAATTAATATAGTTTTAATGTAGTGTTTAAAATGTTTTCGAAATATATTCATCAGATTAGATTCTCTAACCTTATCCTTATTTTGCAAATATTTCCTAGCAATCTTCCCACGAAGTTTTCCTGGTATGTTCTTATAATTATTTTATGTCCTCTCTATATTCCTGACTTCTAATTGTCCCTAGTTATATTTATTTTGTAATAATCACTTTATTGATATTATATTGTATAATATTTTCTTGCTTCAGTCTTTTTCATTATTTTTATGACTAAATTTGTTGAAAGCATATTAATTGATTATCAGGAAATGATATGCTATACATCTTATATGCTATTTTGATAACTTTTTGTTTATATAGACATTTTACTAGGTTGCGGTTATGTCTAAGATATTTGTTGTTGGTTTTTGTTTGTTATCCATTGTAACACTTAAAAATAGTGAGAAATAGGAACTCAACATCTTCCTGAAAAATGACTGATTTTTTTTCAGGAGTATATTAAACAGGAAACCCCTTAGTTGTATCATCTAGTCACTTGTTACTGTATCTACTGCTACATCCTAGTCCCAGCTGCTCCTAACTCTACCCTGAAGTAATGGCAGAGCATCCTGCTTCTGACCTGCCCCTTTAACTTGCTCTCAACCAAGCAGCCTTAGTGATTCCCTTAAAATATAAGTTAACTTACTCATCTGCTTAAACACTAGTTTGGCTTCCCATTTCACTCTAAGTAAAATCTGAAGTTATTGCTTGAATCATCCAACCCCCGGTAGTCTCTCTGATCTCATTATCTACTATTTACAAATTCTCTCTCTGATGAAGCTGTGCTGTTTGTCAGACAGGCAAAGAACTCTCTTTTCTTGGAGACCTTGTACTAGCTTTTCCCACTGTCTGGAGTGTGATTTCCTCTTCTGTCCACATACTTACTTCATCACTTTCATCAAATTTATTCTCAAATGATAATCGAAGGCTAAAACTTTCCTGCACTCAACATAACCTAATACTCCTGTCACCAGAATTCCATATATCCCTTTCCTGCCTTTATTTTAATCCATAATATTTATTGCAGTATGAGTACATCTGCTTGTATTATAATACAAATTAAATATTCATTAAAGTTTTTTGAATTCTACAAAAACTAACCCAAAACAGTGATTCTTATGGAAAAATAGTGTTGAACCAATACTCAAAATCTATGCATCTTTTTAACTAAAGCACTAACAAAAATTGTAATTATTAATAGAAAAACACCAGAAGTGTTTTAAAAGACATTCATATTATAAGAAATAAAATGACTTGCCATAAAGTGAAAGCAGCTTTGATGGCAGGATGTATGTAAAAGAGACTCAAACCTCCAAATTATGGACAGAAAAAAATATACAAATATTATGAAGAAATTAAAACTAAATGCTTTCACAAGAATGCACATGGCCAAACTAAGCAAAAAGAAAGAGCATGGCCATTGGATATCCATGGCATAAAGAATTTAGCTATATTAGCATATTTTTCATTTTGCCAAAGTAATTTAGCTGTTATTTTTTCTTGCTATCATCATCCTTCCAAATCTGCTCCATAATGCAGATTCTAAGTCCCTAACAAATGCTTTTCTCCTTTGCCACCTGGCTACTCTGTATGTTCCCCCTATAGGGAGAACATAAAATGAGGGCAAAGGTAAGAGGTTAGAGAGTCACTGCTTTTTCCTGTTTGCTTGCTGATTCTTCGAAGAGAACCTGAGGCAGTTTACTGTGGCAAAAGCAGTTGTTTTCAGCTTCCAGCTTTTTTTTTCTTTTTTTTTTGGCCTTTTGTCATTTTAAAGCAACACTCGCGGCATTTGGAGGTTCCCAGGCTACGGGTCTAATCGGAGCTGTAGCCACTGGCCTACGCCACAGCCACAGCAATGCAGGATCCAAGCCGCGTCTGCGACCTACGCCACAGCTCACAGCAACACCGGTTCGTTAACCCACTGAGCAAGGCCAGGGATCGAACCTGCAACCTCATGGTTCCTAGTCAGATTCATTAACCACTGCACCACGACAGGAACTCTGAGCTACCAGCTTTTTGAGTACTCATAGAACCAGCTCATTGAACCCCTTGTTGGATATCAGCACCTTTGGGACTTATCAGTTCCTCTTTGGGCTCTGTGGTGCCTATTCCCTGAGCTCTTGAGATACTAGCAGTAGTAGAACATGTAATACTACATATCTGCTTACCTACTTATTGTTTATCTCTTTCCACTGGATTATAAACTCCATGAAGGAGAGAGTTTTTTTTTTCTTTACTGTTCTTGTTTTTACTCTTAAAACCTAGAGCTTTGTAGAGAGACTACAGTCAAGAACATGGGATGCTCAATAAATATGTGCTGAATGAGAAAATGCTGATCATTGTCACAAAAAGGACCCCTCCAACACTCCCTACAATGTATATATCCAGCACATACTTACTCAGTGTTCCCTTATGTACCGTGATGGTTCCACTAGATACTATATTCTTAAGGAATGCAAAATCAATGATAAAATTACATGATATGATCAATTGAAAAGGTAAATCTAGGAAGAGAAAAATACAAAGTGATATTTTCAAAGCTGAGTCAAGTAATTTGTTTCATGGTCTGTTGTTTGGAATTAATTTTCTGTCCTTTTTATTTGCACAGCTAATTAAAGCTGTGAATTTAATTGGTTTACTTTGGACAAGACTAAAGAAAATGAATTGCTTCTGTAAATTAAAATTGACATTTATATGATGTTAAAATACTCCATAGTTTTAAAGGGTTTTATTAAATATGTTCATAAATATTTTACTGCTTTTAGAACAATTTTAAATTTAAATTATTCTTAATAATTATTATGGAAACATATGAATTTACATGAAAAATACATAAATAGAAATATATATTCTCTGTTCATAAAATATCCCTGATAAAGGGGGAATAGTTAGGAGAAAGAGTAAGCAGATTTTTAGTTTGAAATTTCTAATGTTCTATTCCATGATTGCATCAGGTCACCCATAAGTACCAGACAGAAAAAACTAAAGAAAAAAAATCTTAGTTTAAATTGATATTTATATATCAAAGTAAGTTATTGGCTTGCATTTTTAACTTCAGGTAGGACAATTAATATCATATTAATTTAACAAATGTGACATTCTAAGGTTAAATTCTACTCACCAGGAAAACATACTAAAAATTGGCTGCATACTTGATAAAATCCAAAGTCCGAGATGTTTTAAACTTGATAATTAGTTGAGATAAGATATCAAACTTGAGGCTCAGGAAGTTATTAGAGGAAAATGAGGAAAGCCTCAATAAACTGTTAGACAATATCAACCAGTATATTGTATACTTAGAATCCTGAAGTGGAATGAGATATTGATAAGGAATATCTCATTATCAATATGAGATATTGATAAGCTTGTTTACATTGTTCAAAGATGTGTTAATCGATGGTTTATCATTTGTTTTAATTGGCATTCTAATTAGCTTAGCTAGTTGACCAGTGAGTAGAGTTGCCATGTAAAAGACAGAATGCCCATGAATTATTTGACATTAATTTATATACTTTAAATTTTTTTTTCCATTATAATGTCACCAGCTGCACAGCATGGTGACAGGGTTACACATACGTATATGGATTCATCACAAGTGGTTAGACATAGTGGCTATACAGTAAGATCTCCTTGCTTTTCTAACCCAGAGGCAACAGTCTACAACTATTAATCCCAGACCCCCCTACCATCCCACTCCCTCCCCCACCCTTTTGGCAACCACAAGTCTGTTCTCCAAGTCCTTGATTTTCTTTTCTGCATAAAGGTTCATTTGTGCAGTATATTAGATTCCAGATATTAGATGTATCTCTCTTTCTCCTTCTGACTTACTTCACTCAATATGAGGGTCTCTAGTTCCATCGATGTTGCTGCAAATGCCATTATTGTATTCTTTTTTATGGCTGAGTAGTATTCCATTGTGTATATATACCACATCTTCCTAATCCAATCATCTGTCGATGGACATTTGGGTTGTTTCCATGTCTTGGCTACTGTGAACAGTGCTGCAATGAACATGCATGTGCAGGTGTCTTTTTCAAGGAAAGTTTTGTCCAGATATATGCCCAAGAGTGGTATTGCTGGGTCATATGGTAGTTCTATGTATAGTTTTCTAAGGTACCTCCATACTGTTTTCCATAGTGGTTGTACCAGTTTACATTCCCACCAACAATGCAGGAGGGTTCTCTTTTCTCCACACACTCTCCAGCATTTGTTGTTTGTGGACTTGTT
>PVHT021183618.1:457896-514009 GCA_004024745.2 Catagonus wagneri | reverse complement strand
TTTTGGTTTCCTTTGCTGTGCAAAAGCTTGTCAGCTTGATTAGGTCCCATTGGTTTATCTTTGCTTTTATTTCTGTTGCTTTGGGAGACTGACCTGAGAAAACATTTGTAAGGTTGATGTCAGAGAATGTTTTACCAATGTTTTCTTCCAGGAGGTTAATGGTGTCTTGTCTTATATTTGTCTTTAAGCCATTTTTCTGAAATTCAAATATAACTAGGATTCTGTATTTTATTTTTAAATGCAGGCAGCCCTACCAGGAGGGCATCAAAGACCCTACTTGAAATATTTGTCTAAATTCTCCTGAAACCAAGATTTCTCACACACAACTTGATGATAATCCAGACACGAAGTACTTCCCAATGGAAGTGTCTTAGGACCCCAAATCTTGCCTATACTTGCTCTCTTGTATTATAGCTTTACATTTATTAAAGCCTTGTATAATTATGCTCTGTGGAATCTTGAGAGTTCTTTCCACTATTCCAACCAATGATTTTTTTTTGAATATTTTGTATGTGTGTGTGTGTGTGTGTGTGTGTGTATTATATATATTTTGGAGATATGGATATATTTAGAGAGAGAGAATTAATGGAGACAACCTCAAGAGGCTTTCACTGGGCAAAGATGCATATATAAATTCATGAAAGTAGTTAAGTGAAAAAACAAATGCATAGAAGAAATTGGAAAGTACTTTCTTAAGAGTAGAATGTCAACTACTAAGTATAGAAGGACTAATATTGTTAGATAATTATTGCTATCTGCTAAAAGGTATTGATGAACAATTAGTGAGAAGCAAGATATTTATATAGTATTAGACTGTATCCCCATAAATTACTTATTAATTTCTTGGGAGCACATATTATCTCCTCGGAGAAATTTGATAGACCTCACCTAGATGGATGATCACAGGTGAGGTATGTGCCATGCTCCTTAATGGGTCATACATTTATTATGTGCCTCCTAATAGCAATCCTCTAGGATAGATATATGACTTCAGTGCTAATCCTGACAAAGCAACTCAAACTGAGGACATTCTACAAAATAACAGGCCTGTACTTTTTAAAAACAGCACTGGAATAAAGACAAAAGTTTTATTGGGACATTTGACAATATTCAATTATGGTTTGTATATGGTAGATATTGTACCAATGTTAGATATAGATAAATAGATAATTTTCTCTTCAAGTATCTATCCATATAGATATTGGATATCTATTTATGTATATCTACATGTACAGTTATCTAGAAAGAGAGGGAAAGAGAGGAAGAGGAAGAGAAAAAGAGGAACAGAGAATGGAGAGAGAGCACACCAAAGTAAATAACTGATGAATCTAGGTAAAAGTTATATAGGAGCTTATTTATCATTTTTGTTCTTTTCTTCAAGTTTGGAATTATATTAAACAAAGTTAAAAACCTAACCCTAGCAATTTTCTAACTTTTTTAAAAGGAAAACAGTGAAAACATTGGAAAAGATTTAAGCAATATTCCTTCAGTTTCTCATTTCTTTATTGAAATTAGAAATTATAAAATTTCTATTAAGGAAAATTTTGTTAATATGAATTTCATTTCATGAAAGTTGGTCACCTCAAAAATAACTTTGATTTAATGTTCTTTTAGTTCTATTATCTATGACAAATTTCACAAAAGTTAATGTAATTTTTAATGTACCCATTTCCTAAAACATGAGCTATTATGCCGCTTATGAAAGGAAACAAAAGATAGAACTCAGTGAATGCTAGTTTACACAAGTGAGGAATGTCAATTTAGTTTAAAACAATAATTCCTCATCTTCTAAATTGTTAACATTTGTGGACTTTGCTTCCTGGGGTTTCATAGTCAATGATCTTCCAATATATTGCTCAAAAGAGACATGAATCTGTGGAAAGTGTTTTCATAATTAATCATAAATTATACTTGCTACTTTAAAGGCAGTGATCTGTAAAAATTTAATTAAGAAATGAATATTGCCAACTCTCAATTTTCATTCAATGACTCTTTGATTCATTAGTTCTATTGTATTTATATAAATAAATGTCTTGGTGATAAAATGGAAAACTATCATAGTCACTGTCTCAAAGATTTAACTCTTTCTATGTAGCTCAGAAATGCCTACTGAGAATTCTGTAATGTCACATAATTATTAAGATCCCACATAAGTAAATCTAGGCCTTACCAACTTCTCAGTATGGAGAAGAGGTACTAAGCTAGAAAATAATCATGTCATTTCTACTTAACCCTAGGTTTTGAAGTGCAGGACAGTATCAGGTTTGGTTTATTGCTGATAAAGTTAATACAGATTTCCACTCATAGTGAGTTTTGATAGATTCTTTATTAATTAATGAACCACAAGTGTAGACGGTATCAGGTTTGGTTTATTGCTGATAAACTTAATACATATTTCCACTCATAGTGAGTTTTGATAGATTCTTAATTAATTAATGAACCACAAGTGTAATGTTGATACAGTGATCATCATACAACAATAATAATAATTATTATTTTTCTTTTTTTGACCACCCCACAACATATGAATTTCCTGGGCCAGGGATCAGAACTGAGCCCTAGTTGCAGCCTATGCCACAGCTAGAGCAATTTTGGATCCTTAACCAAAAGTGCCAGGCTGTGATCAAGCCTGTGTCCCAGCCCTCCCAAGACAATGCTGATCCCATTGTGCCACGGCAAGAACTCCAACAGCAATAATTATTTGAGCATCTACCACAAAATACACATAAGCATCAGTGTTGGGAATATAGAAATGAATAGTATCTTTGATTAACTTAGAGATGTTGGGCAATATAAAGACTTGCCTTTCCTCTTGATCTTATATTGATTTAGTATCCATACAGTCCTGATTTCTTCATGTTTTTAGAGTTGTTCATGAAAGTTCACATGATGGGAGATTTCAGGGTATAAAGAATCACACTACCACTGGTCTATCTTGGGAAGTTTGAAGGAACATGACCTTGAAAAAGTGACATCTATACTGAAATATAGAGATTGACTGTAGTTTTAAATATATCACATAGAATGAGGAGGACAGTATCAGAATGCTCAAGAAACAGAGAAGACATAAAAAATAAAGTGGTACATTTCTATAATTGAAAAACATTCTGGTACATTTTGATAACTGAAAAACATTCAAGAGTACTAGACTATAGAATGAAGAGTACTTAGAGATAAGACAGGAGAATTAAATTGAAGCAGCAAGTTATGAAACGAGTCAAGTCCTCTGTACTTTAAAGAGCAAGGAAAAGACACCGAGAAAACAGAGAATAATTCTAACAATCCAAGCCAGAAGTAATAGCCTTCCGAATAGAGTCAATTAGTACGGAAAAGAAGAAATACAATAACAGGAGGTATACAGAAGGAAGATTTGAAAGTATTTGTTTCTCAAATCAAACAATTTTAAAATTAAGAGAGTATCAGTCAAACCCACCTTATTTGAGATGGTGCTTGAGGTGGTTTAGAAAAATATTCACATATATATATCCTAAATATATAAAAATTATTTATATTAACATTTATATATAGTGGTTAAGAGAGATTATTTCACAATATGGGCCAAAACATACCTTTACTAAGTAGCTGAAATATATTTTTTCAATAAACAAATCAATTTGTAAATCTGTGTGTGTATTCATGAGCTATCAATAGCTGGGTACTGTGGTAATTCACAATGATTCTTAATCACAGGTCATTAAGTATAAAATTAATGGTTAAAATAAGACCTATGAAAATTAGAGGTAACAATATAGGAAATTAACTGATAGATATAAATGTCATTTATTTACTCAGTGGACATTTATTGAGTACATACTAGATTCAGTGCAACATGGTAGAGTCTGGGCTATAAAAATAGGAATTAGTTATAGAAATATATGCATTTCAGTGAAAGTATGCACATAAAAATTGAAAATCAATTGTGCCATCTAAATTTCGAATTGGATAACATTCTATTTTTGGAATTTAGAAGAAGAAATAGGGAGTTCGCACTATGGTGCAGTGAATTAAAGATCTCGAATTGTCTCTGTGGTGGTGTGGGTTTGATCCCTGGCCTGGTGCAGTGGGTTAAAGACCCAGCGTTGCCGCAGCAGCAATGATATAGGTTGCAGCTGCAGCTTGTATTCAGCCTCTGGCTAGGGAACTTCCATATGCCATGGGTGCAGCCAAAAAAGAAAAATAAAAAGGAGAAGAAATAAGGCTAAAGATTTTAGTAATAAATATTTGTACTTTCAGACTTAGTCATATCACTTGTCCAATTGATTGAACTCTCTTTTTTCCTTTTTAATGTCCTAACTTAGGTAGTCAAATGTGTCCCCATTCATGTTTAGAATTCTTCTGATTGCTCAGTCATAGATTATTGCTCATGCTGAAATGATCAATTTCATCAGACTCACTCTCCCCTGATGTTAGACCTGATCTTAAATGCAAATAAAATTTACTTTTTAATTCTGGGGATTCATAACTTACCATAATAGCTGAAGAATTATATATCTGAAAATTAAAATACTAAAAAATTTTAGTAAAAAATTTTTTTACAAGTCTTTCTCAGCCTGGGTTACTCAAGAAACCAGATTCCAAGACAAAGACTTGAATGCAGGTAGTTTGTTTAGGAGGTAATGGAAATACCTTTTGAGAAATTAGAGGTAAATCAAGGCAGGGAAGGCAGCAAACAACAACAAAAATGGATCCAGTTACCACTGGATTAAGTAATTAAATATTTTAGAAATAAAAACAATAAAACACCAAAAAAAATTAGTAGTGGAGTTCCTGTTGTGGCTCAGTGGTTAAGGAATCCGACTAGGAACCATGAGATTGCGGGTTTGATCCCTGGCCTTGCTCACTGGGTTAAGGATCCCACCCTAGATAAGGCAAAAAGCCAAAAAAGAAAAAAATAGAAGTATATATATGGTACTTAGGGTTTGGGAAGATAGTTGTATTTAAATCTGAAATTGGATAAGGGGTCCATATATCTTTTTCAATGTAAGTTTTGTTCAGATATATGCCCAGGAGTGGGGTTGCTGGGTCATGTGGTAGTTCTATATTTAGTTTTCTGATGTACCTCCATGCTGTTTTCCATAGTGGTTGTAACATTTTGCATTCACAGCAACAGTGTAGGAGGGTACCCTTTTCTCCACACCCTCTCCAGCATTTGTTCTTTGTTGAATTGTTAAAGATGGCCATTTTGACTGTTGAGATTTGGTGCCTCATTGTAGCTTTGAGTTCCATTTCTCTAGTAATTAGTGATGTTGAGCATTTTTTCATGTGTCTGTTGGGCATCTGTATATCTTCTTTGGAGAAATGTCTATTCAGGTCTTCTGCCCATTTTTCAATTAGGTATGGGATTTTTTTTTTTTTTGCTATTGGGTTGTATGTGTTGTTTGTATCTTTTAGAGATTAAGTACTTGTCAGTTTCATTATTTGAGACTACTTTCTCCCATTCTGTAGGTTGTCTTTTTTTTATGTTTTCCTTTGCTGTGCAAAATCTTCTAAGTTTGATTAGATCTCATTGGTTTAATTTGTTTTCATTTCTGTTGCCTGGTGAACTGACCTAAGAAAACATTTGTATGGCTGATGTCAGAGAATGTTTTGCCTATGTTCTCCTCTAGGAGTTTTAGGGTATCGTGTATTATGTTTGAGTCTTTAAGCCATATTGAATTTATTTTTGTGTATGGTGTGAGGGTGTGTTCCAGTTTCACTGATTTACATGAAGCTGTCCAGTTTTCTCAGCACTACTTTCAGCACTATTCACAATAGCCAACACATGGAAACAACCTAAATGTATCGACGGATGGATTAAGAAGATGTGGTATATATACAGAATGGAATACTACTCAGCCATAAAAAAGAACAAAATAATGTCATTTGCAGCAACATGGATGGAACTAGAAACTCTCATACTAAGTGAAGTCAGAAAGAGAAAGACAAATACCATGTGATATCACTTATATCTGGAATCTAATATATGGTAAAAATGATCCTATCTATAGAAAAGAAATAAACTTATGGACTTGGAGAAGAGACTTGTGGTTGCCAAGGGGGAGGAAGAGGGAGTGGGATGGACTGAGAGTTTGGGTTAGTAGATGCAAATTATTGCATTTGGAGTGGATAAGCAATGAGCCCCTCTGTATCGCACAGGAACTATATATAGTCACTTGTCATGGAACATGATGGAGGACAATGTGAGAAAAATAAGGTGTGTGTGTGTGTGTATATATATATTTATATATGTATATATACATATATGTATGACTGGATCACTTTGCTGTATAGCAGAAATTGACAGAATTTTGTAAATCAACTATACTAGAAAAAATAAAAATCTTAAATAAAAAGAAAAGGCATTCTTATTTGAATATATAATCAAAATTTCAGAGTTACATAGTTCAAGATACTAGATCAAAAGAAAATAGTTTTCACTACAGCTGGCAGATAATGTATTAAAACCTATGTTACTTAAAGACATCTGTGTACTGAAAGCTATAAATAAATATCTTAATAGAAAAATGTACAAATTAACAATTCAAAGAACTACTTTCAATAACCTGTAAGTATACCAGATGATATTGAATCACTCTCTAAGTTGAGGACAAAACTGATTTAAGATAAAATTAAAGTAAAAATGAAACCTTTCTTATTACCTATATAAAAAATAGAAGGATGAACTTTCTCGTATTAGAGAAATTTAATTCATTGTCCCAAGTGAAAAATTTAGTAATATCAATTATAGCTAGAATAAATACCTTTTTATTCCAGTACTCCCAATCATCAGCATCTATTCAGAAAAATAAAAGCACCAATATTCACAGAAATGTAAAATGTATTTTTTCTAGTATTCATTGTTAAAAAAAAATAGAAACAAAATGAGCACCCATCAATAGGTAAAGCACTGAAAAACACGATTATTAAGAAACATGGAATATTTTCCTTTAAAATAATTATTTATATATATGCCATTGACTTGAGATTCTCATGAGGTTAATTTTTAAGTTAGGCAAAATGTTGCTTGAATAATATATGGTATATTGTTACAAAACAATCAACTAAATCTTCTCTAAGTGTGTGTGTGACCGATTTTTTGTATGATTACAATTAGGAATGTGCAGAAGGAAACCTATTTAGTTGTTTCCTTTGGTTGGGGATGAATTAAGAGAACTAGGAGAAATGACTTTTAAAAAGTTGTCTATTACAAAAAATAGCACAAATGTTCTTTCACAAAGGCATGTGTTGAATGTAGACAGAAAATCAGTACAATTAACTAAACAACAGATGTTATTTGTATTCAAGTGTTTTTGTTGTTGTTGTTTACTACTGTTCTTTCTATTTTCCAGAACCCAATCAGGATCACAAATCATAACTGGACCTCATGTCTTCTTAGTCTTCTGTAATTTGTGACAGCTCTTATTCTTCCCTTATCTTTCAAGACATTCACATTTTAGAGCAGCACTAGCCAGTTATCTTTGCAGAACATGTTTTCTCATAACTGAATTGAAGTTGCACCTTTTTGGCATGAGTATCAGGAGTGATATGCTCTTTTCAGTACACACTATTAGGGGTGCATGATGTCAATATGACTTATGAAGAGTTGGATTTTAATATTTTTATTTTCTTAAAATGTTTCTTATATGTTTTTATAATAAACATATACAAGTTATATAATCACTGAAAACAAAGGGTGATAAGTGGAAGTTTGGAGATAGTGCAGTAATTAAGTTACTAACCTTGTTTATAGCCCTAGATATTATTTAAACAGGTTCCTGGTTTTGAGGATTGTTTTTTCCCTTTTTAATTTTCTTATTTGAATACACATCTGAATAGTGTCTATTCAGAATAGAATGGCGTTTATTAAAAATAGAGACATGGCAAAAAAGAAAAGGATTCCCATCATTTTTAAACCCTCCAAATCAGTGAAATAAAATTTCCTTGCATATCCATACAAATAAGTGATTTAAAAAAACAAAAAAAAACAACAAAGTACAATGATCTTTGTAAGAGCAAGGCCATCAATCTGATGCTCAAGTTAATGGGGTCTGTAAGGAGGCACCATTTTCAATTTGAGTGTTATAGTGTAATTATGAAGGATTTTTGGAAACCACATCCAAAAAAATTGTGAAATCCAAAGCATTCTTTTTAAAAGAAACTGACTAGTGACCAACCTGGCACTCTTTCTTGATTTTAGATGAAAAAAAATAGGCTGTCTTCCAATTCATTAAAAATATCTGATGCTAGCCAACTTTTCCCACTATTAAATGTGTTATAGTTCTCAATTGTATGTCAAAGCTATATTATATAAATATTACAGTAATCAACTGTGAAGGTCCCAGATGCATTGTGGAAGAGAAAGGGAAGCCTTTTATCAAAAGCCAGTTCCTGCTTCCTGAACAATGATACAGTTTCTTCAGTGTCTCTCTAGAGACTTAAATTTGGTTAGTATTCATGGAATGGGAAAATGAAATTTTACAATACACACGCACACCCACACACTGTATGCAATCAAACTTTTCAGTGGCCTTATGAATGTTTATCTTTTGTATATTTTTAATGATTTATTTAGACGTATGTGCCTGTATTAGATAGTGTGTATATTAGACAACAATTTTAATGCTCTTCTAGGAAGGGTGGCTATTAGTTTTATTTTTCCTTTGTAAAATGATTTTACCTTCTGCTGCTCATCTAAAATATAACACGAAGTTAGTATAACATCCAGATGTTATGCAAATTTAGCCAGACTGTCTTTAGCCCATCAGTCAAATCACTGTAAATTACTTCACAAACGACTAGAAAATTTCCATTGTTCGTACTGTCACGTTAACTTTAATTATTTAACATAGAGGCTTAGGGCAATATCTTGAAAAAATTAGAGTTGTTATTACCATGCTAACAAGAAAACTCACATCATAACTATTAAAATACTTTGTAGCAATCTGATACTGTCTTAAATATATTTATTTGATTTCAGGCTTGGTACACAACATATTATTTTCTAATCGTTCATTTGGCAAAAATATTTATTGCTCTCCTACAGTGTGTTAGGGTTATATAGTATATCAAACACATGGTCCCTGCCCTGGAAAATCTTGCCTTATTAGCTTGTGTGTATAATAACATGAGGATAGATATTCACTCTCCCCACACCCCTGGCTCTCTTTAGCATCAAAGCAAACACTTTATATTAATGTATGTGCATGTGTATATATATATGAGAGCATGGGAAGAATATTTTAATTTTGTTTTCAGGCGGCTTTGCTTTTTGATATAGATGATTCAGTCCAAGCTTAAGGGGAAGTTTTCCTACTAGTCTTTCTGCCTGAGAGACTTCCTGAGGTTGGACCGCTTTTTTCCTGTTACACAATCAAAAACCAAAAGCTCACATTTGGCTCAAAGTGCAAATGCTCAGGTTTTCAGTCAGATTCTCCAGGAAATGGACTCAGACATAGATTTTTCCTTTGTGGGTTTGTAAGGGAGTACTCTTAGGAGTGCTAATAGGTAAAAATATTAGGAAAGCAAGATATTACCTGGTACCTTAGGAAGCTCTGAAGCTGCAGTGGCAAAATGTTGACAAGAGAACCAGAGCTTGTGATCTGCCCCCCATGTATCAATCATTCTGAGTTGTACCCAAGGAAGGTATAATATCAGACAAGGCAACTTCTGGGAATAAGGTAGCCCAGATAATGCATATATATTTTGTATATGTATGATTGTCTATATAAGTTATTACTTAAGTGCATATTTGTACTGTTTTCACATCCTAAGTAATCCAAGTTTTTCTATGATGAATACTTGATTAGAATAGCAACACACATACACAAATACCCATAGGATTAAGAATAAGAAAGAAAGTATATATTTATATATGTAAGACCTTTTTGAAGAAATCTTCTGAATAAAATTTTTCTGAGATAAATATTATAAAGATTTTATTATATGAATTTAAATATTTTTATTCAGATCATAAAATAGTTTTAAAGGTCATTAAAGAATAGCTAAAATTAATCTAAAAGTGTGGGGAGTCTAAATATAGTGCTTTTACAAAATTAAAGAAATAATTTTAGTATTGTGTTAACATGAAAAAATAGCCATAAAATGGAATAAAATTAATTCTTTAAAAATTAATCTAATGAAGATTTATCTGAGAAAACAATCTCTGTAAGACTTTAAAATAGGTTATATAATCTTATTAAATAGAAGAGGAAAATAATATGGAATTGATTTTTTAAAAGGCTAATTTAAAGATTTAACATATTATGAAGGTGACAGTACAAAGCACTGGTAAAGAAGACTACACAATGAATTAATTCAATTATAAAAACTTCATTACAACTCTTACTGTTGAAAAGTTGTAACTAATCCTGTAGTAAAGACAAATTGGCATATTCCTTTCATTTGTCCCTTCTGCTATCCATTTCTAGTTGTATAGTGGTAACATCTCTAAGTCTACTTTTTATTTTTTCATAATTACTTTTGTCAGGACTTCCCGTGTGGCTCACAACATAATTACTTTTGTCAGATGAAATAAATCAGTACAGTTTTATTTGATAAAAATAAAATAGCACAGAAAAATAAAAAGTCTCTAAATCTTCACAGTATTAAAACTGAGACAATTACTATAAACAATTAAATTTTATTTTGCTTAACAACACACATGTTCTGATGGAATGACCACCTACTTAAAATTTTGGGGGGGTTCTTTTATTATAATTTGTAGTATTCTATCCTATCTGATGAATATATCATAATTGGTATATCCAAATTTATTTTTTGCATTTTCACTAACATAAATAGGTATACATTTTTGCTAACATGAATAAGGACTAAATATCTTTAATATAAAAGGCTTCCACTTACTGACACCTCACTCTCCTCACAATTACCCCGTAATATGAGTGCACTTATTCTTCTTGTATAGGTGGAACCAAAGCTTGCCAAATTCCTATTATTTTAAGTGATGGAGCCGAGATTAAAACCTGATTTAGAATTTTAAGAGTCTTTTCTTACTCTTGAATGAACAATTTTTACAACTTTTCAATAATATTATTTTATTAAATGGGAATCTATGAAAATCAACTTGTTAAAATTTTATATAATACCTCCTAAATTGTTACATTTAAAAAGTACAATAGGAGTTCCCGTCGTGGCTCAGTGGTTAACGAATCCGACTAGGAACCATGAGGTGGCAGGTTCGATCCCTGGCCTCGCTCAGTGGGTTGAGGATCCGGCGTTGCCGTGAGCTCTGGTGTAGGTTGCAGACGCGGCTTGGATCCTGCGTTGCTGTGTCTGTGGCGAAGGCCAGCGGCTACAGCTCCTGTTAGACCCCTAGCCTAGGAACTTCCATATGCGGCGGGGGCAGCCCTAAAATGACAAAAAGACAAAAATAAATAAATAAGTAAAAATTACAATAGATGAATTTGGGCTTACCAATCTTTAACATTTTCTTTTATCTACACTAATAATGACTGACATAATTAAACAGTATTATCTATGTTTTTATATTGCTGTAGATACTTTTAATTAAAAGCTTCTTATTTTATAGAAAATTCAAATATATCACCTTTTTTTTTTTTTGGTTCTTTTAGGGCTGCACCCATGGCATGCGGAGTTTCCCAAGCAAGGGGTCAAATGGGTGGTGTAGCCACTGATCTCTACCACAGCTACTGCAACACCCGATCCCAGCCACATCTCCGACCTATACCACAGCTCATAACAATGCTGGATTCTTAACCCACTGAATGGGACCAGGGATTGAACTTCATGAAAACAGCAGTGAAGGAAATCTTTTAAAAATGTTAACAAAAAATGGTAGAAAAGGTAATGGCAGAGGAGGGATGACAAAACTGGGAAAGGTAAATGGTATACTGACAGTTAACTTAGCGTACAAATCTGGGGCCTAAGTGTCTAGAACAGGACAAAGTTAGCAAGAAGCAAGTACATTTATGACTCAAAACTTCAGGAAGGATGAATAATGGGCTCAACAGGAAGGATAGAGATAACATAGAAGTAAATCAAAAAAGATTGAAAGTTTGTATAAGGAGAAGTTAGGCATCTCTTGTGTATTCCATTAGCCTATGCATGAGGGAAAACTGTCTTTCTTGTCCACCTGCACTCTGCAGATGAAAAGAAGTTTCACTCTGGAAATAAATATGGGCTCCTTTAACAAAAGAACATCACCAGAATGCCAATTCACCTTTTTAATTCACTGCATGGCCAATTCCACAACAGTTAATTCATGGAAAGCCAATTAAATTGCTCCAGATGGCCAATTTACTAACTGGCCAATTTGTGAAATGATTAATTGGCGAAATTAATATGCTGCTTTTATTTCCTTTAAAAATATTTCTTATAAATCCACACATCATATATTATAATTATAGTATGAATTATTTGTATTAAAGTATATATTTAAGAATTCATTCATAAACATACTGTTCAAAATTTATTTCTAAGAATAATAAATGCACAGAGTATATAGATTTCATAAAACATTTTTAATATATTCAGGAAGCTTATATGTTTAGGCTTATATTTCCAGCAATGTAGTGAGCCAGATGTTCACAGAAAACCTTACACACAGCTATAAGCTAGATAAAATATAAAAATATATATTGTTAAATATAGAGGTTTTTGTTTTTATAATCCTCTTTAGTTTTGAAATATATTTTAAAATATGACTTCTAGTCTCTAGTTTTGTGGAGGTAAACAAAGAATATTTACTGACGTAAAAAATGACAAGTAAGCACAAATTCATAGTATTTAGAAAACTTTGGGCAGTGTTCAACCTGTCTGTATCTACTTATTTCTAAAGCACTAAAATGTGCCTTTGATTAACCATTGAAGCTAGGACAGATCGAAAGCCTGGCACCTAAGATGGGGGAAAGGGGTTAAGCAGAATGAAGAGAGTTTCACACAAAATCACTCACACAAAGTCAAAATCTGTGAAAGACACTTTTAGTGGGTACATCAGCAAGGAACCTGCCCCAGAAAAGCAGGCGGCACACCCACTTAGACTTTGGCTCAGGATAATTCCTAAAGAAAGGACTGAGCTACAAAAATGAATGGTTATCACATAAAATCCTTTTTTTTTTTTTTTGTCTTTTGTCTTTTGTCATTTTAGGACCACACCTGTGGCATGTGGAGGTTCCCAGGCTAGGGGTCTAATCGGAGCTACAGTTGCTGGCCTACACCAGAGCCACAGCAATGTGGGATCCGAGCTGCGTCTGCAAACTACACCACAGCTCATGGCAATGCCGGATCCTTAACCCACTGAGCGAGGCCAGGGATCGAACCCGTAACCTCATGGTTCCTAGTTGGATTTGTTTACTCTGAACCATGACAGGAACTCCTTTTTTTTGGGGGGGGGTTATCACATAAAATCTTTAAGTAAATTACTGATCATATAAAACAATAATATCTAACTTTGTTTAAAAAGTCAAATTGGAATTGAAATCATCCTGGATGGTCATGCTAAGCTCACATAATTTATGAGTAAGTGAGGTAATCAAGTTGACAATTAGAAAATAAAAGGTATGTGTTCATAATATTTATAAAAATTTTAAAAGGCAATAATATATATTTTCTTCTAAAGACTAATAATATGTTCAGTTTTTTTGTCCTGTTGATAGAGGCTTAAAGTTTCTAAGGTTCTAGAAGTAATTTCTGAAAATCATTTTGGGAGCAAAGCCAAAGTTCTAAGTAAAACTCATGGATGGCAAAATGAATTTACACATACAAAAAAAGTTTCAGTTCAATCTCTGTTAACCAAATCTTCTAAGTTTTGCTTTAAGTTAGTTCAGACAAGGTTCAAAGAAAATCTGAGCTCATGGTCTCCAGCCAAATCAAATAAAAAGCCAAAATTTTGACATTGTCAGAATACTCTTAATAATTTCAACATCTGTTGTTTCATATTCTTCTGTCTGCAAAGTATGAAAGAATAATAAGTGATTTCTTACCAAAAAAGTATATTGCCTTTGTAACTATGCCTATGCTTACTATCGATAAACTATATAGTAATTAACATGTTAAAATTTTGGATAAAGTGACTCAAAGAATCAAAATTAGTATCTTCAATTCCAAAAATTCTAGAGAAATCAATTTCAGTAATATTTGCTATGTTTAAAATATAAAGAGTATATAGTTTCTAAAGCACAGCTTAGTTGAGTTTAATTGCTTTGCTTTTGTTAGTCTATAAGAAAATCAAATGGAAACAGATGGCATTCACATATTGTGATAATTAGAAGAGTATTTATGGATAAGAAATGTACACAGGTGTGAATAGAGTATAGGGGAAGCAGAAGTGATAGTATGGAAACACGGAGCTAGCAGCAATGGGCTGATATCACTCCTAGGCTCAAAGAACAAGGGGAGAGATATTATTGGAAACCGGAAGGAATGAAGTCCCTGTAAAGCTGACCTCCGGAAAGCAGCAGTGCTTTTCCCTGTGAGGAAAGTCAGTCCTGGTGATAGCAAGGAAAGAGGGAAAACACAGTAGTCCCATTTTCCAAGGATCCAGACTATCAGTTTCACTTTACAGGTTCAATTGTCTGAAGCATACAACAGTCTGAAAATATTAGAGTATTCCATAAATATACAATTCATAGATTTTAAATTGTATAATATGCCATTCTGAGTAACATTATGAAATCTCGCGAGATCCCCTTCTGGGGTGTGAATCATCCCTTTGCCCAGCGTATCCCTATTATTCATTAGTCAGTAGCCATCTTGGCTATTAGATTGGCTGTGGAGTATTGCAGTGCTTGTGTTAAAGTCACTATTCCTCTACTCAGTAATTGTCCTGAAGCACAAGAGTATGCTTGTGCTGGGAATCCAGATGTGTAAGTGCTTCCTTTAAGTGAAAAGATGAAAGCTGACAATTTAATAAGAAAAAACAAAATTGTATGCTGAGGTTGAGAAGATCTACCGTAACAAATCTTCTGTCTTTGAAATTGTAAAGAAGGAAAAAAAGAAATTTGTGCTACTTTTGCTGCTGCAACCCAAATTGCAGAAATCATGACCACAAAGAGTGGTAAGTGCTTAGTTAAGATTGAAAAGGTATTAAATATTTAAAGGAAGATATTTTGAGAGAGACAGACCTGTTCCCAGAAATTTTATTACAGTGTATAATTATAATCGCTCTATTTTATTATAAGTTATTATTGTAATATCTTATTGTGCTTAATATCTAAATTAAACTTTATCATAGGTATGTATTGATAAGGAAAATATATTACATATAGAGTTTGTTACTATCCGTGGTTTCAGGCATCCACTGGAGGTTTTGGAACAAATCCTCAGGTGATAAAGGGGAAGTGTTCTGTCTGCCTTCTCACTCCTCCTTCCCAGTGTTCCATTCAGTGTCCCATTGCCACAGCTTAAACTGAAGGCACAGGTACAGATTGCAGTTATGTACTTTATAAATATCTAATATCTCTAACATGCTGTTAGAGATCAGATTGGGAAAATATGAAATGTAGATCTGGAGAGGAAATTGAAGTACTCAACACACCTTAACATTCTGAGAGCAGAAAGATACATAATAGGAGCGAAATAAAAATTAAATGTTGATTACATTACCAAAATTCTCTTGTTTGAAAAACCACAGTAACAAAAAAGTCCCAAATTTCCAAAAGCCAATGCAAAATGCCACTGAAAAACTAGAGTACTGAAAATTGTTTGAATCACTTCCTTCTATGTGTATGTGTGCATATATACATGCATATTTCATTTTTCTTTTGAAGCAAAGTTAATGAAATGTTTTAAAATGCTTTAAATATTTAATATATACATGTACATATATTATAGCTAATATAATAATTATTCATCTATGATAATAAAATTCCATAAAATTGAATATTTCCATAACAAAATTAATTATGCCATTTTTCCCTAGTAAATTCATAGTAATTATAGGCATTTTTTTAGAAATCTCATAATATTTCAAGTAGTAAAAAGTTAAGATAATAAAAGAGCTAATATTAAAACTCATAAATTTTAATGTTTAATTTCATTTAATCTTTGTGATTCCTTGACATTTATAAGATTATAAAACCTTATTTCCTTTCTTACAGAGTAAATAAGGACAGCTTTTAAAATGACATATTTTCTTATAATTTTACTTAAGAAAGAAAGATCTCATCCTTTTTTGTTAAATATGTAACAGAATCAAAGTGAGAGAATTTTGTTTTCTGATGTGTGTGACTGTTAAGAGTGCTACCTCTATAACCACTTAGATTTAGTTTAAAATTCTGACTTGGGCATTTTTTTTTTGCTATAAATAGGCAAGATACTTAATTCCAATAAACTCACCTCTTTTGCTTTAATTTGGAAATGATAAGAATATTAATAATATCTACCTCATGTTTTAAAAAGGTAAAACCAAATGAAAATCTTATAAGTAGAAGTTATTCTTCCACTCCACAGCCCCAACAGACAAAGCAGATCCAAACATCTACAAGTTTCTGCTAGAAAGAAAACTTCGCTAAAATATCTGATTGAAATATGGTGCAAGAGCTAAAATGCCAAAAGAGAATTATTTGTTCATACCATATTTGGAAAAAGTAAAGCAGATATAGTCAGAATACCCCAAGACTCACTATCTCTCACTTTATATAATGAATTATTTTAATTAAATATAAACTGGAGTTTCTGTTGTGGCTCAGTGGGTGAAGAACCTGACTGGTATCCATGAAGATGTGAGGTCAGTCCTGGCCTCCCTGAGTAGGTTAAGATTCCAGCATTGTCTCAAACTGTGGTGTAGGTTGCAGATGTGCTTGTACCTAGAATGGGTGTGGTGTAGGCCTACAGCTGCAGTTCCGATTTGACTCCTTCCATGGGAACTTCCATGTGTTGTGGGTGTGGCTCTAAAAAGAAAGAAAAAAGCAACCATATCTGTATTAGCCTTCTCCAGAGACACATAAACGATAGAATACCCACACACCCACACCAACACCCCCCCACACACAATTGTCTATCCAATTGTCTATTTGTAGTAAATTTAGGGTGTAGATTTAATGAATAAACTTTTTCTTATAAAATGACAATTGTTCATTAAAGTTGCTGAATGTACATTTATTATGGAAGGGTCAAGAGAATTTAGCCATTTCTATAAGTGAAACAAGGTAACTCTTAGAATGCTACAAGTTTTATTTGGTTGCAACATAAATCATTTGAAAAACAATAATTTACTAAAACAAAAATTTATTCTACTTGAATTTCTACATATCTGTCTTGAAAATTATTTAAAATATATAAATATATATATAAGAAATGCATCTTATTTTTAGTCTAGAAGGTATATATCAGTTATATATTAGGTAAGAAAAACTCTGTATTGTGTCAAATTGAGGTTATATCACAGATCAATTAGAAGTTGCACTGTAAGATATCAAAGCATCTATCTTGGATTTTCCTGAATGTAAATATTCTTGCCAGTAGTCCTTATCCATACATTTGCATATCTGACATTTGGTTTCCAAAATGTTGCCACCATATAGTGCTAAGTATCTGAGCGTTTTAGGAATATTACTGTATAACAGTGTGTCAGCTTTTTCTTTACATCACACTCTCTCTTTTTATTCTGATTTTTTCTTGGTTATATTATCCTTCTTTGATAAATTTCAAATAGAATATACTTGCCAAGTGCAGGTATTCTGAGATATTCCCTTTAGTTAAAAGCTTTTAGTCTATAAAATATCTTACACTTAAATCCACTATGCACTGAGTGGGTTGCCTCTAATTCTTACTAAAATATAAAAATATAACCAGAAAATAAGAGGTTGTGCAAATAGCTAGTTACATGTGCATCAGCTTTTAACATCTTTACATTGTATGGATTGGCGAATATTCTAAATTCCAAAATACACGAACAGCTCATACAACTCAACCACAAAAAACAAATGACCCAGTCAAAAAACGGGAGAAGAGCTAAATAGGTATTTCTCTAAAGACATACTGTTGGCCAGAAGGCACATGAAAAAAAAAAGTGCTTAACATCACTAATTATTAGAGAAATGTAAATCAGAACTATAGCAAGTTATCATATCACACAGGTCAGAATAGCCATCATTAACAAGTCAACAAATAACAAATGCTGGGGAGGGTATGGAGAAAACGGAACCCTCCTGCACTGTTGGTGGGAATGTAAATTGGTTCAACCACTATGGAAAACAGTATGGAAGTACTTCAGAAAACTAATTATAGAACTACCATGTGACCCAACAATCCCTCTCCTGGGCATATATCTGGAGAGAACTTTCATTCAAGAAGATATATGCACCCTATGTTCATTTCGGTACTATTCACAATAGCCAAGACATGGAAATAACCTAAATGTTCACTGACAGATGAATGGATTAAGATATGGTTTATATATACAATGGAATACTGCTCAGCCATAAAAAAGAATGAGAGAATGCCATTTGCAGCAACATGGATGCAACTAGAGATCCCCATACTGAGTGAAGGCAGAAAGATAAATGCATATACTGTATAATATCACCTATAAGTGAACCTAAAATATGGCACAAATGATCCTTTCTACAAAACAGAAATAGATCACAGACAGGGAGAACAGACTTGTGGTTCCTGTGGGAATGGGGGAGGAAGTGGAATGGACAGGGAGTTTGGGATTGATAGATGCAAACTATTATATTTAGAATGGATAATAAAAGGGATCCTAATATAGAGCACAGGGATCTATGTCCAATCTCTTGGGACAGAAAATGATGGAGAGTGGTATGAGGAAAAGAATATGTGTGTGTGTGTGTGTGTGTTTGTGTGTGTGTGTGTGTGTATGCATGACTGGGTCACTATGCTGTACCGGAGAAATTAACACAACACTGTAAATCAACTATGCTTTCATTAAAAAAAAAATAAGGGAAGCCTTAGAATATTTATTTATATTATCTCCTCCAAGTATTTGATAAAATCTGAAAATAGTAAGTAAGAAACTGCTAATTTTTACCACTAAGAAAATTAGAAAGTCCAGAAAATTTAGATCTTTCTCCTCTGAACTCTGGTGAGTATCAAAAAGTTGCTAGTTGTTTGCCAAAGTCTGTTTAACTTCTTTCTTTTCTTTGTGGGCATCGAATCTGTTAACCTGTGCTAACAATCCACCCCAGAATTAATGACCCAAATAACAATTGTTGTTATTGTTATTTTCTTTTTGTTTCTAATTCTGTGAGTCAGCAATTTGTACTGGATTCAGCTGAGAAGGTTTTATGGGCTGGGCTGGGCTACTGGGAGCATCTTCAGTCAGATGATAGGCCTAATGGGACTGGATGGTCCAGGATGGCCTCAAACACATACCTGGTGGTTGACATACTGTTAGCCAGGCTCTCCTCCATGTGGTCAATTCATCTACTTTAGATCGATTTCCAGTCTTTTCAGTATTGCAAAAGGGAGAGAGCAGAAAGAGCAAGACCTTTAGTCCTGGGTTAAAATGTGAGCAAGTCACTTAAATCATATTCTTTTGGTTAAAGCAACTCATTTGGACAAGGTCGGATGCAAGATGTTGGGCAAAGACTCACCCCTTGATGGGAGAGACTGCGAAAATATGTAGACAGTTTTAGAGTTAACATAGATATAAGTAATGTAGCTTTTCCACCCTCCTGTCTATTTGAATGTGGCCATATGACTGAGTTGCAGCTATGAAATATTAGCATGAAGTGATGGCCACTTTCACATTGGTTTGGTCCACACCCAAAAGAAAAAAAAAAAGAAAGCTTAGCATTACATATTAACAATTAATGTTTTGAGTTTCACAGTACTGTTTAACATACTGCAGCACACACATAATGGATACTATTTTTTAAATGTGTGTAACATAACAGTGTCATATCTGAAAATTTGTCAAGCCAGAATGATACAAGTCTGAGAACTATATTTTTTATTTTCTTTTATAATACAAAGAAAAATATTTATGTCATATCTGATAGCACAGTTGAAAACTCAGTAAACAGTATTTACAAGAAAGACAAAGGGGGAGGAGAAGAGGGGCGTAGGAAGAAAGGAAGGAGAGTGTGGGGGAGAGAGAATGAGAGAGGGTTTACCTCTTTTTCAAGGCGTTGGAAGGATTCTTCCTGCTTCCTATTTGGAAGTTGGTTGTGGCTATATGACTTATTTTGGCCAGTGAAATATAAATTAAAGTGACTTGCATAACTTCTTAACTTTTTAAAATACGTTTTGGCATGAAGATGGCAATTTGGTTATATCTGTAATTATTGGTTACTATCATACTTCAAACAATATATTGTTTTATTTTCTTGTTTTCAGTAGTCATTCCATATTCATCTTTACTTTTTTATACTTTTGAAATGAGCTTATATTTCTAGCTGGACAGTTTTAAGTTGTTTCCCCCCGCCCCAATGAAATCCAGTAATTCCAGTATCATAAAGATTGTTGGGAGAGAGAGAAGAATTTTATAACTCGTGCTTTCTTTTGTACTTTGTTATTTTAAAATTTTTGTTGAGTCTTAACTGTGGGGCCTACTCATCCAGGTAGGAAGCTTAACCTGTTCTGTGACTGATGGGAAAATACCATTTGTGTTTGGTTTGATCTCTTGCTTAGGAATAACAACCAATTTGGTTAGACTGGTTAGGTCTGGTGAAAGTGACTGTCCTACAAATCATGGGTTGTACTGTTTGTAATTCAGTACATAATTTTCATTGCATAGATGCCTCTTTTCTGCAGGTGAAAAACATAATTCTATGCATAGCTCGCCCCTCCCAGTCAGGAAACTGATTCAGGAAAAGAAAAAAACATACTAGCTGAGCAATTTCTTCCCCAAGGCTGCTTTTTCTGACAACTGCAGTGGAACACTTAGGTCTAAAAAGGAGGTTTCATGATCTTCATATAATCTACATACATTGTTAGCTCTGTTTTGGCAATCTTGTTATTACTGGAGGAATCTTAAAGATTTTATTTTATTTTCCAATCTGTCATGATTCAGTAGGCATCTAAGCTGGTGCTTGTGGTTCAGTATGAAACTTTTATTTTGGTTATCTCCACATTAAATATGTGGCGGTTATTCTTGGATATGAGTAGAGGATGAAAATATGAAATTTTTCCTTTTAGATTTTTTTTGTGTGTCTATGTGTGTGCATGCATGTGCGTGTGTGCACATATGTTTAGGGGCACCCTGCGGCACATGGTCATTCCCAGGCTGTGGGTCGAATCAGAGCTGCAGCTGCTCGCCTACGCCATAGCCACAGCAACACCAGATCCAAGCCATATCTATGACCTATACCACAACTTGTGACAACACCAGATCCTTAACCCAGTGAGCGAGGCCGGGGATGGAACCCACATCCTCATGGACACTAGTTGGGTTTTTAACCCCCTGAGCCACGATGGGATCTCTGCTTTTAGGTTGTATTTTATTTGCTGAGTATTATTATTTGTTGATTTCTTGATCTCTATTTATTATAAAATCACTGTTAATTTTTTTCATTTTGGTTAAAATTATATACTCTCAGGCAGACTGTCTGAGCTCAAATACTGGCTCTGTGGTTTTTGGATAGCTATTAAACTCTCTTTGTCTAAGTTTTGTTATTTTATTTTTTAAACTGATGTAATGATAGTAGACATTTATGGTATTGTTTTGAGGATTAAATATGTCCATTCATATGGTGAGTTTATAAAAAATGCATAGTACATAGCTGATAATTGTTAACTCTTACTAGCTATCATCTTTTCTGGAATCCCCGGGCTCTGTTCTTTATCTACCTTATCATATCCAATTCCCCAACAGTACTATACATGATTGAAAGTTACACTTTATACATGAGAAAACATTAAGTTCATAGGATTTAATTCACCTGTCAAAATCCCATTGGCAGCAAGGGATCAAACTAGCACTTGAAACCAAGGTTAGCTAATTTTTCGAAGGCTCTGGTTTCAATACTTGACAGTGCCTTTTATAATTTTCAAATGTATGGCAGAATATCTCTCCTTACAGTCAATTATTACTTGAAATGTTCCCACATAACATCTCCTTGCATATATGAGGGTTTAAGTATATCGAAAAAGACACAAGTGGTTCTAGCAATCTTACAAAACAGAAAATATGTTAATTTCAACTTTCTGAAAGTGGTGATGCAAATAATTCAGGTTCAAAATCTAAAGCTATTATGTTAACATTATTTGAACTTCGGCTACCACCACAATTTCAGTGAACGGCCTTATTATTTTCTGGAGAGCTTGTAAGCTAATAGTTAAATCAGTGATACTTATAAACAGTTTATACTACTTTGTGTTTGTGTGTGTGTGTGTGTGAGAGAGAGAGAGAGAGAGAGAGAGAGAGAGAGGGAGGGAGAGGGAGAGTGAGGGAGAAAGGGAGACACACAAAAAGAGAAAGATAAGGAGGAGATGGTTGGGGGAGATAGAGTGGGAAATTCTTTACAAACCGAGACCCTGTATTACAGTCTGTCTCTCTGTATACCACACTGTTCACAGTCTTTTTCATGTTACAACATCTTATTGTGTTGACCTGAAAAATGTTCATTATCAACTTAGTTTTCTTATATTGTCTCTCATTTCCACAATGTGCTTCCTCCATTCTAAATATTACTTAGGCATTATTTTAATATGCCTAGAATTTTTTGAGAATCAAGACATCCCTAATGATCATAATTTGAAGTTTTAGAAACAAAATAAAAATATTCTCCAAGGAGTTCTTAAATCCATGTAAATCATAAGGATGCCAAATGAGTTTGTTTAGGATCCAATTTGAATCCCAAACTTACTTAAGGGCAAATCATCTGATTTTAACTTCTTTATATTTATCACCCTACATTGGATTTATTCCAAACGTGGATTTTAAATTGCCATCTATAATTTATCTGAGATGTCTGATACGTCATGTTTTAATTCACTGTACGTTCATTCAATAAACATTTGTGCTCAGAATAAATTCTTTTCTTTTTTAAAAAATTCACATTAATTTAGTCTAAGAACTTTGCACTAGAATTCTATTTATATCATAATCTCTCAGACCTTGAACAAGAAATACTATTTTGTTAGAGCTGATTCCTAATGTAAAATAAGAAAAATAATACCTAACCTAGAAGTTTTTGGTAAAGATTAACATATGTGTATGTTAAGAACATACAGTCTTGTCATATAATAAACACTCAATAAGTGGTAGCTACCATTATTCTTGTTGTTCATCTGACTCTTGAGTCAGTATTTTTTACCTTGTGCTATTTTTGAGTTATCAGCTGTAGAAATCACAAAGAGATGGTTACAGTGTGTAATTTCTGTGATAAAAAGGGACTTCCATTTAATAATAGATAATAAAATAATAGTAAGCTCCAGAATATATAACATTTCTTTTATTCAGAAACAACATAGGAACAACTAACTGGATAATACAGATAAAGGAAAAAAGTTAACAGATGGTGGGGTAGGGGTAGGGGGGAAGGCTTACAGTATAGCAATACCTGATGAGATCAAATACTACTAAAAATAAATGCCAAAGTCAACTATGCAGAATAAGGCCCATGGAATATTGTTTAACTTGAGCTCAGAAAAGATGCTTGATATGATTTCAATTTTCTTAAAGTTACCGAGGCTTGATTTGTAGCCCAGGATGTGATCAGTCTTGGAGAATGTTCTATGTGCACTTGAGAAGAATGTGTATTCTGTTTCTTTTGGATGGAATGTCCTATAAATATCTCTTAAGTCCATCTGATCTAATGCTTCGTTTAGGGCCTGTGTTTCCCTGTTGATTTTCTGTCTGGATGATCTATCCATTGCTGTAAGTGAGGTGTTAAAGTCCCCCACTATGGTTGTGTTATTGTTGATTTCTCCTTTTAAGGTTGTTAGCAGTTGCCTTACATATTGTGATTATCCTATGTTGGGTGTATAGATATTTAAAATTGTTAGATCTTCTTCTTGGATTGATCCTTTGATCATTATGTAGTACCCTTCCTTGTCTCTTAAAATGTTCTTCATTTTCAAGTCTATGTTGTCTGATAGGAGTATTGCTACTCTGGCTTTCTTTTGATTCCCATTTATATGGAATATTTTCTTCCATCCTCTCACTTTCACTTTGTATGTGTCTCTAGAAGTGAAGTGTGTCTCCTGAAGACAGCATATATATATGGGTCTTGTTTTTTATATCCATTAAGCTAGACTATGTCTTTTGATTGGGGCATTCAGTCCATTAATATTTAAGGTAATTATTGATATATATGTTCTTATTGCCATTTTATTAAGTGTTTTGGATTTTTTTTTGCCCTTTTTCCTTCCCTTTTTCTCTTGTTGTCTCCTCTCACAAGATGACTATCTTTAATGTTGTGTTTGAGTTGATTTTTCTTATTTGTTTGTGTAACAATTGTAGATTTTTGGTTTGCAGTTACCCTGAAGTTTTGATAAATGAGTCTAAATATAAACGAGATAGTTTCAAGTTGTTGGTTTCTTAACTGCAAGTGCATTTCCAGTGTCTTCCATTTGTGCTCTCTTCTCATGATTTACCTGGATGATTTAGTATCTTTACAGTATATATGTCTTTACTGGTGAGTCTTGTCATTTGTAGTGTTTTCGTTTCTGGTTGTGGCCTTTTCTTTTCTGCCTAGAGAAGTTCCTTTAGTATTTGTTGTAAAGCTGGTTTAGTGTTGCAGAAATCTCTCTTTTTCTTTTTTAACATTTTATTTATTTATTTATTTATTTATTTATTTATTTATTTATTTATAATTTGCATCCCAAACCTTTATGTTGCAGAAATCTCTTAGCTTCTGCTTATCTGTAAATGTTTTGATCTCTCTTTCAAATCTGAATGACAGCCTTGCTGGGTAAAGTAATCTGGGTTGGAAGATTTTTCCTTTCATCATGTTAAGCATATCATGCCACTCCCTTCTGGCCTGCAGAATTTCAGCTGAAAAATCTGCTGGTAACCGTATCGGGCTTCCATTTTATGTCATTTGTTTCTTTTCCCTAGCTGCTCTCATATATTCTTTGTCTTTAATTTTTGTCCTTTTGATTAATATGTGTCTCAGGGTGTTCCTCCTTGGGTTTATTTTATATATGGTACTCTCTGTGCTTCGTGGATTTGACTGAGTGGTTCCGTCCTATATTAGGGAAGTTTTCGGCTATTATCTCTTCAAATGTTTTTTCTGTCCCCTTCTCTCTCTCTTCTCCCTCTGACACCCCTATAATATGGACGTTGGTGCGTTTAACATTATGCCAGAGTTTTCTGAGACTCTCCTCATTTCCCTTCAATCTTTTATCTCTTTTTTGTTCTGCATTAGTGATTTCCACTAATATGTCCTCCACCTCACTGATTCATTCTTCTGCCTCCTATATTCTACTGCTGGCTGCTTCCAATGATTTTTTTATTTCAGTTATTGTATTTTGCATCTCTTGTTTAATTTTTACACTTGTATTTCTTTGCTCAGTGTTTCCTGTAAATGATCAGTCTTTGCCTTCAGTCTATTTCCAATGCCTTGCATCATCTTCAGCATCAACAGTTTAAAGTCTCTTTCTGGAAGGCTGATAATCTCATCACTGAGTTGTTTTTTTCTAGGTTTTTTTCTTTCTCCCTTATCTGAGTTATAGTTTTCTGTCTTTTCATTTTTATAGATTTTTGGTGTGGTGAGCTTTCTGCAGTCAAAAGAATTGTAGCCTCTCTTAGTTCTGGTGTTTTCCTTACCTGTGGCTAAAGTTGGTATGGGAGGGGGGCTTGCTGTAGGCTTCCTGATGGGAGGATCTGGTTCCTGCCCACTGGTAGGTGGGGTTGATTCCTCTCCCTCTGATGGGTGGGGCTTTGTCTCTGGATGACATTAGAGGCTGGCTGTGTGCCTGAGGGGTCTTTAGGCAGCCTGTTTACTGATGGGTGGCGCTGTGGTCCCACCTGAATTATTGTTTGGCCTGGGACTTCTCAGCACTGATGGGAGGGATGAGATTTTCCCAAAAATGTCCACCTGCAGAGAAATACAGGCTGATGAATGTTCCTGAGAGCTTCGCCTCCAATGTCCTTCCCCCAAAACAAGGCACAGTCACCCCTGTTTTCCCAGGAGATCCTCCAAGAATTGCAATCAGGTTCCACCTGGATTCCTATGGAGACTTTGCTTTGCCCTGGGCCCCAGTGCACGTGAAAGTTTGTTTATGCCTTTCAAGTATGGGGTCTCCTTTTCCCCCAGTCCTGTGTAGCTCCTGCTCACAAGCCCCCTGGCCTTCAATGCCAGATGCCCCAGGGGTTCTTTCTCCAAGTGCCAGATCCCCAGGCGTGGGGATTTGACATGGGGCTCAGAACTCTCAGTCCTTTAGGTGAGTATCTGTGATATACTTTCCAGTCTGTGGGGCTTCCAACCTGGGAGGTATGGGGTTTCTTCTATCACATAATCACCCCTCCTACCTCCTGATGTGGTCTCCTCTTTGTCTTCTGGAGTAGAATATCTTTTTGAAAGTTTCCAGTCCATTTGGTTGAAGGTTCCTTGGCATTTGATTGTAGTTTTGTTGTTTTTGGGAGAGAAGTTGAGCTCCAGTCCTTCTGTTCTGCCATCTTAATCCAATCTGAAGGAGGGTGTAGAATTTCCCTACTCAGTTCACTGTTCCTCAGATGCCACAGGTTCCCAAAGTTCTTGCCGTTTTTGTTGTTAGCATTGGTATGATGAAATGGAAATAAGAATTTCCTGACACCTTTTGATTTTTCACACTCATTTTTCAAAATAGTTACATAATAGATGATACGAATGTGTTGATTGCTTTCTCTGTTTGGTGGAGTCAAAAATTCTGGGTAATTGTCAATCTTTTTTCTTCTGTGCTTCATCTAGCATTGTTTGCTCACAGGATACTGCATGCAGGAACCTCACCCCGGTCACTTCAGACCAGAGTTTCCAGCACAAAACGACTGTGCCCACACCTCCACTCTGACCTCTGGCAGGCGCTCGAACATTGTTTAACTTGAAAAAAATAAAAATGAAATAGAATAATATGTACAGCACAAACACAAATATATGTAATATTAGTTCTCATTTAATCCTACATGTCAAAAGGCTGACTTGAGCTTCCTTAAGAGAAATTTATTGAAAGCATATTTGATTTTCTCATATAATAGCTAAGCCAGAGGCAAAGCATGACTCTCCTTAGGTGCTGTGAACATGTAGAACCAGATATGCTCTCTTTCTTTCCCTCTGTCTGTCTCTCTCTCTCATCCCTTTTATGTGCTTCTATCTGCAAAGCCACTCTGTTGTTTCCCACTGTTCTTTCCCACTGTTGATAACCACTGTTAGTTCCTATCATGGTTCTCAACAACTCTCTTTCACACATGACAGGTATACCAGAAAAAGGCCAGCTTTCTTTTTTCTAAATCCTGCTTAAAAATAACTGGTCAAGAATCTCAAGAATCTCAACTAAGTCAAGTGTTTACTCACTAATCATTAATTCTACACAGGGAGGTGTGGTCAAGTGGTACAGATATGGTCACTGAGATCCCCTTCTTAAGTTTCAGAATGATTCTAGAAAAGCATGAATCATGACTCTGGCAGCTGCCCTAAAGATTATTTACTATGCTATCTCTGTATAAATCTGTATCCATGTCTATCTAGATATAAGTATATGAAACAAAATAGAGGGGAAGAGAGTAGTATGGGAAAGGTGAGGAAAATGAAGATATTTAATTAATATCCATTTGGCTGTTAGGATATTAATGATATATTCAATAAAAAGTTTCTAATTAATTATTTGGTTATTGCCAGAAAGGTTGAGGTACACACAGATTGTGTAGGTGGTATTAATTTACATAGAATCTCAAATATAATGAGAAAAAAATCAATTTTTAATTCAGTGAGACCACATTTGAAATGTGTCATTTTAAGTGGGTGTTTGTAGTCAAACTCTAGTAGATCTAATGAAAAGTAATTAGCAAGGTAAAAAAAAAAAAACCTGTGATGGGGAAAAAAGAGTCCCTGGTAGGAGAAGTCAAAGCAATAGCCAGTCATCAAGCTTATTGTAGATGATATTCATGCATCAGAAGGAGGGCTGTTAAATTAATATTTTTAAAACTAAAGCTGAACTAAAAAGTTTCAACAGTAGCACCTATTCTTTATGTCTATTCACATTTGACATAAGATAGTATTTGATCAAATGTCCTTTAAAAGTTTACAAATCATAACATTAGATGACTTTGAAAAGTAGTTCTTTTCTACCCTAAAAAGATTTAGTCCCCCCCCCATGGCATTTATGCCTATAACCTGTAACCAAGACAACTCAGTGCTAGGTAAAAATTAACAAGGGTAAAAACTGTCACTTTCTCATAGTTTTATATCAGTTGATCTTTAAAGTTGTTACATTTACTCTAAAATATAGTATGAGGCTTTGAGAATATGCTATGCAAAGTGTATTTGTGCAACATGCACAAAAATGATTTGATTTTGTAATTTGTTTCTTTTTATTATATCAGGCTTTTAAAATTAATAGCAAATAACCAATACCAGATAAGTGTGACTCAATAAATTAAATAATAAAATGTGAAAAATGTTTCCATTAATTTCCATTTAGAAAAAAACATAAAATACAAGTAGGAATAATGCAATATAGCAATTTGTTTAAAGCAAGTTGCACCTATAAATGGGAGATTATAGAGGGATTCTCAAATTTTGTGGTACTTTATGGTATATTAAACACAGAGTTAAAAGAAAAATTTGCCGACACTGGAATAGGACATATTAATTTACTGAGGACTGTGTTGTAATTTACACTGAGATAGTATTGTTCTATTTTGAAGAAAAGTAGGAGAGCAAGATGAAAACTAGTTGATGGAAAAGATCCCTCTTATTTGTGGTGTCGTAGATCCTTCTGAGATGTTGGTTATTATAGCAATGTTTTAAAGAAGCAATCTGAAAGCACAGAAGTATATACAAGAGAACACATAGCAATTAGAAAATAAGCTATAACTCCCTAACTCTTGTCAGAATTATTTTCTTATTTGTCACTAAATGGAAATGATATAATTTTTAAATAATTTTAATATTTTTAAAATTATTGCCCACTTTTGAGATACATCCTTTATCTTTATTTCAGTAAATAAGTCAGAATACAATTAAATGGGCTCCATTCCTGGCATTTATTCTGAAGTTCATTTCTACAAACATTTGCCATTTGAGAATATCCCCATAGTCACATCAGCATTATCTTATTAAAAAAAGAAGATTAATTTTTTTATCTCAGCTGTGTGTGAATTTGCCTAAGGTCTTTAATGAGTATTACATGCTTATAAATGCTAACTGACATAAATAATTGACTCTCAATTAAGACAATAAGAAACATTATAAAAAATATTTTCACTAAAAGACTGTTAGAAGCATTGAAAATACCTAAACCCTTGACTAACATAACAAAAGCAAAACAATAAAATAAAAAGATAAATCAGACTGAACCAAAGGTAATTTGTAAATTTAATAAAAGAAAAAAGAAACATTTGAAAAACACTGAAAATATTTTTAAAACCAGTCTTCCAAAGTTTAATTTTTAGTATAAATCAATGTGAAAAAAAAAACTCCAAAATCAAAATGAGCAAACATAAAATGATCACCAAGTATTTTTCATTGATCAACAAGTATTTTTACCCTATACTAGCTGTTCCTAAGACAAGAGGTTTCAAGTTGGAAGAATTGTAAGTTTGCATAAAAAGTAGAGGGAAAAGTGTCATCTATGAGAATGGAGTGTGCATGTACAAACGAGAGACTACTCGACATAAATGAATTTATAATAATAAAGTTAGCACTATTATGTAGTATTGTCCAGATCTATCCAGCTAGTCTAGAAATAGCACGTACAAAAGAGAGATCTGAATAGAACCAGGTTTGCAAATAACAAGTTCAGGAGAGTTGAATGACTGCAAGAAGATTAAACACATAAAATAAATGCCTATGATTTATTTTGGAAAGGAGGGAAATGTTCTGTAAAAATAGTGAAAGGTGGTAGGATTAATGGATTTTAGTTCTTGATGTAGTTGAAAGACTGTTCAAATTTGGATATGAGAGAGAGAGAGCTGGAAAGGTGGCAAGGTGACTTTGAGATTGTGATGATTAAATTGGAAAAATAAATGCATCTCAGACCCAGGTTAAATCATTTTTACATAATATGAGTTTTTAAAAGACACTGGTATAACTAACAGCACAACTTACCATATTTATGGAGACACATGACAGGGCATATGTTCTACTCATGAAGGGCCAAGAACATGAAGAACAGCATGTTTATGTCATTGCCAAAGGTGCTGAGAAAGCTTTAATTTCTCAGCCAGTAGAGTCTTGAGCAGCAGATATGTTGCTAATAATAACAAACATCTTAACCATACTTTGCTTGTTTAGGAACTCTTGGCAGCCAAGGTAGTGATAATCTTTTGTATATAATAATATAGAAATTCAGGTCAAAGTTATGTTTTCCATCCTAAAGCCTTTTACTTTTAATAAAGGGTTTGCGTTATATAATATATACACATTTTAGTGTAAAATTCAGAGTGAAAAAAAAATAGAGGCACCCCTGTTATACATCTTGATGTAATTCTTCTGAAGAGTGTCCCATATATCCTTATGAAAATATTCAAAAAATAATTTAGCAAAAATTAAATTTCTAAATATTAAAGAAAAATTATAGTTAAAATAATAAAAATGAGCTGATTTGCTTTAGAAATGTTAGACATAACAGTAATTATAAAAAATAACTCGTGACAGCAAATAAATATACCTTGAAAAATGTTTTTACTAAGTTATGGAGATGAATTATTCTGTTCCATTTTACTGCCATATTGTTCCAGTGCCAGGAGATGTGGGGTGGGAGTCTTTTTGACTCCTTGAACATTTCCTACATTATTAAATATTTCATGTACTAATAATATTATCTTGAAAAAGTCTATCTGAAGATAATAGTTTTTTTTTTTCACAAATGGGGAAGTTTTATTGAAAGACTAATGTGAAATTACTTATCTGTATCAAGATATTTGCCTAACATCCTGGATATAGTTTCAGACTTTGCTGTACATCAAATTTTGACCTGAAAATTACTTGAGGAGTTTTCTGAGTATATACATTAACCTTAGGAAAATGGAGACCATATTCTTCAACAAACATATCCTGTGTTAGTTACAAATTAATGACTTTTTTCTTATGCAAACAGCTTTGAACATCTATTTTCAGCCAGCTTACTAAGCCAAACTTCTACTATATACAATTTTTAAAATTTTATTGACGTTTACTTGATTTACAATGTTGTATTAATTTCAGATATACAGCAAAGTGATTCATTTATTCAAGTATATTCCTTTTCATATTCTTTTCCATTATGGTTTATCAAAGGATATTAAATATAGCTCCCTGTGATATATAGTAGGACCTTGTTATTATCCATCCTGTATGTAATAGTTTGCATCTGCTAATCCCAAACTCCCAAGCCTTCCGTCCTCTACCCACCCCACCACATACTTTGGCACCTTGGCAACCACTAGTCCATTCTTTATGTCTTTGAGTCTATTTCTGTTTCACAGATGTTTTCATTTGTGCATATTTTAGATTCCACATATAAGTTATATCATATTGTGTCTTTCTCTTTCTGAATTACTTCACTTAGTAAATAATCTCTAGGTCCATCCATGTTGCTGCAAATGGCTTTATTTCATTTTTTATGGCTGAGTGATAATTCATCCTTATCCATTCCTCTGTTGATGGACATTTGGGTTGTTTCTATGTCTTGACTATTGTAAATAGTGCTGATATGAATATAGAAGTGCATGCATTTTTCAAATTATAGTTTTGTCTGGATATGTACCCATGAGTGAGATTACTACATAACACCATGTATAAATATTGAAGTATCATTATACTACCTATAGAATTAAATGATCACATGGCCAGAAACAAACTATTTTGTTTAAAAGAGAGAGCTGTTATTCCCCATTATCCAATTAAAAATAAAAGACCTAAACAAGTACTCAGGGATAAAAAGGACCGCTTACTACTTCTTCCCACCCCCTCTATGGTTTCGTTACTGCTTAAATAACTTCCCACTGGTACTATCACATTAAGAAAGGAAGGTTGAAGACAAAAGGCCCTTCAACTTTTACCTTTCTACTTCTTCTGCTGGAACATATATAACCACATTTTCTTCAGTATAATTAAATGGGGATCTAAATGATTTCTTTCTTTACTTGCATCATAGATATTCTGGGGTATAAAGGAACACCCATTTAGATGAGAGGTAATGGTAGATAAAAATTTGTCGTCAGGTATTTTGGATCAGGAAACTTTCCTGTTCCACATACTAAATTTCTGAACTTGGATAATCCCACTGACTCCTTTGACTTCCTTTTACTCATCTGCAAAATACATTTAATATTTGTCTATGTTATAGAATTGTTTTTAAGTATTTTAAAAAAAGAAATTCACAGAACTTTGTACAATGTTGCATAATGAACACTCAACAGATGTCATCTTTTATTATTATTCAGGCTGGTGTATTCCCACAGTTACTCTTCACAGATACTCTCCAATTTCAGACAAAAATCTGTGGTTCCCTTTATCACTCAAATAACAACCATGTTTAACTGCAGCCAAAAGAATGCCCTAGTTCCAGGGACTCTAATGAAAACTTGCCTCAGAGTGAGCCATAAACTGTGTTATGTTGTAAAAATTGTTTATTTCCCTACCATAGTATTTGCTTTGCCCTCTATTCCATTATGTACCACTTATTCTTTATTCCTCTTATTTTTATCTTTCCTTTATCAATTTTATTTTTTTCTGCTTATTTAATACCACTCCTTAAACCTTCTGGACTCGGAATTTCATGCAGTCAGGGATCTTCTCACTTTGTGCTTTTTGCTGATTTTCCCTTTTTATTCTCTGGTGCATCTCAAGAGGTGCTTGATAAATATTTTTGGAATAACTAATAAGTCTAAGAGAAGTCTTATTACTCAAGCCCAAGAAAAAATAGCAGTACAATTCAAAAATTAAGGCTGCTGGATTTTCCACTTCACTATTTCAAACCTAATCTTCCTCTAAGTATAATTTATACATAATTTTGAACTTGTTTGTCTTTATTTTCACTACTTGTAGTTTATCCTATTGTTCAAATAAGTTATTTTGTAAAATTGAATACAATACATAAGTAAATAATAGGTAAAATCAAGACAAGACCTCCTTCTGGTGCTGTACAGAAAATGTCCTACACGATCTGGTTGTCCACATGCTATAGCAGTGGAAGGTAATGGCAAGTTAAAATTGAAAGTTGCTGGAGGGGAGATTAAAATGCAGTAAGTTAGAAATTCATTCCTATAATCTGTAAAATCCTTCGTATTTGCCAGTCTTCACAGTCAAACTACATACTTCTGATGGTAAGTATATAGTACAATTTAAGTTTTATGATAATTTTTTGATAGTGAAGGAATTAATACAGCATGTTATGAAGAAATACTTATATTGTTTATCAGAAGTGCTAGAAGTACTCTGTCACCTACTGTGTGACTTCTTTCAAACTAGGTTGACAAAAATGCTAAACTTTCCTTTAGTGAGATTCAGGAGAGAATTACAGTAGATAAAAACCTGAACACTGAAATCAAACAGTACTGAAACTGCATTCCAATTATGGAAGTTAATGCAGAAGTCAGACTATATTCATCAAATTATGGGTTTAGTTTCCTCCAAAGTAGATACGACACTTACCCAGTGTGATTACTGAAAAGATTAAATCAAAGAGTGGACATAAAGCATTTGGTACAGTGTCAAGGTCTTAATGCACACACACACAAACTCTTGTTAGGAATTTTTATGTTTTTTTTTTTAAATTGAAGTATATTGACTTACAATGTTGTGTTAGTTTCAGCTATATAGCAAAGTGAATAAGTTATACATATATTAATTATTTTTCAGATTTTTTTCTCATATACGCCACCATAGAGTATTGGGTAAATTTCTCTGTGCTATGCTGTAAGTCCGTATTACTTACCTGTTTTATATACAGTAGTGTATATATGCCATTCTCAAAGAGTTGTAAGAATTAAGTTAATTAAAATAATGTGTCAATTACCAACATAGAGAAAGATTTCAGCAAATGTCAATATATGACCCAGTGAAATATGCTACATTAAATAATACATATGAAAACAAAGAGGATGGAGGAGAAAGGAAAGGAGAAATTAGAGAAGAGGAAAGGATGTGATGGAGGGAAGGAGGAAAAGGAGAAGAGACAGAAGAAAAGAGTTACTCATCACATTTTAAGGATGTGAAAAATGTTGATTTAATATTGAAACCATGTCTTTCTTATTTTTAATTACTTAATGAATTTTATTACAATTATAGGCGTACAAACGTCCTCACAACCGAATTTTACAGCATTTCCATCTCAAATCCTCAGTGCATCCCCCACCCACCAACTTGTCTCATTTGGAAACCAAACTTTTCCAAAGTCTGTGAGTCAGTATCTGTTCTGCAAAGAAGTTTGCTGTGTCCTTTTTTTTAGATTCCACATGTAAGTGGTAGCATTTGATGTTGGTGTCTCATTGTCTAACTGGTTTCAGTTCGCATGATAATTTCTAGGTCCATATTGCTATAAATGCTGTTACTTCGTTTCTTTTAATGGCTGAGTAATATTCCATTGTGTGTATGTACCATATCTTCCCTATCCATTCCCTTGTCAATGGGCATTTAAGTTGTGTCCATGACTTGGCTATTGTATAGAGGGCTGCAATAAACATTGGAGTGCATGTGTCTTTTCGAGTCATGGATTTCTCTGGATAGATGCCCAGGAGTGGGACTGCTGGATCAAATCGTACTTCTATTTGTAGTTTTCTGAGGAATCTCCATATTGCTCTCCGCAGTGGTTGCACCAATTTGCATTCCCACCAACAGTGTAATAGGGTTCCTTTTTCTCCACACCCTCTCCAGCACTTATTGTTTGTAGACTTTTTGATGATGACCATTCTGGCTGGTGTAAGGTGGTACCTCATAGTGGTTTTGACTTGCGTTTCTGTAATAATGAGTGATGTTGAACATCTTTTCATGTGTTTCCTGGGCATCTGTATATGTCTTCTTTGGAGAATTGTCTGTTTAGGTCTTCTGCCCATTTTTTGATGGGGTTGTTTGTTTTTTTTGTTATTGAGCTGTAGGAGGTGTTTGTAAACTTTGGAGATTAATCCCTTGTCAGTTGATTCAATTGCAAATGTTTTCTGCCATTCTGTGGGTTGTCTTTTTGTTTTGTTTAGGGTTTCCTTTGCTATGCAGAAACTTTTAAATTTAATTAAGTCCCATTTGTTTATTTTTCTTTTTATTGTCAGTTTTCTAAGAGGTGGATCTGAGAAGATGTTGCTGTCGTTTATGTCAGAGAATGTTTGCTCTATGTTTTCCTCTAAAAATTTTATAGTATCCAGTCTATATCTAAGTCTTTAACCCATTTTGAGTTTATTTTTGAGCATGGTTTTAGGAAGTGTTCTAATTTCATTTTTTTACATGTGGTTGTCCAGTTTTCCCAGCACCACTTATTGAACACGCTGTCCTTTCTCCATTGTATATTCTTGCCTCCTTTGTCATAGATTAGTGGACTATAGGTGTGTGTGTTTAATTCCGGGGTTTCTATCCTGTTCCACAGATCTATATTTCTGTCTTTGTGCCAGTACCATATGGTTTTGATGACTGTAGCTTTGTAGTATAGTCTGAAGTCAGAGAGCCTGATTCCTGCAGTTCATTTTTCCTTTTCAGGATGTCTTTGGCTTTTCTGGGTCTTTTGTGCTTCAAACAAACTTTAAAATATTTTGTTCTAGTTCTGTGAAAAAGGACCTTGGTAATTTGAGAGGGATTGCACTGAATGTGTAGATTGCCTTGGGTAGTATAGGCATTTTGATAATATTGACTCTTCCAATCCAAGAGCACGGTGTGTCTTTCCATCTGTTCATGTCATCCTTGATTTATTTCATCAGTGTCTTAGAGTTTTCAGAGTATTGGTCTTTTGTCTCTTTAGGTAGGTTTATTCCTAAGTATTTGATTACTTTTTATGCGATGGTAAATGGGATTGCTTCCCTAATTTCTCTTTCAGATCTTTCATTGTTAGGATATAGAAATGCAGTTGATTGCTGTGTATTAATTTTGTATCCTGCAACTTTGCCAAATTCATTGATGAGCTCTAACAGTTTTCTGGTAGAGTCTTTAGGATTCTGTAGGTATAGTATTCTGTCATCTGCAAATAGTGATAGTTTTACTTCTTCCTTTCCAATGTGGATTCCTTTTATTTCTTTTACTCCTCTGATTGCTGTGAATAGGACTACCAAAACAATGTTGAATAGTAGTGGCGAGAGTGGACATCCCTGTCTTGTTCCTGATCTCAGTGGGAATTCTTTCAGCTTTTCAGTGTTGAGAATGATGTGAGCTCTGGGTTTGTCATAGATGGCCTTGATTATGTTGAGGTAGGTTCCCCCTATGCCCACTTTCTGAAGGGTTTTTCAGAAATGGGTCTTGGATTTTGTCAAAGGCTTTTTCTGCATCTATGGAGAGGATCATATGGTTTTAATTCTTCAGTTTGTTAACATGGTGTATCACACTGATTGATTTGCAGATATTGAAGGATCCTTGCATCCATGGAATAAATCCCATTTGATCATGATGTACAATCCCTTTAATATATTATTGGATTCGGTTAGCTAGTATTTTGTTGAGGATTTTTGCATCTATGTTCATCATTGAAATTGGCCTGTAATTTTCTTTTCTTGTGATATCTTTGTCTGGTTTTGGTATCAGGGTGATGGTTGACTCATAGGATGAGTTTGGGAGTGTCCCTTCCTTTGCAATTTTCTGTAATAGTTTCAGGAGGATAGGTGTTAACTGTTCTCTAATCGTTTGATAGAATTCACCTGTGAAGCCATCTGGTCCTGGACTTTTGTTTGTTGAAAGTTTTTTAATCACAGTTTCAATTTCATAGCTTGTGATCGATCTATTCATGTTTTCCATTTCATCTTGGTTTAGTCTTGGAAGATTGCACTTTGCTAAGAATTGGTCCATTTCTTCTATGTTTTCCATTTTATTGGCATATAGTTGCATATAGTAGTCTCTTATGATCCTTTGTATTTCTGTGATGTCCGTTGTTACTTCTCCTTTTTCATTTCTAATTTTATTGACTTGTGTCCTCTCTTTTTTTTTCTTGATAAGTCTGGCTAAGGGTTTATCAATTTTGTTGATCTTTTCAAAGAACCAGCTTTTAGTTTCATTGATCTTTTCTATGGTTTTCTTCATTTCTATTTCTTTGATTTCTGCTCTGATCTTTATGATTTCTTTTTGTCTACTAACTTTAGGTCTTGTCAGTTCTTCCCTCTCTAGCTGCTTTAGATGTAAAGTTAGGTTGTTGATTTGAGCTTTTTCTTGTTTTCCTTGTTTTCTTGTTATAGGCTTGTATTACTAAGCTTTCCTCTTAGAACTGCTTTTGCTGCATCCCAGAGGTTTTGGAGTGTCATGTCTTTGTTGTCATTTGCTTCTAGGTATATTTTAATTTGCTCTTTGATTTCTTCACTGATCCATTGGTTATTTAGTAACATGTTTAGTATCCATGTGATTGTATTTTTTGCCATTTTTTTTTCTTGTTGTTGATTTCCAGTCGTAGAGCATTGTGGTCAGAGAAGATACTTGATATGATTTCAATATTCTTAGAGTTACTGAGGCTTGATTTGTAGCCAAGGACGTGATCAATCTTAGAGAATGTTCCTTACACACTTGAGAAGAATGTGTATTCTGTTTCTTTTGGATGGAATGTCCTATAAATATCTCTTAAGTCCATCTGATCTAATGCTTCGTTTAGGGCCTGTGTTTCCCTGTTGATTTTCTGTCTGGATGATCTATCCATTGCTGTAAGTGAGGTGTTAAAGTCCCCCACTATGGTTGTGTTATTGTTGATTTCTCCTTTTAAGGTTGTTAGCAGTTGCCTTCCATATTATGGTTATCCTATGTTGGGTGCATAGATATTTAAAGTCATTTTATCTTCTCCTTGGATTGATCCTTTGATTGTTCTGTAGTGCCCTTCCTTGTCTCTTAAAATGTTCTTCATTTTCAAGTCTATGTTGTCTGATAGGAGTATTGCTACTCTGGCTTTCTTTTGATTCCTGTTTATATGGAATATTTTCTTCCATCCTCTCACTTTCAATTTGTATGTGTCTCTAGAAGTGAAGTGTGTCTCTTGAAGACAGCATATATATATGGGTCTTGTTTTTGTATCCATTAAGCTAGACTATGTCTTTTGATTGGGGCATTCAGTCCATTAATATTTAAGGTAATTATTGATATATATGTTCTTATTTCCATTTTATTAACTGTTTTAGATTTTTTTTACTCTTTTGCCTTCCCTTATTCTCTTGTTGTCTCAGACCTCTTGTGGTTTGATGACTATCTTTAATGTTGTATTTAGTTGACTTTTCTTATTTGTGCATCAATTGTGGATTTTTGGTTTTGCAGTAACCCTGAAGTTTTGATATAGGAGTCTATATATAAACGAGATAGTTTTAAGTTGTTGGTTTCTTAATTGTATGTGCATCTCCAGTGCCCTGCATTTGTGCTCTCTTCTCGCAATTTCTGATTTTGGCAGTACAATTGTGCATGGTTGATTTAGTATCTTTACTGTATATATGACTTTACTGGTGAACCTTGTCATTTGTGGTGTTTTTATTTCTGATGGTAGCTTTTTTTTTTTTTCTGCCTAGAGAAGTTCCTTTAGTATTTGTTGTAAAGCTGGTTTAGTGTTACAGAAATCTCTTAGCTTCTGCTTATCTGTAAAGGTTTTGATCTCTCCTTCAGGTCTGAATGAGAGCCTTGCTGAGTAAAGTAATCTTGGTTGGAAGTTTTTCCCTTTCATCACATTAAGTATATCGTGACACTCCCTTCTGGCCTGCAGAGTTTCAGTGAAAAATGTGCTGACAACCTTATTGGGGTTCTCTTGTATATCGTTTGTTTCTTTTCCCTAGCTGCTCTCAATATTTTCTCTTTGTCTTTAATTTTGGTCATTTTGATTAATATATGTCTCGGGGTGTTCCTCCTTGGGTTTGTTCTATATGGTACTCGTTGCACTTCCTGGATTTGAGTGAGTGGTTCCTTTCCCATATTAGTGAAGTTTTCGGCTATTATCTCTTTGAATATTTTTTCTCTCCCCTCTTTCTCTCTTCTCCCTTTGCCACCCCTATAATATGGACATTGGTGTGTTTAACATTATCCCAGAGTTCTCTGAGACTCTCCTCATTTATCTTCAATCTTTTATCTCCTTTTTGTTCTGCATTAGTGATTTCCGGTAATATGTCCTCCACCTCACTGATTCTTTCTTCTCCCTCCTGTATTCTACTGTTGGCTGCTTCTTATGAATTTTTTTATTTCAGTTATTGTATTCGCATCTATTCTTGCTTCATTTTTACATCTTGTATTTCTTTGCTCATTGTTTCCTTTAAATTATCAATCTTTGCCTCCAGTTTGTTTCCAATGTCTTACATCATCTTCAGCATCAACAGTCTAAAGTCTCTTTCTGGGAAGCTGGTAATCTCATCACTGAGCTGTTTTTCTGTTTTTTTTTTCTTTCTCCCTTATCTGAGTTATAGTTTTCTGTCTTTTCATTTTTATAGGTTTTTGGTGTGGTGTCCTTTTTGCAGTCAATAGAGTTGTCACCTCTCTTACTTCTGGTGTTTGCCTCCCCTGTGGCTGAAGTTGGTATGGAGGGGCTTGCCCTAGGCTTCCTGATAGGAGGGACTGGTGACTGCCCAGTGGTGGGTGGGTTTTTTTCCTATACCTCTTGTAGGTGGGGATTTTTCTCTGGGTGAGATTGGGGGCTGGCTGTGTGCCTGAGGGGTCGTTAGGCAATCTGATTACAAATGGGTGGACCTATGATCACACCTGGCTTAGTGTTTGACCTGGGACTTCTCAGTACTGATGGGAGGGGCAGGATTTTCCCAAAAATGGCCTGTCCTGAGAAATGCAGGCCTATGAATTTCCCTAAGAGTTTTGCCTCCTATGACCTTCCCCCACAGCAAGCCACAATCACCCCTGTTTTTCCAGGAGATCCTCCAAGAATTGCAGTCAGGTTTGACCCAGATTCCTATGGAGACTTTGCTTTGCCCTGGGCCACAGTGCATGTGAAAGTCTGTTTACGCCTTTCAAGAATGGGGTCTCCATTTCCGCCAGTCCTGTGGAGCTTGGGCATAGAAGCCCCACTGGCCTTCAATGCCAGATGCTCTGGTGGCTCTTTCTCCCTGTGCCAGATCCCCAGGCGTGGGGATTTGACGTAGGTCTCAGAACTCTCAGTCCTTTAGGTGAGTCTCTGTGATATAGTTACTTTCCAGTCTGTGGGGCTTCCCACCTGGAGGTATGGGGTTGCTTATATCATGTAATCGCCCCTCCTACCACCTGATGTGGTCTCCTCTTTGTTTTCTGGAGCAGAATATCTTTTTGAAAGTTTCCAGTCCATTTGGTTGAAGGTTGCTCAGCATTTGGTTGTAATTTTGTTTTTTTTATGAGAGAAGTTGAGCTCCAGTCCTTCTATTCTGCCATCTTAATCCAACCTCCATGAGTAAATAATTTTAAAACAATTAATAGGAAATGGATACATCCTAATACTGCTGGATCTGAGACCAGAATGGAAACCTTCCTATTTCTTCCAGTACTCTTCGTGTTCTGTCTGGTTCTTTAATACTGCTTAATTCCAGAGACCCTGGAGACTCCTTGCAGACATTTCTTTTTCTTCCTTAGAGTGGTCAGGCTGAAATGTGTGTCAGATCCGGTGTCTGGACTTACTGAGGTTCAAGGTCTTCATGCCTTGACATGACCCAGCTGTTGTAGTTAGGCAAAGACTTCAAAGCAGATCTTATAATCATGCCCAGGAAGTAAAAAAGAATACTCAGAGGAACTGAGTATGTCCTGTGTGACTCCACTGGTAGAGGGCTCTTGTGAGTTTGTAGGAGGATTCCTCTTACACCCCAAACACCTTATCTCTCCACTGATTTCGCTTTATATCCTTTCACTGTAATAAATCTTAACTGATTGTGTAATGGGCATAAAAAACCCGAACCTCAGTAAGTCCAGAAATCAGTTAAGATTTATTACAAGAGCCCTCTACCAGTGGAGTCACACAGGACATACTCAGTTCCTCTGTGTGTCTTTAGATATAAAATGTCTCCTGAGGCAGTATATATATATATATGTGTGTGTGTGTGTGTGTGTGTATAGAACTTTTGCATCTATTCATCTCAGTCTATGTCTTTTTATTACCTCTAGCAAATTTATATTTAAGGTAATTATTGCGAGGCATGTACTGATTGCCATTTTTAAAATTGTTTAGGGTTGTTTTTTAGTCCTTTTTTCTCCCTTTCTTCTGTTCTCTTGCCTTGAAATTTGATGACATCTTTGTTAATGTTCAGATTGCTTAATCTTTAGTATTTGTTTGGTATTATATATTTTTGATTTGTGATTACCGTGAGGTTTATATATAGCAATATATATTTTAGTTGCTGATCTCTTAATTTCAAATGCATTTTAACAAGTCTACATTTTTACTCTGCTTCCATCACAATTACTGTTTTTGACATCACCTTTTTGTTTTGAGTATCTTTTAACTATTTTTTGTGGAAATAGATGATTTTACTCTACTAGCTTCAGGCTGATTTACTTCCTTTATTGTATACTTGCTTTTACCAATGATATTTTTCCTTTTATAGCTTTTTTGGCCATACCCATGGCATGTGGAAGTTCCTGGACCAGTGATTTAATCAATGCCAGAGCAGTGACCTGAGCTGCTACAATGACAATGCCAGATCCTTAACCCACAGCACTACACAGGTTCCTCCCTTTCTAATTATTTATTTCTAGTTTGCCTTTTCTTTTCTACTTCTAGAAGTCCCTTTAAAATGTATTGTAAGGCTGATTTTGTGGTGCTGAACTCTTTTAGCTTTTGCTTCTCTGTAAAACTTTTCATCTCTCCATCAAATCTAGAGAAGGCTTTCTGAATGAAAGCCTTTCTTGGAGGAGTATTCTTCTTTGTAGTATTTCCCCTGTCATCACTTTAAATACATTGTGCTACTTCCTTCTGACCTGCAGAGTATCTGCTGAAAAGTGAGCTGATAGTCTTATGGGAATTCCCCCATATTTAACTTTTTGCTTTTCCTTTGCTGCATTTAATAGTCTCTCATTATTCTTAAATTTTGCCATTTTAATTACAGTGTATCTTGATGTGGTCCTCCTTGCACTGATCCTGTTTGGGACTTTCTGTGCTCCCTGGACCTGGATTCCTATTTCTTTATTTTTTATTTATTTATTTATTTATTTTTGGCTTTTTGAGGCCACACTCATGGCGTATGGAAGTTCCTGGGCTAGGAGATAGAATCAGAGCTACAGCTGCCAGCCTCTACCATACCACAGCCACAATTGTGTCTGGCCCCTGGTTGTGTTAGTTGCCAGGCACTGTATACTGGTGGTTTGGGCCAGGTCCAGAGGCAACTGGCTGTGGAGCCCCAGAAGTTCTTAGGGCAAGCACTGGCCCACTGGTAGATAGAGCCAGACCCTTAGTGGCAGGCTTCAAGTCCATGGGGTTGTGTCTGGCTTGGTCTTGAGATTGCTTACTGTGTGGCTGAGGTTGTTCCAAATTCTTATTGGCCCCTTGGTGGGTGTATCAAGTGCCCATGTGATCCCCAAGGGTGATGCCTGCCCACTGATGTGTGTGGCTGGGTCCCGATACTACTGCTGATCTGCTGGGGATAGGCCAATTTTCTGGGTTAACTGAGGGCTTAGGAGGTGCTACAGAAGCTGGCTTGCTGTGGGAGCTCGTTCCTGCCTAAGTAACTGCTTGGCATAGAGTGAGGCCAAGACTGGTGCTTCTTGTCTGGTTGGTGAGGCTGTGTCCCAGCACTAAGGTAAAGGGAGGATTCCCATAATGTACTTACCAGGAACAGTGTCTTCATGGTGGGATGAACTCCAAAAATTGATTCTGATAGTATCTATGTCCTTGGGGTGAGTCCCTATTGCCTCCTGCTTCTCCAGGATGTTCCCTAAGATCACAAAGTGGGTCTGAGCCAAGAACCTTTCAAATTGCTGCTTCTGACCGGGGTTTGACAGTATTCAAGATACTGTGTATGCCCTTTAAGGGTGGAATGTCTATCTACCATGGCCATACGAGTCTCTAAATATTAAGCTCCACTGGCCTTCAAAGCCACACATTCTGGGGGTTCATCTTACTGGTGTAGGACCCCTAGATTGGAGACCCTGAGGCGGGGCTTGGAGCTACTGTTTCTTTAAAAGAAACTGTTCACTCAACAACAAAAACAACCAAACAACCCAGCTGAAAAATTGGCATAACACCTAAATAGACATTTCTGTAAAGAAAACATGTGGATGGTCATTAGGCCCATAAAAAATGCTCAAAATCACTAATTATTAGAGAAATGCAAATCAAAACTACAATGAAGGACCACCTCACACAAATCAGAATGGCCATGATTAAGAAGTCTGCAAATAACAAATGCTTGAGAGGATGTGGAGAAAAAGGAATCCTCCTATACTGTTGGTGGGAATGTAAATGGATACCACTATGGAAAACAGTATGAACGTTCCTTAGAAAATTAAATATAGAACTACCATATGATCCAATAGTCCCACTCCTAGGTATATATCCAGACAAAACTTTAATTCAAAAAGGTATATGCACCCATATCTATTCACAATAGGCAAGCACTATTTGCCATAGCCAAGACATGGAAATAACCTAAATTTCCATCAACTGATGAATGGATCAAGAAGATGTGAGATCGATCTATCTATAGATAGATAGATATATGAGTAGATAGATAGATAGATGGATAGATAGATAGATAGATAGATAGATATGCCTGTCTGGTTATATGAAATAATGCTGTTTGCAGAAACATGAATGCAACTAGAGGTTCTCATACTAAGTGAAGTAAGTTAGAGAAGGACAAATACCACGTGAATCCTCTTATATGTAGAATCTAAAATATGGGACAAATGAACCTATCTAAAAACAGAAACAGACTCATAGAGATAGAGATCAAACTTGTGGATGCCTAGGGGAAGGGAGGAGGGAGTGGCAAGGACTTAGAATTTGGGGTTAGTACATGCAAATTATTACTTTCAGAATGGATAAATAATAAGGTCCTACTGTGTAACACAGGGAACTATAGTCTCTTGGGATAGACCATGATGAAAGATAATATGAGAAAAAGAATACATACACACACACAAACACATACATGACTGGGTCATTATATGCTGTACAGCAGATCGACACAACACTATAAATCAACTATACTCTAATAAAAATTAGAACGAAATCATTCCAAAGTGGGAAGGGGAAGAATGTAAATATATGTATGACTGAGCAAGTTTTCTGTGAAGCAGAAGTTGGCACAACATTGTAAATCAGCTATACTTTAATAAAAAAGAAAAGAAACTCTTCAATAGCTACTCTGTAAATACATGTAATTTTGGTGTGCCTGTGGGATAATGTGAGTTCAAGGTCTTCCTCACCGCTATCTTGGCCAATGATCTAAAGTGATTTAATTTAAAACATAAAATGAAACTCTTTAAAGCATTCTAATTAAGAATCTAAATTTGTGTACAAACCATTCCAAAATTTTGTCACATAAAATGATAACTTATTTTCATTATGTATTCTCTGAGTCAGGAATTTAGACAGGTACAAGAGTTAGCCTTGTCTCTGACATGTAATGTCTTGGGTGTCAGCTAGTACTTCTCAGTCAGCTGGAGGAAACTTTAATTAAGTGCAGAATCATCTGTAGGTTTCCCACTCACATGTCTGGTTCTAGGCTGAGAGGAGTTGAAGGCTAGATTTATGTGGAACTAACGAAAATGCCTACATGAGCTTCCTTCTTATTGCTTAGGCTTCCTCACAGCCTCAGAAGAGTTCTACTTTGATTTTTACTTAGCTATAATAGACGTATAACATTATAGTATTTCAGATGAATAATATAATGCTTTGATATTATAATTCTTTGTATATATTGCAGATGATTGCCATAATAAATTTAACATCCATCATCGCACATAGTCACAGTTTTTTCTTGTGATGAGAATTTTTAAGATCTCTTAGCAACTTTCAAATATATAATACAGTATTGTTAAATATGGTCACCATGCTGTACATTATATCCCAGGAAGTTTAAGGAGGTCATTAAGGTTAAATGAAGTCGTAAGGGTAGGGCTCTAATCTAATAGGATTGGTCTCCTTTCTTGAAAAGATTGATCTTAATAGGAGTGGTCTCCTTTCTTAAAAGAGAAAAGAACGCAAAAGATCTCTCAGGCATACATAGAAGAATGTCCATATGAGGATGCAGTGAGAAGGCAGGCTTCAGTGAGTCAAGAAGAAAGGTCTCACCAGAAACCCATGCTGCCAGAACTTTGTCTTGGACATCCATTTTCTAGAACTATGAGAAAATAAATTTCTGATGGGTTAAGTTACCCAGTCTGAGATATTTTTTAGTAATCCCAGCAAACTAATTCATTAGGAAACTGTTGGAAGATTTTAAGTAGAGAAGTGACAGATTACAGTTTAAAGTGATCACTATGTCATTTTAAAATTGGAGAGTGGAAGCAGAGACAGTTGTAAGGGTGTGGAAAAATCATAAGAATAAATTGATATGATCATTTTGGAAGGCATTTATAAAGTGTTTATAAATGCATAACATTTTCTGAAGAAATTCCATTTCAACTACGTTACAGATGTTCTTTGCAGCATTATTTATAATAATACAAAACTGAGCTTATCTAAAATTCCATCTATGAAAACAGTTAAACTAGTTATTGTATAACCCTATGGTACAGTAAAATACACCAAGTGAAAATAACCACATATATGATTTTTATGCCTCTAAATATACATTTATGTATATATTAAAGGTGTGTGTGTGTGTGTGTGTGTGTGTGTGTGTGTGTGTAGCCAAATGAACACACACACATACATGAATTTTCCTGTGAATAGAAATCTAAATAAGATATTGTTAGCAGTTTTTACCTATAGGATGTGGAAATGGCTAGGTGAGTGAGTAGACTCAATCAAGAAATTAACTATTGCTTTTCCTTTAATGCACTTTTATGTTCTTTAAATTTCTTTTTTTAATGATTTTTTATTTTTTCCGTTAGAGTTGGTTTACAGTGTTCTGTCAGTTTCTTCTGTACAAGCAGAGTGACCCAGTCACACATATACATACATTCTTTTTCTCATATTACCCTCCACCATGTCCTATCATAAGTGACTAGTTATAGTTTCCTGTGTTATACAGCAGGATCTCATTGTTGATCCACTCCAAATGCAATAGCTTGCATCTGTTAACCCCAGACTTCCAGTCCATCCCACCTCCCCCCCACCCCCCGGGCAACCACAAGTCTGTTCTCCAAGTCCATGAGTTTCTTTTCACAAATTCTTTAAATTTCTTATGAGTATATATTTCCATTAAGCAACTGATCTATTTTAAACCATTGAAATATTACAATTACATATCAACCTTTTCTTTGTAGCTAGGGTCTTTAAGTATCTGGTTTTGTGTGCATTAACTACATAATGATTTGGTTTCAATTTTGCTATGTGAAAAACAAACAAAAACAAGTATTTTGGAGAAATTTGTTAGCCAAACAATTGTTAAATAGGAATGCTTGAATATATATTGAATTTGACTTTAAATTGACAGCACAATGGAGCAGATGGAATGTACTGTATAATTTTCAATTCTTTCTTTTTTTTTTTCTTTTCTTTTTTAGGGTCACACCCACTGGCATATGGAAGTTCCCAGGCTAGGGGTTGAATCGGAGCTGTAGCTGCCTGCCTACACCACAGCCACAGCAACACAGGATCTGAGTCACGGCTGAACCCTGCCTGAGCTGTGCAGCTCATGGCAATGCCAAATCCTTAACCCACTGAGCAGGCCAGGGATCAAACCCACATCCTTATGTATACTAGTCAGGTTTGTTACCACTGAGCCACAGTGGGAACTCCCTCAATACATTTTTGAAAGACTATATAGTTACTTTTTATCTGAGGACCATAAATGGATGCCTGTATGACTAAATGCCTCATTAATCACTAGGATAATGCCTGTGATCTTCATTAGGGACTTTTTGTACTGCTTTATCATCTTAAATAGAATGTGTTTTTTTTCATTTCTCAAGATAATTATTTAATTAAAAAGAAACTGTGTTTATGACAATAAAACTTTACCACATATTTGAAGCTATATATCCCATTTGGATAAAATAGATCTGTTTCATTAAATTAGTCTTAGTGATCATGCCATGATATAACAATTTAATAAGCCAAATTGATTACTTACTCATTAATCTTCATTTGTTGTCACCTATTAATATAACTTCAATATTCTCAACCTTAAGTCATAATGGCATGGGTTGTCATTTTAGAAAAAAATGATAGTTTAGGTTATATTTTTCTTTACCCGTTTCATGTCTGTGCTCATCTTCTTTGGGATAGTGTGTTTTTCTACACCTATTTTTTTCAATTTACTCTAATCTTTTCTCTTGTATTGCCTCACTTTAAAGATCCTAACTTATGTGTGTATAGTAAATCTCCAAACCATCTTTAGTAAGTTTCTATGAACCATCTGTGCAGTAAAATACATTTGCCATATGGTCTTATATTGTGCTCATATTTTCTGAAATTTTTTCTGGCTATTGAACATTTAACATTTGATAGTAAATTGTACAGACCAGACATTGTTTCCTTGTTTTATATCTTTATCATTCTAGTAGAAGATAGTATAGCTGGAAGTTTGAGAGTTCCACAGGGATGAGACACATGCCCCCTTATTCCACCTTTCTTTCTGAGAGGTCATGTTACTTCAAAATAATTGTATTTTTAGTAATTTCTTGATGTAGTCCTTAAAATGCTCTTATTGTTTTGGTAGTCATGCTTTAAAGCATAATAAAAAGTGTAATTGCTGGCTATATGTGTTAAAATTCCATCTATTTACACATTGACAGGAGGCTTCAATATATATTACACAAGTACCTAACCAATTTGTCCTTTTGTTTACTCTTTTCCAATATGGCTAGCCATTTCATCTAGGGATTGGTAAATTATGTTTCCTAAATCATGACTAAAATAAGACCTTTGTTGTTTATTATGCTGTCCCAAGGATCCCTGGGAGACTCTCTTGAGGAAATGTAAAATTCTAGGCTTTGTTGTACCTGCTTAATTAAAATTATTATTATGGGATTTATCTATGCCAAGTGTATGCCAATTTCTGGTTATCATCATTTTCTGTTACTAAGTAATATTCTAAATATCTTAAGCTCCTATTTACTATAATGATTTCTCAGGTGTTATAATCATGACTTTTGTTTGACACGTCTATATTAAGTGAATATATTAGGATGAAACTGAAGTACACGAGGTCTGTCTTGGACACATGCACCTCTCTCTTTAACTGTTTAATCTTGTTGGTGCTTATACTCTGGTATATATCTTCTTCATTTTTTGCTATTTCTGTCTTTTAAGCCTCCGATCTTTCCTCTGTGTTTTTACTACTAGGTCACAGGACTTTTTCCATGGCAAATAATTAGATACAGACATTAACATCTTATACATTTTGGTAACATAAACCTCAGGAAAGAGGTCTTTCTTGACAAAGATGGAAAATATATAGAAAAAAGTTAATCATTCATCCATTTTTGTTTTCCCTCCTACCATGGGCAAAGCACATATTTTACTTTTTCTAAATAAAGTTAACAGGGTAGAAGTATGAAAATTGACATATTTAATTTAAAACTGTTCAAAATGAGATAAAATTGAAAAAGATTGAATAAAAATTCTTAAACCTGTTGAAAATATCCCTGACCATCATCCTCTTTTTCATTTTTTCCTTGTATGTTGCTGCCTAAGTAAATTTTTTCCAATCAAAATTACATTAGAATTTTATATGCTTACCATGTACCAGCAAGACAATAGTTGAAACAATGCTAAAAATTAACAATATGTTTTAATTATTTATTTATTTCAATACGTTTATTGTAAAAATTCACAAACAACAGAAACATAGAATATAGTAGGGAAAAATGTAGCTTAATCCTATTAATCAATGTCAGCCACTGTTATTGAGATTATTTTCTCATTTTCTTTCATTTTTTATCTTTTCAAAAATGCTGAAATACCTAATTTATATACAATTGTGTATTTTCTCACTTATTGAAACATCTATGTTGTGTCCTTAAAACTTAAGTATGAATTCTAATAGCTACATGGTAATCTATTAAAAAAATATGCTATAATTTACTTAAATAACTCATGAGTAAGCTTATTTCTTCCCAGTTTACCATCACAAATAAATATATAATGAAAATGAGTTTGCATATATTTTTGCTCATGAGTTTTATTCATTTATTAGAATTTACAACCTGAGGTACAGTTAATGGGACAATATGATGTGGATGATTAAAAAATTCTTGATATATGTTAACATAATGCTTCAAAGAAGACTTTTTCAAATTCCATATGATCAAATTTGTTGATAATTTTCTTTGGGATTTTCTATGGACCTTAATTTAGAAAGTATACGCCTGTTACATACCCTTTCACCTCAGATTTGGTCTGTTTCATGTGCATCTGTTCATTTATGAATGTGAACAATTCAAAATATGTTTATTTCGAGTAAAAGAAAAAATCAGTTACCCAAAAACTATTTATATAATTTTTCACTTTTGATTAGGGAAGTTTCTTATTTTTTCAAATATTAAAGCTATTCTTTTGACTACTCTCTTAAAGATGATTTCCATTCTGTACAATTTACTCATTTAATATGCATGTTCAGTGCTTTTGAGTATGTTCACAATGTTGTATAGCCAATACCACAATCAATTAAACATATTCACTACCCAAACAAGAAACCTCATTCCCTTTAACAATCACTCATTTCTCCAAACCTCAACTATCCCTTGACATCCATTTTCTGTCTCTAGAGATTGGCTTATTCTGTATATTTCATATAAATAGAATTGTATACTATGTTGTGATTAGCTTCTTTCACATAGAATGTTTTGAAAGTTCATCCATGTTGTAGCATACATCAGTACTTTTTACTACCAATGTCCTTTTGTAGAGATATACCACATTTATTTGTCCATTCATTAGTTAATGAACTTTTCTTTTTACTTTTCTACTACTAGAATAATGCTTCTATGCACACTCCTGTACAATTTTAGGGGTGGAAACATGTTTTCATTTTACCTGGGATATACCTATGAGTGAAATTGCCAGGTCATATGGTTACTTTATGTGTAACCTTTTAAGGAGGTGTTAGTCGTTCAAAGTGGCTGCACCATTTTATGTTCCCACCAGCAGAGTATGAGGGTTCCTATTTCTTTACATCTTGATAATATTTATTATCGTCTGTGTTTTTCATTACAGCCATTTTAGTAGGTGTCAAGTAGTATCTCATTGTGGTTTGATTCACATTTCCCTGATGATTAAAATTTGTTTTTAAAGTTTATGTTCTATTTCTCAGATAGTTATTCTGCTACCTTTATATATCTTTCCTTGTACCTGGTATATATTTTTGATTAGTTACTATATTTCTATAATATGTTTTAATGTTTATTTCCAGTTCCTAGTATAACCTTTCTTTTATACACATTTTTTGTGTATGTATACTTGTTTCTGAATTGTCATAGATTAAAATTAGAACTATTTTTTATGGTTTAAAAATACAATTGCCAGTTCTACTTCCAAGTATCTTTTCCAAAAGAAACTAAAGCAGGGACTCAGATATTTATATACCAATTTTAGTAGAAGCATTTTTCACAATAGCCAGAAGGTGGAAGCAACCCAAGGGTCCATCAATTGATGAATGGATAAAAAAATGGAGTATATACATACAATGGGATGCTATTTATCTCTTAAAAAAGTAGGAAATTCTCATACATGCTACAACATGGGTCAGTCTTAAAGACATTATGGTAAGTGAAATAAACCAATCACAAAGAGATAGTATGTTTCCATTTATACGAGATACCTAGAGTAGAAAATTCCTAAACACAGAAAGTAGAATGATAGTTTCCAGGGATTTGTGTACAGTATTTCAGATGAAGAATACATAAAAGTTCTGGAGATGAACGATGGTGATGGTCATGGTGCACAACAGTATGAATGAACTTAATGCAACAGAACTTAATGCCACAAAACTGTACACCTAAAAATGATTAAAGTGGTAAAATTTCTGTTATGTATATCTTAATAAAAAAACTAATAAAAACATAATTGGAAATTTCAGTAGAACTTCAGGAAAGCAATTAATTTAGGAAAAAGAATTGACATCTTGTAGAATTGTTTTTACACTTAACATTAAATTTTAGTTTCATTACTGAATTTTTGTAGTAGTTTTTCCAATATGTCTTAGTAAGTCTGTAATGTTCTCTTTTACACTTATATTACTCATATAAATCATATTTTAAAGTACAGCTTCTGGGAGTTCCCGTGTGTCAGAGGTAATGAACCTAACTAGTACCTTGAGAATTTGGGTTTGATCCCTGGCCTTGCTTAGAGTGTTAAAGGTCTGGCATTGCCATGAGCTGTGGTGTAGATCACAGACATAGCTCAGATCTTGCAGTGCTGTGACAGTGGCATAAACCAGCAGCTGTAGCTCTGATTCAACTGCTAGCCTGGAAACTTTTGTGCGCCTCAGTAGCAGTGCTGAAAAGCAGTATATATGGCTTCTAGTGGTCTATTTTTTTGGTATGAGTATAAGATGAGTCTTGTCTGACTTCTCATTATTTTTTATATCTTAAAATTATATACCTTGAATTTTCCTGAAGATTGCTTATTAAAGAAAATTCTAAATGTTATATGGTCAACAATTGAAAACTTTAATTAAAACAAGAGGTGTTAAAATAATGTACCTATATTTAAATGTGGTTTTGTATTGTTTTGGTTTTTGATTATATAATGATGTTTATTTTTTCCGTTATAGCTAGTTTAGGGTGTTCTGTCAATTTTTTACTGCACAGCAAGGTGAGCCAGTCACACATACACGTATACATTTTTTTTTCTAACATTATCATGCTCCATCACAAGTGACCAGATATATTTCTCACTGCTATACAGCAGGATAAGGTCTCCGTGCTTGTCCATTACAAAGGTAATAGTTTGCATCTATTAACCCCAAATTCACAGTCCATCCCACTCCCTCCCTCTCCCCCTTGGCAACCGCAAATCTGTTCTTCATGTCCATGATTTTCTTTTCTGTGGCTTTTTGCTATATATTAGATTCCATATATAAGTGAAATCATATGGTATTTGGCTTTCTCTTTCTGATTTCCTTCACTAGGTATGAGAGTCTCTAGTTCCATTCATGTTGCTACAAATGGCATTATTTTGTTCTTTTTTATGGCTGAGTGGTGTTCCATTGTGTATATATACAACATCTTCCTAATCCATTCATCTGTGGATGGACATTTAGGTTGTTTCCATATCTTAACTATTGTGAATAGTGCTGCAGTGAACATGCGGGTGCATGTGTCTTTTACAAGGAAAGCTTTGTCTGGATATATGCCCAAGAGTGGGATTGCTGGGTCACATGGTAGTTCTCTGTATACTTTTAAAGGTACCTCCATACTGTTTTTGATAGTGGTTGTACCAATTTCCATCCCACCAACAGTGCAGGAGGGTTCCTTTTGCTCCACACCCTCTCCAGCATTTGTTATTTGTGGACATATTAATGATGGGCATTCTGACTGGTGTGAGGTGGTACCTCATAGTAGTTTTAATTTGCATTTCTCTAATAATCAGGGGTGTTGAGCATTATTTTCACATGCTTGTTGGCCGTCTATTTATCTTCTTTGGAGAAATGTCTGTTCAGGTCTTTTGCCCACTTTGCAATTGCTACCTTTTTTGCTGTTGAGTTGTATAAACTGTTTGTACGTTTTAGAGATTAAGCCCTTGTCAGCTGCAAAGTTTGACACTATTTTCTCCCATTCTGTAAGTTGTCTTTTTGTTCTTTTTATGGTTTCCTTTGCTGAGCAAAAGCTTGTCAGTTTGATTAGGTACCATGGGTTTATTTTTGCTTTTATTTCTGATGCTTTGGGAGACTGACCTGAGAAAACATTTGTAAGGCTGCTATCAGAGAATGTTTTGCCTATGTTCTCTTCTAGGAGTTTAATGGTATCTTGTCTTATGTTAAAGTATTTAAGCCATTTTGAGTTTATTTTTGTGCATGGTGTGAGGGTGTGTTCCAGTTTCATTGATTTATATGCAGCTGTCCAGTTTTCCAGACAACACTTGCTGAAAGGACTGTCTTTTTCCCATTTACTATTCTTGCCTCCTTTGCCAAAGATTAATTGACCTTAGGTGTCTGGGTTAATTTCTGGGTTCTCTCCTCTGTCCCATTGGTCTGTATGTCTGTTTTGGTACCAGTACTACACTGTCTTGACTACTGTGGCTCTACAATATTGCCCAAAGTCTGGGAGAGTTATGCCTCCTGCTTTGGTTTTTTGTTTGTTTGTTTCCCTCAGGATTGCTTTGGCTTTTCTAGGTCTTTCATGTTTCCTTATAAACTTTTGGACGGTTTGTTTTAGTTCTGTAAAAAATGTCATGGGTAATTTGGTAGGGATTTCATTGAATCTGTACATTGCTTTGGGTAGTATGGCCATTTTTACAGTATTAATTTTTCCAACCTGGGAGCATGGAATATCTTTCCAATTCTTTGTTTTTTTGGTTTTTGTTTTTGTTTTTTGGTCTTTTTGCCTTATCTAGGGCTGAACCCTGGGCATATGGAGGTTCCCAGGCCAGGGTTGTAATCAGAGCTGCAGCCACCATCCTACGCCACAGCCACAGCAATGCAGGATCTGAGCTGCATCTGCAAACTACACCACAGCCCACGGTAAGGCCAGATCCTTAACACACTGAGCAAGGCCAGGGATCAAACCCGAAACCTCATGGTTCCTAGTCGGATTCGTTAACCACTGAGCCACGACAGGAACTCCTATCTTTCCATTTCTTTGAAACCTCTTTAATCCTTGATTAATGTTTTATAGTGCTCAGCATATAAGTGTTTCACCTCCTTGGTCAGTTTTATTCCCGGGTATTTCATGTTGGGAGGTGCAGTTTTAAAAGGTATATTTTTGTATTCCTTTTCTAATATTTCATTGTTAGTATTCAGAAAAGCAACTGATTTCTGAATGTTAATCTTATATCCTGCTACCTTCCTGAACTTGTTGATCAGTTCGAGTCCTTTGGGTTTTCTATATATAGTATCATGTCATCTGCATACAGGGACAGTTTTACCCCTTCTCTTCCAATTTGGATACCTTTTATTTCTTTCATTTGTCTAATTGCTGTGGCTAGGATTTCCAATACTATGTTGAATAACAGTGCTGAGAGTGGGTATCCTTATCTTGTTTCAGATTTTATTGGGAAGGCTTTCAGCTTTTCTCCCCTGAGGATTATAGTTGCTGTGGGTTTGTCAAAAATGGCTTTTATTATGTTAAGGTATGTTCACACTATACCCTCTTGGTTTAAGAGTTTTGATAATGAATGGATGTTGGACTTTGTTAAATGCTTTTTCTTCATCTACTGAGATGATGATCATGTGGTTTTTGACTTTGGTTTATGTGGTGTATGATGTTGATTGATTTGCATATGTTGATCCATCCCTGTGAACCTGGAATGCATCCCACTTAGTCATGGTGTATGGTCTTTTTTATATGTTGTTGGATTCTGTTGGCTAAAATTTTGTTGAGAAGTTTTGCATCTATATTCATCCAAGATATTGGCCTATAATTTTCATTTTTGGTAGTATCTTTGTCTAGTTTTGCTATTAGGATGATGGTGGTTGCATAGAATGTCTTTGGTCATATTCCTTCTTCTTCAACCTTTTGGAAAAGTTTAAGGAGCGTGGGTATGTGTTCCACTAAGTATGTTTGGAAGAATTTGCCTGTGAAGCCATCTGGTCCTGGAATTTTATTTCTAGGAGTGTTTTTCCATGACATATTCAATTTCATTTCTAGCAATGGGTCTGTTCAGTTGATCTATTTCTTCCTGATTCAGTTTTGGCAGGTTGTAAGTTTCTAGAAAGCTGTCCATTTCTTCTAGATTGTCAAGTTTGTTGGCATACAATTGTTCATAGTATTCTCTTATGGAATTTTGTATTTCTTCAATATCCTCTGTGATTTCTGCTTTTTCATTTCTGATTTTGTTTATCTGGGCTTTTTCTCTCCTCTTCTTGGGGAATCTGGCCAGAGGTTTGTCAATTTAGTTTAGCATTTCGAGGAGCCAGCTCTTGGTTTTATTGATTTTTTCTATTGTTTTTTGAATCTCTATTTTATCAATTTCCTCTCTGACCTTTATGATTTGCTGTCTTCTGCTAACTTTAGGTTTTGCTTGTTCTTCTTTTTCTAATTCATTGAGGTGGTGGGTTAAGTTGTCCGTTTGAGATTTTTCTTCTTTTTTGAGGAAGGCCTGTATTGCTGTGAATTTCCCTCTAAGCACAGCTTTTGCGGCATCCCATATATTTAATTTCTACTTTCATGCCATTGTTGTCAGAGAAGATACTTGAAATAATTTCTGTACTCTTAAATTTGTTGAGGTTAGCTTTGTATCCCTGTATGGCATTGATCCTTGAGAATGTTCCATGTGCACTCAAGAAGAATGGATATTCTGATTTTTTTGGATGTAGTGACCTGAAAATGTTGGTTAAGTGTAATTTTTCTATTGTGTCATTTAGGATCTCTGTTGTCTTATTGATTTTCTGTCTCGAGGTTATGTCCATTGATGTGAGTGGGGTGTTAAGTCTCCTACTATGATTGTATTCCCATCAATTTCTCCTTTTATGTCTGTTAGTATTTGTTGTAGGTATCTGGGTGCTCCTATATTAGGGGCATGTCTATTGACGATTGTAATATCCTCTTCTTGAGTGGATCCTTTTACCATTAAATAGTGTCCTTCTTTGTCTTTCTTTAAGACCTTCATTTTAAAGTCTATTTTGTCTGATGTGAGTATTGCAATTCCTGCTTTTCTGTCTTGCCCATTGGCATGAAATATCTTTTCCCATTGCCTCCCTTTCAATCTATATGTGTCCTTTGCCCTAAGGTGAGTCTCTTGTAGACAGCAGATTGTAGGGTTTTGCTTTTGTATCCAGTCTGCCACTCTGTGTCTTTTGGTTGGA
>PVHT021183618.1:440903-457796 GCA_004024745.2 Catagonus wagneri | reverse complement strand
TTTTTTTTTTTTTTTTTTTTTTTTTTTTTTTTTTTTTTTTTTTTTTTTTTTTTTTTTTTTTTTTTTTTTTTTTTTTTTTTTTTTTTTTTTTTTTTTTGGTTGGAAGATGTCCATTTATTTTATGCTTGAGTACTTTTTAGTTTTTGTGAATGTAAACATGTTTGGTTTTGATTTGTGGCTGCCCTGTTTTTTAAGTATGTTAACCCCTTCCTGTATCTGCTTGCTTTAGTGTGAGAGTCATATAGGCTCAAACACATTATTAAAGGAAAAAAAAGAAAAAGGAAAATGAATCTGCATTTTCTTACTTTCCTTCCCCACATTCTATGATTTTGTATTCCTTTTTCAATATCTTTATGTGTATCCTTTTGCTGTTCCCTATGTTTACTATCACTTTTACAGTAGCTTTTTCCCCCCTCTTTTAGATCTGTATGCTGGCTTATTTAAGTGATTGCTTTCCAGTTGTGGTTTCCCCTATCCTATTTCTTCTTCTTTTTTATTTAGAGAATACCTCTCAGTATTTCTTTTAGAATGGATTTAGTGCTGCTGTACTCTTTTAGCTTTGGTTTGTTGGAGAAATTCTTTATTTCCCCTTCTATTTTAGATGATATTCTTGTTGCATTGAGTATTCTATGCTGCAATTTTTTTCTTTTCAGAACTTTTAATATATCTAGCCACTCCCTTCTGGCCTGTAGTGTTTCTGTAGAGAAATCAGCTGATACCCTTATCGGGGTTTCCTTATGAAAACAACTTGTTTTTCTCTTGCTGCCTTTAGAATGCTCTCTTTAACTTTTGCCATTTTTATTATAATATGTCTTGGTGTGGACCTGTTCTGGTTCAGCTTGTTTGGTTCCCTCTGTGACTCCTGTGTTTTTATATCAGTTTCCTTTAGATTTGGAAAGTTTTCAGCCATAATTTCTTCAAATATATTTTCAAACCCCTATTGTTTTTCTTAGCCTTATGGAATTCCTATTATGCTTAGATTGGCCTGATTTATGTTATCCCATAGATCTCTTACATTGCTTTCAGGTTTTTTCATTTGGTTTTCTGTCTGCTGTCCTGACTGGGTGACATCCATTATTCTATCTTCCAAGTCACTAATTTGTTCCTCTGCATTATTCATTCTGCTCTTTAGTGCCTTTAGCTTAGTTTGTGTTTCTGCAAATTAATTTTCTAATTTTTCTGTGTTCCTCCTTATATTTTCTAGTTCCTTTCAAAAAGAATCTGCATTGCTATTCATATCTGCCCTTAATTCCTTGATATTCATCCTTAATTCCTTCAGTATTTCACTAAATCCTTTTTGAACTCATTATCTATCAGAATGCAAACGTGTTTCATTGTTTCCTGCTTCATGTGAATTCTCTTTTCCTTTAACTGCGAATGGTTTCTGAAGTTCTTCATCTTGCATATGTTTTTCTTTTTCTGTGAGTTTAGGGAAGCCAAACTGTAGGCTTGAAGGGCTATTTCTGTGCAAGAGCACCCCTTTGTATTTTGTGGGATGTTACCATTTATTTTTGGCATGGGAGTTTGAATATTAGCTGTCTCTTTCTTTGGTGTGAACAGGCTGTTATCCCCAGGATTATGAGTATGTTTCCAGGGAAAAGGGGGCCATGGGTAGGGGTGGTATTCAGTGCCTGGTTGCTGGGCTCTTAAGAGCAGGAAAGACCTGCAGGAAGTTACCACTGGCTACTCCTAGTTGCAGGGCCCTATGAAGTGGTAATGAGCTTTATGTAGATTTGCAATGTGCCCAGAGCATTTGGCTGTGGTAGCAGTAGAGTGTGTGAGTTCCCAGGGGAGTGAGAGAAACACCAGGTAGTGTTTTCGATTGCAGTGCCCTCCTCTGAGGTGATTCCAGTCACAAGTGGTGCCTGTTCAGGGACCCCTAGTGGTATTGGGCCATGCCCACCTCTAGAGTCAGAGATAAATGTGGTGGTTTGCCCCCACCACCTGTAGACCATGCAAGAGTCACCCCATCTCACTTTGCCCACACAGGAGGTGCTACACAGGCTGCTCCTAGTTGTAGAGTCTTGGGAAGAGACAGTGATCAAGCATCTGGTCACTGCCTGTAGCATTTGGCAGTGGCAGCAGCTGGCCAGGTGTGCTCCCATGGGAGCGAGAGCCACAAGAGGTGGTGTTCCATCATGATGTCCTCCTCTGTGGTGCCCAATGAGTTGGTTGGGCCTGCAAGTCATTCTTGTTCAGGGATCCCCAGTGGCAGTGTGCCACACCCACCTCTGCAGTCAGATAACAGTGGTGGTTTATTCCACCACCTGCAGACCACTCAGGAAGCACCCTGTCCCACTTAACCCATGCAGGAGTTGTTGTACCAGCTGCTTTTATTTGTAGGATCTTGGGAAGGGACTGTAATCAAGCATCTGAGCACTGCCCAGATCGTTTGGCAGTGGCAGCTGCAGGGCTGGTGTATTCCCAGGGAAGTGAGAGCAACAATGTGTTGTGCTTGGTTGCCATGCCCTCTTTTTATCTTTTGCTGACCCCTGAGGTACCTGGGGCTTAAGGCAGAGCCCTCTCACAGGCCCCCAGTGGTGGCAGGCCATGCCTCCCTCTGGCCTCTGAGATGACTGCTTCGGTCCATCCCTGCCACCTGTAGATCACAGAAGAGACACCACATTGCACATAACCCCCAGCTGCCCTTAGTCTACACAAGAGGTGCAAGGACACCTGTAGCCTGAACAAGAAGCACCCAGTCTCCCGTAGCCCGAGCAAGTGGCTTCTCGCCACCCGTAACCTGCACCAGAGGTGCCCCACCCTTTGAGAGCCCCATGCAGGGAGATTCCTACAGCAATCCGGCCCTTCTTCTCTTGCCCTCCCCAACAATGGTGCCTTGCTTCTCCTGTGAGCACAAACCTTCTCCCGGGTTCCCTCTGCCTTGGCGTTACACACCCCGGCCCATATCACACCACTCTCTGTACATGGCACACTGCTCCTTACCCCTCTCAGTCTGTCCGCACACAGCCAACCCTAGTCCTCTCCCCGGAACTGCCCTCCAGAGCTTAAGTCTCAGCATCCAGCCGCTGCCCGAGCACCTCAGGCTCTTGTGTCCAGGGCGGTGGTGCAAATGATCTCTATACCTCTCACTCTGCTTTGCCCTCCTCAGTCCAGCTGCTACACTTTTCTTGGCGACTTTGAGGTCCTTCTGATTTGGCTGATCTCCTCATCTGTTAGATGGCTTCCCAGGATGCAGGTTCCTTTTCTTTTTCACAGCTCCCTCTCAGGAATGCTAAGCCTGTCCTGATACCTTTTCTCTCTGTCTCTCTTGTTTTTCTTTTTTTCTACCCAGTTATGTTAAGAGTTTCTTGCCCTTTTTGGAGGTTTAAGTTCTTCTGCCAGCACTCAGCAGAAGTTCTATGCAAGTCGTTTTACATGTAGATGTCTTTTTTTGGATGTATTTGTGGTAGAAGGTGAGTGTGACATCTTACTCATTGGCCATCTTGATCTGCCTCTAAAAATGTTTTAATTATAACATAGTCTGGCATTCCCTGCTGGCTCAGAGAGTTAGGGATATCTGTCATTGCCACTGCTGTGGCTTTGGTTCCTTCTGTGGTGTGGGTTTAATCCCTGGCCCCAGAATTTCGACATGCCAGACCAAAAGAAAATTAATTAAAACATATTTGTGGTCACTGTAAACCAACTATAATGGAAAAAACAAAAATTATTAAAAAAAACGTATTCATGGGCATTTATTCACTACTCCTTTTAGATAAAGCAAAAGTTATCTTTCTGAACATAGATCTCCCTATTTGAGTTTTGCTTAGACTTTCTTACCTAAATTGTAATCTATCACCAATTTTTTTTGAGTGTGATTATTGAAAACCATTCAGCCATGATGACAAGAATCATTCTAAGCTCAAGATCATTAAGCTCAAGTCAGTCTTTTGTGTTGCATAAGGGTCATATAATTCTGTCTGGTCCAGTCACTTTGCCACTCTCTCAAATAACTTTTCTTTTCTGACATCTAGTATTTGCTTCACCGTTCATGCTTCCAAGTGATGACTAAACTTTCTCTTTCACTGAAAAATAAAGAAGATAAATTATTTGTGTTTCCACTACCACACCTACAAATTTCTTTCTACAGAGCTCTCAGTGCAAAAGCTAAATTTTACAAGATGTCAACTCTTTTTCTCAAATTCATTTTTACATGACATTCTATAGACATTTCCTATTGTGTTTTTATGTGGTAAAAAAGACAAAAGTTTTTCTTTGTTTTTTTTCTGTTACCTATGGAATTGATGATCTCTCCATTTTGTTATCTAAGACCAAATTTTTCACATGTGCACTAGATCTCTCTTATTCAATAACATCCCTTCAGCAGTTTTCCCTACTGTAACCCAAATCATCCACTTTTTCTTTTCATTGGATCATTCATATGTATATGAACCATTTGTTATTTCTTTCATCCTACAAAGATCCTCTTTTAGTAACGCATTATTTTGTAACTACCAGTACCTTTTGTTTTTTGGCCCCTGTTTAGAGAAAATAAACAAACAGAACAAAAGAAACCCTGAGTGAGTTGTATAAACTGTAAGGTTCCCCTCCCATATCTCTCTCAGTTCTTTCCCACATGCAATAAAGATCTGGAGGTATAAGAAGTCTGGCGGTTACACATTTATTAAAGCAAAAGTACATTTTCAGAGAGAGAGAGAGCTCACGTGCATGTAGTAAAAGAGGACCAGACTAATTTTACAATTGTTTTTATACCCCCACAAGGCAGACCTGAGTAGAGACCCAAATTCTCCTGCCCCAGCCCCCTAATCTGAATGTGGTTTGGTCTCTGTATGGGGGACACATTTTGATTCCCTGATTGGTTCTGGGCAGGAATGCCTTGTTTGCATGGGAATAGGTTATAGGGATGTGCTGTCTGAAGAGCATGCCTCATTTGTATAGGAAAAGTGCTCCAAAGAGCATGCCTCTGGTATCTGTGCATGTCCTCATTGTTTGATTGGAGGCTTCCTGTTTTTTGATAACAATAGATGGCCAGTTTTGAATCACCCAGGTCTGAGTCCCTAGCCTATCCTACCTAACAAAATAAGTTTCTAATCTAGGTCCACCTATTATAACTGATTTTTATTCTGATAAGTCCCTTTTAATTAACATAAAGTTTTTTTAAAATGTAAATGCTATTGAAGAGACCAGGATACTTTTCCTGCAAATTATATGTCTTTTTATATTTCTAAACTGTAATCATGGAAAGATGTGACCATGCAACTAAGTGACTTCTAAGAGCAAAGCTTTTTCATTTTTTGTCCATAAAAAATAAATTCTACTTGAAATCGAAAAATTATTTTGGTAAATTTGGGTCTTATCTTTTATGTTCGCATAGTTGGTGGGCAACTTTCATGGGATAGGGGAGAATAATGATAAAATAAAATGTTGAAAACATTTCTACGTGTAAGTCAACAGATCGACAAAAAGTTTAACTATCAGGATATTTACTTTAATGAGGTGTGTTTTTCAATTTGTATGAAAAATAAAGAGCTCCTTTTTTCTCCGGAGAATATTCAGGGACAATTCTCTTGCTGATTCTGTGTTTTTGACCTCTTCAGCCATGTAGTACACAGGGAATAAGGAGTAATAACATGCAGACCTTTGAGGACTGAAGCACAAAAAGACACATCGGGTCATCAGAAGGAAATCTAGTATACCAATAGTGAATAGTCACACTTACATGATACCATCTGCTTTAACATAACTAATGGAGGAGTGAAAGAGCTAATTTGTATGTTGCTGATCCCAATTGAATGGAGTAAGGGATGTCATTTTCCTATATTTGGCTCAGTGACTTTGGTGAGCAGAGTGATGTGTGCCACTCATCAAGTTCAAGAGCATTTCAAGTGATAAAGATCTCAGGAGAAGTCAAACCTTTGGGAGAAGTAACTTTGCCTATTAGTAGGCACCAAAGAACTTGGGATCTTAGAACAGTTGTCATCTGGTCAAGTAATTCTTAGAAATAGTCATTTTTCCAAGATGATGATGTTCATTACCATAAAAAATATACTATCTATTTTCTCTGGGAATTATGTGAAAACTTTGCAGAATTTTTCTGACACATACAACATTTCTGGCAGCAGGAATTTCTTTTTTCTGAAAAATGTGTAGGAGTTGACCCAAACTTATTTTGAATCAGTCGTTTCCTCAACTCCTTCAAAACAGATAAAAGATGTGAAAGTTGAGGTAGGTTAACAGAAGCTCCTCATGTGACTTAAAAGAGAAATGGATCATTGAGTACCTTGGACAGAAAATAAAGTTTGAAACATTGCCTTCTTGAACATTCTGTTGACAGTTGCTCCAGTGAACAATATTATTTGAAGCCTAAGAAATGAAAGGTTAGCTAAAACTAAATGGTTCTGAAACAGTAATATTTAGTTCTCAATATTCTTAGAACTGTAAGCATCAATGAAAGTGTCAAAGGATTGCACAGATTTTTGGATCCGCAAAAGAAATTGCAAGAGACCCTCTGGCATTGTAACAGTGGTATCTGACATTGATTTAGCATTGGCTGCAGCTTCTTACATGTATGTAATCATTATGTTAATTAACTCACAAAACTTTACTACTATTGGGACTCTGACAATAAAAAGATTGGAATTGATTATTTTTTCCATTCTAATAGCAATTAACTATGCATTCTTTGTGTTCTTGCTTTATATCATGAAATTACCTCTGGATATTATCCCATTAATCAATACTGAAAATGATAATCTTGCAATTAGAGATCCATGCTAAGTGCATATCTTATGCCATAATCCCTACACACTAGCAAAAAGCAAACCCCTAACCGTTTAATCCCTCAGGCAGTTTAGCCTCAATTTATTTTTAGGGAAAATAATGATATGTAAGCAGCGCTTGGGCATTGTCTTAGCATATACGTGTTTTTTACTTTCTTTTACATTTCTTTCTAGAATCAAGTTCATTGCCTGGTGTGTGTGACACATTTTTAATATGAGTAGTTTAGTCTTCCTTTGCTTTTTATTTAACATAATTTCATTTAAAAGTGTTATTCATTTTGCCTTTCTTATACTAATATGTTATAGATTATTTTCTCAATACTTGTTTATTTTTAGGGCCGTACCCATGGCATATGGAAGTTCCCAGGCTAGAGACTGAATCTGATCTGTAGCTGCCCACCTACACCACAGCCCTAGCAACATGGGATCAGAACCACGTCTGCAACCTACACCACAGCTCACAGCAATGCTGGATCCTTAACCTACTGAGCAAGGCCAGGGATCGAACCCACATCCTCATGGTACTAGTTGGAGTCTTACTATTGAGCCATGATGGGAACCTCAATACTTGCTTTAATAAGGCTTATATTATTTTTCACAGAATGGGTAATATCATGACTTGAAGCAGTGTATTACTCAATGGATCTAAAATGCTGTAAAGTTAGGAGTTCCCGTCATGGCTCAGCAGAAAACAAATTCGACTAGGAACCATAAGGTTGTGGGTTCGATCCCTGGCCTTGCTCAGGAGGTTAAGGATCCGGTGTTGCCATGAGCTGTGGTATAGGTTGCAGACACAGCTCGGATCCCGCGTTGCTGTGGCTGTGGCTCAGGCCGGTAGTTGTAGCTCCAATTAGACCCCTAGCCTGGGAACCTCCACATGCCATGGGTGCTGCCCTAAAATGACAAAAAACAAACAAATTAAATAAATAAAATGCTGTAAAGTTAGATTTCTCTGATTTATATATAGATTTAAATTTGGTGAACATATGTAAAAGCACACAAAACCTCTGTAATATCTAGGTGCATGCTAGAAAACGCTCACAGTTAATGTTAGAGCACAGAAAGAATTAATTTGTAACATTTTTGAACTTTTAGAATATTTTTGGTGATAGGTCCTAATTTTAAACTTGTATTTATGGGACTTTCAAAGGCAGATTTTCAAAGTAGTTACTTTGTGCTCTTTTTTTTTCTCCTTTTGGTGTGTCAGGCAATAATTCTCCCCTAGTTTTTTTACAGTTTCTAAAAATATATCTTGAGATTCTCAAAATACATGAAAGCAAATTCCCAGCCAGTTCCTCACTTGAGTATATTTGCAATGGTGGTATGATTCTAAAAATTATATTTATATTTAATGTATACTGCTTTGAGATTTGTATAAGAGGTTTTATAGCTTTGTAAGTCGTTGGCATATATGATTAAATTTAAAAAGCTGCAGCCAATGCTAAATAAATGTCAGTGTTGTTGTGAGGGAAAAAATATAGTCGTTCACATCACCTACCAAGTCTAAATATTGTATAAATATGGTAAAACCTTTAAGAACTGCTCCTGGTAAAGAAGATGGCTTTTGCAACTATAGGTCCTACAGGGAATGAAATAATGGACAAAACTAACTTTCCCAGACTTGGGAAGCTTTGGCAATCTCAACGTGTCAACTTGTAAATGTAGAGAAAATTAAACCGAAATGAAACTTGAAAAATAAAGTAATAGTTTCATATAGTTAACAAAGAATAAAGTGCATCACAGATTCTATTGATGCCACACATTTAATGTGTTGCACTTTTGTGATTTTTTACTCCCTTGTTTCTGATCCTTTTGATGTCAAGATTTTCCTCTTCAATCTCAAATCTTTTTTTTGTTGTTGTTGTTTTGCCTTATTTGGGCCGCACCCACGGCATATGGAGGTTCCCAGACTAGGGGTCTAACAGGAGCTGTAGCTTCAGGCCTTCACCACAGCCACAGCAATGCGGGATCCGAGCCACGTCTGTAACCTACACGACAGCTCACGGCAACGCCGGATCCTTAACCCACTGAGCAAGGCCAGGGATCGAACCCGCAACCTCATGGTTCCTAGTGGGATTCGTTAACCAGTGAGCCACGACGGGAACTCCAATCTCAAATCTTGATAATAAGGAAGAAGTAGAATTCATTGTCATCCATAAAAAAATAGGGCAACCCAATTTTTGTTTAAAATCAACCTATTCATTCTCTTCTCCATGCCAAAAAGAAACAGATTTCTTTTGTTGTTGCTGATATTTTTTTGTTTCATTTTTACTTGTTTGCTATGAAGCAGGATTTCTCAAACTTTGGACTATTGATATTTAGAATCAAATAATTATTTATTGTGGCAGGCAGTCTTATTCATTGTAAGATGTTCAACACCTGGTCTCTACTCAATAGATGCCAATCCCACACAGTATGACAATCATAAAACGTTTCCAATAAACTGATTCTCAATAAAGCGTTGAGAATCAGTGATCTACAGTTAACTTGGGAATTGAGGGGCTTAAAATATTAGAGAGAAATATAAAGGGAATATAAACACAACATTTTATTTTATAATAAAAAATATAATCCTACAAGTAAGAAAATCAATATGGCAGTTCTCATATATATAAAATATTATGTGTTCCCAACAGATAATTGGCATAGGTGACTTGCTGAGCAGAACAGTACTTACTGAGACAATGAGACACTTGAAATCTTGATTCTTCTGGCATGGCAAATATGTTAGGCTTTGTTTCTTTCTATCAGGAAAATGTAGTGGGGTACTTTACTTTACTTTGAGATTTTTTTAGTCCATTTATGGATTTCTGCTGCCTCAACTTAGCTACTTAATATTCAGTTTTCATAATATATGTGCAGTGTGTTATTCATTAGGATATTGATACAGAAACATAAGGAAATGAACTCACTTTTGCGTCTCAAATTCATTTGTTAGCTTTGAGGTATTTTATTATACAAAATAGTTTATACTATATGCTAATATTGTTAAAATATTAAGCAATGTAAAAAATACTTTACTGTTGTGTTGACAATTACAGAGAATTAGTTGATTTTTATCTGTTGAAAGACACGAATTAATAAAACCATGTTTCCATGACAGCAATGAATCCCCTTTGCCCTAACAACTGCAGTTTTAATTATAGCTTACATTCTCCTAGTAATAACTGTTCACTATATCATCACTATTTTCTATACTGAATGTTTTCTCTTGGTGCTTTATCCATTAAAACTTCAGTCTACAAAGGCTGAATGTCAGGTTAATACATGTTAAAGCTGAATGTATCTCTTAGATACTACGCCTTGACAATTAACACTAGAAAGAGTGACATTAAATTAAACCACATGGATCTTTTCTAATGTAGGGTTCTCTGTGTACAGCATTATTACTGAGATTTTGATATTTGTTTCTTCCACTGAGAAGTAATAAAATAAAAATTAAATGCATTCCAATATGACTCTAATGGTGTATATTTCACACTATCGAGGAAACCTTTACAACAATATTTAAAGAAAATTTTGTTTTAAGTTTAAAAAACTATATTTGGGTAAAATGTGTCTTTTGGATGACCCCGGGAACAAAGAAAGTTGCTGCCATACAGGTAAACAAAGGATGTTGCTCCCATCAAGCCATCAGCCACTGTAGCTGTGCTGCACCCGCTACCCACACCGCCGTACATCCTGAGGGTATTCAGGATGGAGAAAACGGGGCACTGGCCCTAGATAGTAAAAATACATACCAAAGAAATGATTTCAGTAAGCCCAGGCTCTTGCATCTTCCCATATTAAAAAGAGAAAGTGCTAAAGGCACTAACTTGAGAAGTCTGGTTTTTCTTTAATGGTAATCTTTTGATCTTCTGATAACCTGTTTTTTTGTTTTTTTTTTTTTGCAAAAACTTTTTTGTGTTCTGACTCCTCCTTTACCTCTTTGAACAGTCCCTCTGTGCTCTGAGAGGCTATCTCTTGGGCTTAGGTCCTTCTGTACATCAACTGAATCAAACTTAAATTTTCAACTTTAGATTGTACATTATTTTTCAGCCAATACCCCTTAGTCTATTTCTCTATTATTTTGTTACAGGCCTTCTCTTCTTTGTCACATATCACACTGTCAACCAGGACTTTTCTGCTTTGTTCCAGGTATTATGTTGCTCTCCCAGTGTCAAGAGTTTGAACCTGTGAGCACTATCTATGATCAGTGTCTACACTTGCATTCATCTCCACTGCCTCTAGTTCCTGATTATCGGTGTGCCCATACAAGATTCAAGATTCAACAATAGTAAGTCCCAAGTACTCTTGGGTGCTTTTCACAAATCATCTTACCTCATCGCATCAGCCTATAAAGCTAGTAGTGCCACTTTCAGTTTGACACTGATGAAACAAACAGTCTTCTAGTCTTTGATTCATCTGCTAATGGTACATAGCCTTTACATGTGTGCCTTTCCAAGTTTGACTCACCCATCTGATAAATTCATCTCTGTTAATGTGGCCACTAAACAGCACCATTCCCCTTTGGCTGGAATATTTTTCATGCCTTTTATAATACTGTGACTTAGATTTTGTTTAACCAAAAAGGAAAGTAATGGTAATAAACTCAGATTAGGGGAGAAGGATTCTGGTCATGAAAGGCTTAGAAAAGATATTTTAAATCACAAATTACATATATTCGCTGGGTTTTGAAAAAAAATTATGTTTATATGTCATGATGCTAACAGCAGTTTAACTCATAAAGGTGGTTGCAATGGAATTACAATTAGAATGACATGGTCTAAAAACAGCACTGGCAATTTTAAATCCTTGATAAGCGAGATTAGCTATGAACTATGTATGAGGCATGTTTAATAGTTAAGGGTCCATTTTGTCCTTGACTTTTTTTTTTTTCTTGAGAACTCAACCCTTTGAGGTACATTCAAAAGTATGAATAGATATGAAAAATGTAATTTTAAAATAAAAATGAAGTAAGTCCTCTGCCTAGAAGGTGACTTGTCTAGGTTTATTATTCTTATAGTAAAAAAGCATTTTATCAAGAACAAAAACAAGAAAAAAACTAATTTTAAAATCTCTCTCACCTATGGATAAAAATATTGATGCCCCTACAAAACGATAGTAGTGGAAGTATTCATCTTATACATGGTTAATTTTATGAAATCAGTGCAGTTATTTTGAAGAGTTATAGATTTTCATTAAAAATTCTTTACTAGGTTTACAAAACTTATGAAGTCACAGTTATGCTATGGAATTAGGAGCTGTGTTCAAAAATAAATTCAGTTCCTCTTCAGGAAATGAAAGCCCAAAGCATAAGGATAAAAAAGAAAAATTCTATTATTCAAGAGTATAATAACAATCATGTAAATTATAATTATTTGTGGGTAAAAAAATGTAAAGGCATCTAAATGGTCTTTAAATTTTTTCTTTGCTACATATATTAAAGGAGATTACTGAAATGGACATCAGAATATTCTTGAAGAGTGGTAAATGTTATAAACTTGAAAAGAAAATATTTAAAAAGTATTCTAAAATAAAGTATATTAGACAAGTTTACTAATTACCATATTTTTCAGGTAAGAGGCTACAAGTCATAATCTCTCTGAAGACCTTACAGACAAGTGCAAAATAGGAGTAGCAAATTTCACTTTACAGACTTAGTGTATAGATAAATTCTACAATTGCATTAGTAGTATAGGCCTTAAGAAAGCAGCCTAAAAGAGTTAAGCATAAGTCTAGTGAATTCCATTCTGGGGAGGTGTTTGAACATTAGGTACAAAAATTTATCAAATAATTCAAAGAGCTTTGCAACAATGACATGACTTTTCAATTGCTAGCCAAACTATTAGCATTTATATTCAAAATTGTTTTAAAAATTGTTTTAAAATTGTTTTTGTCCCATCAAACAAATCAGATGTTATAAAAATCTATTTCCTCAAAAGTACATTCAAGGAAATACAGAATCAGACATATAGAAAGATAATGGTATGAAGAAAAAGGCCTTGACCCAGAATTAGGAAACCCGTAATGTGTGCATGCTTGTGTTTGAGTGTGTGTGTGGATGTGAGTGAGAGAGAGAGAGATAATAAGCAGATAAACAGGCATTTTCATTGCTACTGAAAAAGAAGATCTTATATTCTAATAGTATAGGAATGCATAAATCAATTACAGACATAGAAATATTTAATCACGGCTCTTTTACAAAACAAAGTTGAAAGATTAATATAATAGTGAAACAGAATAATTTGCGATTGGTATTGGAACTCATACTATATTTTCTTTCTCCGTGCACCTCCCTGCCTTACTCAATGCAGGCAGCCACTGATCTACTTTCTGCCACTAATAGATTAGTTTGTACTTTCTGAAATTTGATATGGATAGAATCATATCATGTGTAATCTTTTTAAAGAATCATTTTGGTATAGGCTAGAGTGAGATGTAGACAATGTAGTTGTAGGTTGTCAAGATTTAGACAGCAAAAAAAAAATCTGATGGAGAACAAGACAAAGATGTAGAGCTATTATCTGGATAAGTTTCCACAACTCTTTGTAAAGAAGGAATTGGAATTTAATACCAGAACAGCATTGTTTTACCTTGTTTATAAATATTCATATCTCCTTTAGTTATATTTTAGATATATGTATTTTCATTTTTATAGTGTAGGTTCATAGGTCCTTGTGGTAGAGCTGCCATCACAAAATACCACAGACTGAGTGACTAAGATTTTTTTTCTCTCAGTTCTGGATGCTACAAGTCTGAGGTAAAAATGTCAACAGATTTGATATCCTCTAAGGCCTTTCTTGTTGGCTTGTGGATGGCTGCTTTCTCCCTGCCCTCACACTGTCTTCCTTTACTCTGTGTGCATCTGTAATCTATTCTCTTCCTCGGGGACACAAGTCATATTGAATTAGTGCCCACCTCCATCTTCAAATATAGTCATATTCTGAAGTACTGGGAGTGGGGACTTCAGTGTATGTATTTCAGATCATAAAATTCCTCAATTATCTTTTTCTTACCTTTACAAATCCTAAATTAAAGAAACTTACCCCTAGACTCCAGTGGACAAATTCAATTGAAAAATCTTCAAGGCTTTTAGAAGGATGCTGCATGCATTTGGATGTGATTATTATAAAGAATTCTTTCTGGTACAGAAAATACTTTTATGCTGTGAAATGATACGTCATTTTCATTTAACCTAAAATTAGATTCTCCAGTATTTTAGTGAGTACAATATAAAATGTATTGTTTTGTTTCATCTTTATGGGGGAAATATATTTACAAATGGTTCATATATAGAACAGTTTTATTACTGATTTTGTAAATTATTACTAGCATATCTCTAAGTAATTTCTTAGTGTATTTTCAGATAGTCATGTTTCTAACTTTTTGTTTCAGTTAATAACCACAAATGCTAATTCGGATCTCATTAAGGGGGCTAGTTTTAAAAAAATTCACCAGAATTAGAATGTTCAGATGTATCAAGCTTTTGAATTTCAAACTTTAAAACACTAAGTTTGAAAATTATGATCTTTCTCTGAATGATGTGGTTGTATTTTTGAGACAGAACAATTTGTTTTAAGAAAAGGAGATACTTTAAAGTTGTTTGATATCTGTCTCTGGCTATATAAGTTCAAAAATGATCTAATATTATGACCATAGTCTTTTATAATAAATGCCAAATGATTTTTTATTTTCTGTAGAAAACATTGTAAGTGGGTAGCCAAAGCACTTTCCTCTTACGCATTGCATCAAATATTTTACATGTTAACCAGATACACAATTCATTTCCTTAAATCATCCTTTATTTATTCTAGACACTGTGCTTTCTAATCTCTTATATTTGATCCATATATATATATATATATATAATCTCTTATATTTGATCCATATATATATATCTCAAATATAAGAGATTAGAAAGATATAAGAGATTATATATATTATATATATATATATATATATATATATAATATATATATATATGTGTGTGTCAAAGTAACCAACTAAAAATTTAGTTTATCTTACTCTTTCGGACACTATAAAAAGAATGGTTACTATTATTATGAAACTGATAAACGAAAGCAGTCATTTAGTTGGATACATTACTAAGTTCAATCTACAAAATTTCAGATACTTACATAGAGTAGTGAAATGATATGTGCTTAACAGCCATATAAATAGCAACTGCATATTGTAAAAAGAGTGCAGTCACTTTGCAATAGATTTTACTATGTGATAAATAGGTGTCGCCCCAAATTAATAAACTGAATCCTCAATCCCCACTACCTCAAAATGTGACTGTATTTGGATCATTCTTTAGTGAAAAAAATTTAAATTGAAGTTTTAATAGCAACTTTCTGTGGCAGTGGGTATTTGTGCAAATTGATTTAGCTTAATCTAGTAAGATAATAACAGACACACACACACACACACACACATTTTAGATTCTCTAGATTCTAGAGAATCACCTAATATGTATATTAGGTTATCATTATCTTAACCCTTTCCGCTTATTACTTCATCTCTCTGATAGCTTATTTTGATAGGTTGTAGGAAAAACCTATAATTAGAGACAATGTGCAAAGGGAAATGTACAAATCAGGCTTTCCCTGCTAAAGATAAAATGATTGTACTTTGCTAGCAAACAGTGCTAGATGCAGAGTCTGCTGTTGCCAGCCCTTCACCTCTCTGGCACTGGTGGTCCTGAACCTTTTTTTCAGGGTTGAACCACTCTGCTCTGTTGATACCTGCAGAGCTACCTGTCTGCTCTCTGCATCTGCATGCAATCCACATGCAGGCATACTTTGCTTGCACAGAAGCCACTATACCTTTCAAAGTGAGCATAGACATCCTGTTCAGGGTGAGTCTTTTCATCCATTTCTTACATGTCTTGGTCACTTATTCAGTGTAATAAATGATAGGAAAAAAACAGTCGTTTCTGGGCTACATTCTACATTTGAAATATGTGTGATTTTTGCATGAGCGTTTATAATAGATTTTAATTTTGTCCCACTTATACTTTCATTAATATGAAGACTGACAATTTCATTTTCAAGTCTTCTGTATGGCAAAATTAGAAATTGGTTTTATTTTTATGTATGTATGTATGTGTATATTTATTTTTTGTCATTTTAGGGCCTCACCCACGGCATATAGAGGTTGCCAGGCTAGGGGTCTGATCAGAGCTGTAGCCGCCAGCCTACACCACAGCCACAGCAATGCCAGATCCGAACCGCATCTGCAGCCTGCACCACAGCTCACAGCAACGCTGGATCCTTAACCCACTGAGCGAGGCCAAGGATTGAACATGCAACCTCCTGGTTCCTAGTCGGATTTGTTTCTGCTGTGCCACGACAGGAAATCCAGAAACTGATTTTAAAATTAACATGTGCTTCCCTATAAAGATCTGATTATGTAAGTTTATATTATTCTCAGGATTCTAGAAAGATTCAGAACAAGCCTTTAGACTCATAACAAGTGCTACACAATGCATGTATACCTTCCATACTTTTTGACACATGAGATACTCAGCATTTATTTGTCAAATGAAACCAAGGCTTCAATTTCAAAGACTTCTGTTTGCCTTTGTAGTTTATCTTGTTGACATTAATAGGCATGGAATTAGATTAGTCTTTGGAAAGTAATGGAAAGAACTTGGGTGTAACTTTTATATCCTTTTTATGTCAAAAATACATTATGGGAGTTCCCGTCGTGGCGCAGCATTTAATGAATCCAACTAGGAACCATGAGGTTGCGGGTTCGATCCCTGGCCTTGCTCAGTGGGTTAACAATCCGGCGTTGCTGTGAGCTGTGGTGTAGGTCACAGATGTGGCTTGGATCCTGCATTGCTGTGACTGTGTTGTAGGCTGGCAGCTGTACCTCCGATTAGACCCCTAGCCTGGGAACCTCCACATGCCATGGGTGCGGCCCTCGACAAAAGGCAAAATTAAAAAAAAAAATACTTTATGACATAATTACTGATATTCCAATTTATCTTTATCTAGAAGTATGTAAGAAAATAGACCCGAACTACTGCATGGAGACTCCAGAGAGAGTTAAGTTAAAGTAAATGGTATGTTTTCCAAACAAATACGTTTGTTGCATAATATAACTATATCCTGGGTCCAAGAGTAAATTTCATAAATAAACATAGTGTTAGTCAAAAATTAAA
>PVHT021183618.1:386433-440803 GCA_004024745.2 Catagonus wagneri | reverse complement strand
TAGGGGTCTTATCGGAGCTGTAGCCACTGGCCTACGCCGCGGCCACAGCAACGCAGGATCCGAGCCGCGTCTGCGACCTACACCACAGCTCACGGCAACGCCGGATCGTTAACCCACTGAGCAAGGGCAGGGACCGAACCCGCAACCTCATGGTTCCTAGTCGGATTCGTTAACCACTGCGCCACGACGGGAACTCCAGATTTCTATATTATTAAGCTTCAGTATATCTTCCTAAGTTCTATATTTACATGAGAAGAAAAAAAAAAAAAAAAAAAAACCATGGGAAGAATTTGTTTTCATAGTCCCAGAAGATTTTCTAATTTCTTTGCCTGAAATTGTCTTCAGTTCAAATCTTTTTCACTTCAACATTGAGGATGTTTTAATGTAACATGATGCATATTTTTGTGTATCTATGGAAGGCAGGATTCTAAGATGACCCAAGGTCCCTTCTCCTTTGTTTAATCACCTTTTCTTGAGCTTGTACAGGATGGCAAATCACTTTGATTATTATGTTAAGTAATGTGGAAATTTACAGATATAGATAAGTTCCCTAATCAGTTGACTTTGTGTTAATCAAGAGGGTGGTTATTGATTCACCTCAGTCCCTAGAAGTGATCAAAGTTCTGAAGTGAGATTCTCCTGATGATCTTACAGGAGCAAACCGCCATGATGTGAAGAGAGCTATATGGCAGGGACCTCTGTGGACATCCAGCAAAAAAGTAGAGACCTCAGTCTCATAACCAGAAAGAACTAAATTCTTCCAAGAACCAATGACCTTGGAAATGGAACCTGAGCTCTGGGTAAAAATAAAGCTAGAATGACACCTTGAAAAGAGAACCTTGAAAAGAGACCCTGAAAAGAGAACCCAGTTACAACATGTCCAGACTTCTGTCCTGCAGAAAAATATGAGATAAGAAATGGGTGTGGTTTTTAAATCACTACTCCAGGGTAACTTGATTAACATCACTAGGTTTGTGGTAGCTTGTTACACAACAGTAAAAAAACTAATATAGTATCTTTCCTCTAATAATTCCCATTTCTAACATATAACAGAAACTCAATGAAATTCAGCATTTTTAGGAATCTTTATCCCTGTCAGCTCCCAGTTTTGTGTTCATCTTGAATATATATTTAAGTATAGTAAAGGAGAAAATACAAGGCCTGGGTCTATCTGCTTAGCAGTATGTAACATCCTAGAAATATTTATTTATTTATTTATTTATTTATTTATTGTCATTTTTTGGGTTGCACCTGTGGCATATGGAGGTTATAGGCTAGGGGTCCAATCATAGCTGTAGCCGCCGGCCTACACCACAGCCACAGCAATGCATGATCCAAGCCGTGACTTTGGCCTACACAACAGCTCATGGCAGCACTGGATCCTTAACCCACTGAGGAAGGCTGAGAAAGAACCCAGGTCCCCAGTGTTCCCATGAGTACTAATCAGGTTCTTTAACCTCTGAGCCACGACAGGAACTCTATAGAAATTTTTTGAAGGGGTCTTCTGTTAGGTCAAACACTCTCCTTATAAGGGAAAAACCAAAGACCTGCATTTATTTTTTAATCAACACTTCAAAAATTGTCGTAAAATATAAAGATAAAAAAATTGTGAAATAACCAAGTGATTTGTTTAATTTTTCAAACATATTTGGATTCTATTATGATTTACCTGTAGGTAGATTAAGATCCATTTGATTCATATGCTTGTTCTACTTTCTCCTTTCTCCCTGATTTCTGATTACCTATGAGCAGAAGTGAGCAATGCAAGAAATCTTTCTCAATGAAATATATTTTAAAAATTATTAGCATCTGTGATCAAAGATTTACTGAAGATAAAGGATGAAGTTAATGTTTAATAATTAAGTTGTAGTACTTTCGATTGTATTGCAAGTTACATTCAGACAAAACACATCATAAAAATTTTAGCTTTGAAACATCATACTTCAAGTATTTTTTTTATAAAAGCTACAAAATGAGAATTTTTAGCTAATGAATGAGACTTGGCAGGACATAAGTGGAAATATGTTTCATTGGCCAACATGTTCTAGAGGCATATGAATGTCTAAATAGATGATGCTCAAAAGAGTATTTTTGGCATAAAATTGCCTCCAAACATTTTGATCAGAAATTTGATTGCCATATGTCCATATCCTCCATCTTAAGTGATGAACATACTTCAGGTCACTAGGGAATTTTCACGTCCTGGCAGTACTGACTCTTTTACCATTAAACATTTTTCCTGGAAAATGTGTTGTTTTCCTCTCTTTCATAATTTCCCTGTACATTGATCATTTCAGTATGAACTGTATAGAGTTTGAACTACAGAAAATGATTTATTGAAGCTCAAACCTAGCTGAGAGAAGCAGCTAGGTTTAGTGTTTGCTCTTGAACAGTGCTTACGAATCCACTGTCATGACGCTTAACCATTAAAACTTGTGTATACAGAGTCATCTTTAGTCATAGATGTACTCCTAAGTTAAAAACGTCTAAAGTGCAACATATGTCATTTTCATCTGTTTCCCCACAGAAGCTTCCAAAAGAAGGTATCAGGAAATATTTGCAGATACAATGTGAATATCATATCCAGTATGCTAGATTTTTCATTTGTTTTAAATAAATTGCATTATTTTAATAAAGCATGCAGATGTCATCAAAGGTAGAAATCTGAGTTTCAGAGAAAGACAATTGTTTCTGAAACTTTTCTGATGCATTAGAAATCCTCAAATCATTTAAAATGTTTGAGGAATGAAACACTGTGTTAATATTTTTCCAATTCACCTCACTATTTGCATCAGTTTTTTTATGATACCATGAATATATTTAACATTTTTAAAGGTATGTGCACAAGTAGCCCTACAATATAGAATACTTAAGAATAGCCATTTTTTGTAAACTTTCTAGATTTGACAGTTCTAGATATGCATTGTAGGCAACTGATGGTTGCATATTTTTTAAATCAATATACCTTATTATTTTTAGAGAAGTTTTAGGTTTACAGAAAAAAAAATGAAAGCACAGAGGAAAATGATCACATTTAATTTTAAATGCTTATTTCAAATATTAGGTCTTGTGTACCACATTTTTACAATTTCTATCCTCCATTTCATTTCATCATTTAAATAAAAGTTTTTACTTTGACCTGTTTTTTAATGTCCACTTTTTGAATATTACACTTTAAAATGTGAATGTCTGGTTAAGGAATCCAGAAAATCATGAAATAAAAAGCCTTAAAATGAAATACATTTGATTGATTTATATTACAGGTAAGGTTGACATGCCTCCTAAGCAGCAATAGAAAGGGTTCAATGAGGAGCTCAAGTGCCATAATTGAAAATAAAGGTTTTCATATTTAATACCTCACTACTGACAAGGAGGAATTTCTCTTCTTGTATTAGATAGCTTGAGGCCTCAATCTCATATCTGATGGTGTCTGGGCCCATTTAAGTTATACATCAAGTTAAATAGCTCCCTGGCTGGCAGACATTTATGAGTAGAATTTTGAATGATTTCAATCTTTCAATTTAATAAAGGAGATAGTATAACTTAATAGTTTCTGTGTATCCATAGGACTTCATAGAGCTCAGCAACGACTGAATACAAACCACTTAGAAGACAAGAAGAATGACTAGTTGAATCAGAGAAGCATTAAGTTGTCTGGTCACAGTCTGTGCACCATATCCTGATAAAGTTACAAGAAATGACCTTATTTCTCCCCAGGGCAAATTGCTATGCTTGACATCTGTGGAAATTGTTGTACACCTGAATTCCTGAGACACTTTCTGCAACATCTATCCCTCCACAGGACCTCTTTCCTCTAACTTAAGTGCTGAGTGTGCAGCAGAAAGATATAGTAATACTGGGAATGTTTTTGAACTGCACAAAACACCACTCAACAAGAAAATTGAACTCAGAAAACAGAATTAACTCTGTTGCCAAAGTGAATGTATTTCTAACAGTTATTTACTCGTACTCAAACAAAGATGCATATTGAAATGCAGAGATTTTACTGCTTCTGTGGAGTGAGTCTTGCCCCAGATTCTTGCTAAGTTGGGAGTTTAGTCCTTTTACTCATATGATGGTAATTAACCCAACTTTTCTCTCAGTAAGAGCATATGCAGGTTACACCCTGTATCCATCCAACCTACCATTCATCTATTGAATGATAAATCTGTCTGTCTATATATTTATTACTTATTTACCTAAATCTATCCTACTTAGAAGTGCCTCTTGTAAAACGTATCTTTGAGTGGTTCTCCATTTGTCTCTACTAGCTACCGGTTTTTTTAGGGAGCTCCCTGGTGGCCTAGCTGTTAAGGATTTGGCATTGTCACTGTTGTGGCTTGGGTCTGATCTCTGGCATGGGAACTTCTGCATGCCATGGGCATTGCCCCCCCCCAAAAGCCACATCTACCAAAAAAAAGAAGAAAACTTAACCATTTTCTGCAGTTTGATTTCATCTCCTTACCTCTCGATAGGTCCTCCATTACATCACCTACTAGACTGACTGTCTAAAGTTTTTACCTGGTTTCCTAACTACCTAAATATGTTATAAGATTCTTCATATCAGAGATCATATTTTATTCATTTTTATATCCTTAATTTTTTCCTAACCTAGTCCCATATGCTGTGTAAATATATGTTGTATTTGTGATAAAGGGTATCATTTATGTTTTTATATGAACTTACTTTAGAATATAAATATTTTTGTCATCTATTAGAACTCACAGTTATGTATAAGACTAATAATCATGAGTTCATACTGCGTATCAGACTCTGTGCAGCATACTTTGTGTACATGATTGCATTGGTTACTGACCTGGGAGATTCAATGGCATAAGGAAGCGGAGGGTTATGGAAGTTAAGAGACTTGTTCCAGTTTAGGGAGTGACACAACTAGGGTTATATTCTGAGCTTTCAGACTCACCACATGGGGTTTGTAACTACTACACTATGTGGTAACTGCTTGAGTTTGGCACATGAGGTAGTCCTTAAGGTGTTCCTCATTCTGGCTGCCTTCCATATGAACACATGATCTAATTGCATTTTCCTACCTCACTTGATTTTAGCATGGCTGTATGATTTCCTATGACATAAAATATAGATAGAAGCAATGGTGCCATTTTAGACAGAAACTTTGAGGGCCAGTTTGTGATTTGTCATGTTCTCTTACCACTGGTGACAGGATTTTGGAAACTTTCATCAGTCTGAGTCTTTGAGTGACTGCAACAAGCATAGCCCTAATGCTGGTCTATCTTGTACCTGTACTATGAATGAGGGAAAAAAATTATTATGTTAAGTTACTAACATATTGGGGCTATTACTGCAAATTAACCAAGTCTATCCTGTTATAATAAGAAATATTGTAAAATATCTTTTTCCATGCCTTTTTCTTCAGTTGTTTCTCGTTTGAATAGCAGTTTATTTATATGCAGATACATAATTGCAAAGTTATATTCACTGTCATGTCACAGTAGTTGAGAGGCCAGTTCTTATGGAGAATTTAGAGACTTGAGAACCCTTTGACCAAAATCCTCTGAGGGCTTTAAAAATATTGAATCTGCAAACCACCCTAAATCTATCATATCAAAATCTGTAAGAGCGGACCATTTAATATAAATTTTCACTGATACCATATAGGAGTCATATATATAAAGTTGGAGAATTAATACCATGGATAGTAAGAGGAAAGATATATTTCCACAGCTAAGTCCCTGACTTAGTGCTTAGTTTCTTTCCTTGAGGCATGGCAAGAGTCATTGTTAGGCATTGCTGTAATGTATTTTGGGTAAGTGACAACAATAAACAACAATAAGCAATTAACTTTCACTGCAAATTAAAAGTTTAAGAACATTTCATTTTTCAAGATAAACTGAGCAGTATACAATGAAAAAGCATATTTAGAGAAATGAAATTGAGACTCAGAATATAATTACTTTCAGACTATGTTCCTTGAGTAAGAATCTAAGTAATACACTTTCATTATGGAAAATATGTAGCTACAAACTATAGATAACAGAAATATGAAAGAAATAAATGTTATAATTTAATATGTCTTTCCAGAGTTTTTCCCTCTCCTTTGCTATATCTACTAGATATATAATACATATAGCATAAGTGTGGGGAGTTTTCTTCGTGACTCAGTGGTTAATGAATCCGACTAAGAACCATGAGGTTGCGGGTTCGATCCCTGGCCTTGCTCAGTGGGTTAAGGATCCGGCGTTGCTGTGAGCTGTGGTGTAGGTTTCAGATGCAGCTCAGATCTCGCGTTGCTGTGGCTGTGGTGAAGTCCGGCGGCTACAGCTCCTGTTAGACCTCTAGCCTGGGAACCTCCATATGCCGCGAGTGCGGCCCTAGAAAAGGCAAAAAGGCAAAAAAAAAACAGCATAAGTGATATCATACATTATAAAACTTTTATTAAGTATTCTGTTAGATATTGTTTTATTTTATTATTTTATTGTTTTTATAATATTTGCATGCTTATGATAGTGAATAATAACTACTGTGTTGTTAATATATATTCAAGTTTTATAATCTACTATTATGCTCCACTATTTCTCAGTTCGAAGGTACTTGGAAGATATGACTTTGAAGGCAGCACTGCTACTAATACATGTGACCCTGAGCTATTTAAATTCTCTTAGTTTTACTGTTTAATCTGTATATTACTGGTACCATACAACCCTTAATTGTCCTCTTCAGTCCTTGCCACAGCCCTCTAAGATAAGTATCTTCATCCCTTTTCATAGAGGAGAACAGAGTACTCTGGAGATGTCAACATAGCCAGTACTTAGAGCCAGCGTTGTCTACCTCTAAAGCCTCCAGACTTCCTCCCACAGCCTCAGCATGAGGCTAGTTGTCCCGTTTTTGTTTTCTTTTTTAAATGAACTCTGCCTTCAAATATGAGAAACATATTATTGTAAAATTTAAAACATTTCTTGTTTCCTCTTTGGATGGTATAATCAAAAGGGTATTGTCCTTGGAACAAAAAACTTCCAGGATTCAAATAGCCACTCTAGCACCTACTAAGCTCTGTAGCCATGGTAAAGTACCTTTTCTTGTGTTAAGAGGAAAATAAAGCTTTTTGAAGTTTTCTTTTAAAGTTTACGAAAAAATGAATCCAAAGTGCCTAGAGCAGTGCTTGATACATAATAAATGTGCAGTGAATATTTCAGTTATGTTGAATTTTACCAAAGCTGTAAGTAGCACTTTACTAACCCACGTAGTTCAAAGGCATATTCTTTAAATATAGGGAATATTTTTATAAATATGAATATTACTTTACTTTCATTAGATGACATTGTTTTCTACTCCCTTTATCATTTTTATAGAATATTCCAGTCATATTGAACAAGAGTCAGTTGTCTTTACCCAGCACTTATGAGTAGGATTCCCATGATTGCTATAGTCATTACAGTTCAGTTATCACATAGGGTCTCATAAATATCGGGTTTATTATGAATCACTAAATAGAATTATGCATGTGCAGATAAGTGGTCACTAAGTCTAATAGGTTTATTTTATTAACATAAGACACTAATATATATAAAGTAACGTAAAACTTTTATCCGTGAACAGTAAAAATCAAAGAACATTCTTGTTTATATGCAGGTAGCTTGAAATATGGAAGATTAGTTTGATTATAAAGGAGCATACTCTTTGCATTAAATGGTGTATGGCTAAGCAAGCTGGCTTCATTTGACTTCCCAGACAGCCAGAGTTGGATTCAGAAGCAGCTAATTGCCTTGGGGACTGTCCTTTGGCATCTTGCCCAATGGTACTCTTCGTGGGAGGAGCAGCTTCACACACAGTGCTTAAAAGCATCTGGGTTGCTCTTTCTCTGAATGCTACTGCTGACAGATTTACCATCTGCCTTTGAGAAAGACAACAGTCTGGGGAACTTTGATACTAAGCATTCATATGATAGCCTTTGACAGTCTAAAGCCCTCATTAAATAAGAGACCAAAATATATCCCATCTAAACTAAACAAACAATAAAGTGTCAGTTTTATTTTAGTTTTCATTCTCTACAAATGTAACGTGGAAATTCATTGACAGTAGCACATTTCTTGAACAGTAGCTTTGTGCCTATGCTAAGTGTTTTACTTTTCCATGTTTGATTTACACAGCCACAAACTTAGGTCTGTAAAATTTTTATCTTTGTTTTGAAAATAAGGAAGCTAATGCTTAGAGAATAAAAATTTTGCTCAAGCTTACCTTACAGTCAGAGCAGGAATTTGAATTCAGGTAATCAAAGTCAGTTTACCATAAGCTTCACTTCTGTATCACTTTTAATCATTTTCTCTTAGAAGTTGGTGTTCTGGATCATTTTAGCATAGGCTGATTATTCCATTAACGATGCATGTGCACAGCATATTTCTATTACAATAGATTATACAGTTGGGATAAATTACTCAGAATGTGGTTATATTGAGATCGAGGTTGCAGATTTGATCTTTTCTTGTCTTGTTAGCTTCTCCAGAAGAAAATGTTATTCACAATGAGATTGTACCCCTAATCTTTAAAGATGCGTGTCAACATTCAACCAGATATGGTTGGCAAAAGTGTCCTTCGTGTTTATAACAACCAGAGTACTTGTCATAGTGATGTGAAGGTACTTAAAAAAATAAAATAAATGCTCTATGCAATTTTAATTTATATCATATCTGAAAGATGGTGCCTTTGGTTAGCCTAATGTTTATAATACTTGCAATTTATAGAATAGGTTTTTATCATTGTCTTGTTTTCATAGACAGTTGATAAAATACATACTCTTAGCAAGTGAGATGTGATAGGCATACATAATCATATTTGCACACAACTACAATTATATACACTGCTTCTTTGCTTAAATATTCTTGGCCCACTCTTTAAACACTCAAAAGCTGATGATCTCAATGCCATTAATAAGATATCTATGTTAACTTTAAATGGTAATTTAATTTAAAGTCCCTAAACAGGAATGCATGGATACATTTAAAATTGAATTGCATCTTTTAAAATAGCTCTCTGTGGACATTTCCTCTGTTCCTTAAAAGGCAGGCACATTCCAGCTGTAAGCACTTGTAGTTGGAATGCATATCATGACCGATAGTTGCCCTGCTTTCTTTTCCCATGGGGAAATCCACCAACCGGGTTGCAGACTGTCAGTAGTAAGATAGGTGAAATGATTTATATCCAGCCTATGGCTGTTTATACAAAAATGCATGTAGCCAAATCACACTGGAGGGGAAACTAGAGTGGAAAATATTGATTCATATTTTTAGGACTGGCTCTAAACCCCACAAGCACGATCAATATTGAGTCTATTAACTCAAAATATGTAGTACACTAATGAATAGTAGAAAAAGTTGAGAGCAATAAAGTAACCTTAAATGTAGAGGGAATGTAAACTACAAAGATGACATTCATGAGTCTGAAACCTCATCATTTAAGATTACTCAGTATAAATTAATTATACTTCCCAATTATATTTGAATTCTGAATTGTTTTCTGGTATCAGGCAAAGAAACGAGGTAATTTATTTACTGGATATAAAGTTTCTAATAAGTGAGTTAAAGGACAAGAGAAAATGTATGGGTCAATTAAATCTAAGGTAATGCAAATGTGTTTGCATTAATCCGCAAGAGTGTGATATGGTGGCAAGAATTGTGTCATATGAATCTAGTTTCACCAGTGTGGAAAGAATGCAGGAATCTGAAGATAAATAGACCAGAGAACAAATTTTGATTTGGCCACTTGCTAAATGCGCATTCCTAGATAAGTTGCTGAACTTTTCTTTGCCTCTGATTTCTTTGTTACAAAATGGGATAACACCAATTTCATATTTTTTCTTGTGAGGTTCAGATAAGAGGAAGTGAAGTGGTTGCCACATTGAAAGCAGTGCATCAGTGCTAGTTTCTTTCTTTGCTTCATATTTCGTTGCTTACCGAAAATGTCTATTCAAGGCCTTCCCTAACCTGCTTTTATGCATTCTTCCAGGCTAATGTCCTACAATATCCCTTTGGAAAGTGATACTTTCACTAAATTGGTTTGTAAGTAGTCCTTGACTTTCCTACAGTTTGTACAATTCCTACTTTTTCACATCAAAAGTAAAAAGATGTTTAAATCTTTGTCAAGTTAAAAACAGTTTCTGTTTTGTTTTGTTTTGTTTTTGTAAGTCAGCTTACGAACAATCATTTTGAGTTGTTTAAAAGAGACTACCTGCCAGTCAGTTTCTGTTGGTCAGAATATGTATGCTTCTCAGGATTTTTTCCTCCTTTTCTAAAAAAACAATTCTGCAGAATCCTTTAAATTGGATCTTCAAAATATTTTCAAGATCATAATAAAATAAAGACTTTTCTCCTGTTCAGACCATACTACAATGTCCTGAAGATATAGAAGCATATTTATGTCACATACATATCAGGCTTCTCATAAGGTTTCCCTTACTGAAGGAAGTTAAAACAAAATTGTGCCTTGAGGGAATTCCATGTAGTGGTCCAGAAATTCAGATCAGCAAACTTATAAGTTCAAAACTTGGGAAATTTTTGTCTTATATTAAAACTGTTTAGATCGATGTTTCCAAATACAAGTGTTTTCAAAACTAATTAGACTAGTATAATGGAGGGCAGTAGACCAATATGATGTAGCATGGAGTGTTGGCAACAAAGCCGTATTGGAGAGTGCAGACGCCATTTAAATTTATAGCTCTGAGTCTCAGTATCTCTGCCTCTCTGGACCTCTGCACCCATCTAGCCATCCATCCATATAATTGTTCACACCGATTCAAATTTCATCTATGAGACACATTCTTCCAGAATCCAGCCAGTTTGTGACCTTCATGCTAGTGCAGATGAAGAAGCTGCACTGCAACAAATACACACAAACTCACATTCATAAATTTACTTGAAATTATTGAATATTAAAGGGAAGAGTACTTTGTCATGAGATGATGGAAAAGATTGAATCAGAATTGGAAGTCATTTCATATCCCGCCATACACTCTTCTTCCTGTCCTCTTGGCTTCCTTTTTCTGTTCCTTAACATTTATGTTGCTGATCTGTTTTTCTCCAATATTCCAGCAGTACCCAGGCTGGGATCTGGCTTCATGAAGGGAGGCATATCCCATTTTTAGGGGCAGAGTGGAAAGAGAGAAAGAGAAGCAGCCTCACTAAGGGAAAGGGATCCTAAGGATGTCCAAACAGGCTTTGTGTCCTATCAGGGGAGACCATCCATATTTTGAGGTAATTAACAGAAGCTTCTTATGAGACTAGTCAGTATAGATGCTTTCTTTGTTTTTTAATTTTTTTAAAATTAAATTATAGTCAATTTACAATGCTATGTCAATTTCTGCTGAACAGTAAAGTGACCCAGTCATACACACACACATATATCGATATCTATGTATAGATACATTATTTTTCTCGTATTATCTTTCATATTGTTCTGTCTCAAGAGATTGGATATAGTTCCCAATGCTATGGAATAGGACTTCATTCTTTTCCATTCTAAATGTAATAGTTTGCATCTACTAACTCCAACTTCCCTGTCCTTCCCACTCCCTTCCCCTCCTCCTTGGCAACCACAGATTTTTTTAAGTAAGGATGCTTTCTGATCACTGCCCTTATTGCTTAAGCTTGACCAAACCATTTCAAATATTGCTGAGACAGAATTATTTTGTTAAAGCGCTATGTTAAATTCCATTATATATGTGGGATGTGTGGTTCATTTTTTATAGTATATATCTATTGTTCAACTTTTATACTTTGGGCTTTCAGTCTCAGGAATATGTTATGTATAAAGTAGAAGATTTCCTAAGCTTACTAGGCTTTTACTCTTTGTCTCTGATAATCAAATCCTGTATATGTCTCCCAGCCCAACTCATACGTCATTTGACTCCACAGATTCATTTCTCTCTAATCATAGCACAAAGTTGCTGGCTCTTCCTGTAAAGCACTATTATTTTTTACCTTTTGTAGCACTTATTTTATATTTTATATCATAATTACTTATAACTATGTGTTATCTCTATTCTAATGCCACCTTTTCAGAGCCCTTACACATCTTTCTCACCGCCCCCAAATGCTTTGTGTTCTGTGCTGAAACCAGATATGGAAAAAAATATGGTGGTTATAACACTTTTAGAAATTGATAAGATTAGGTTTTCTACAGGACTGTTTTAATAATAGTATGATGACTGATAACTTCTCCTCAGTGTTAGCAATCAGTTAATGCATATGAGTTTAGTAAGAGGTTGATAAAAATAAAGTAATCTCCTGTATCTATGGTCCTTTTAACTTTAGACCCCCAGGTGCTATAGCATTGGATAAATTTCCTAATAAGTATATATTTTCCATCAGTGATCCATAGCTGTCTTCTTTTGGGATTGTTGACACTCCATTCAAATTTCCAAGTATGTTTTTATCTTCTTTTCACTCCTTAGCACACTCTGACCCAGAAATTATAGAAAAGTATTGCCTCTATTTTTATCGCAATTCAGAACATAACCTATATCACTGCATTCTTTATCTGTCTCCTTTGTCTGTGTATAAGCTTAATACATTCAAGCCTTGATGTCATCTTCACTGTCTTAATATTTATTGCTGTATGTTGGCTTAACTGCTGAAGCCATTAGGTGAGGTGCACATGCATTTGAGGAGAAAATATGGCTGTTAATCTTAAAAGAGATATTTGTCAACCTCTTTTTTAAAATTCAATAATGTAGCAAGGTTAGTACTATATTAGTTCTAGAAGAGTAATTAAAATCTTTATAGCAATTATGATTTCTTAAGTATTTTTCATGCCTTGGGATTTGCATAAAAAGTATGCTTCTTTTTGACAAAAGGTATCAATAATGAAATAAAAAATAAAGTGAACCAATTTAATCTTCCCTGTAGGAAGCAAATAAAGCCTTATCTCATTTCTTTCTCTGAAAATTAATAGATTTGAAAAGAAGGCCTTGTAAAAAGCTTCACTTGCGTTATTAAAATGGGCATCTAAAATTGAAAATAAAAAGTACTTTACAAAAATATTGATGTGGTAATGACTTGGCAATTTTGTGGAACAATAGAAAATCTCTTCTGATAGCTACTATTCCATTTTACATTGTTGCATCACATTTTTAAAAAATACCATCATGCATTTCAAAAATATACAAAGCAAAATAATATTAAGAGGGGGAAGTAAATTAAATAAAAAGGAACATCTGTGTGATTGCAAACATTCACGATAATTGTCAATAATGTGAAGGAAAATTGAGAGGTTATAAGCGTTTTACTGAGGCTAAGGTCATATAATATTTTTATGACATTATTTTATCATATTGCCATAATAAATTTCTAAGCTGAGTACTGTCCAGTTTTACAGAGAAGGAAAAATGGTAACCAGGAGATATTAGGGTATCATTTGTACAAGTTCACATATGTAGTACATTGCAGACAGGAATTAAAACCATGACCCTTCTTTTCTCACTATTTTGAAATAAATTATTTTTCTCTGAATACCAAAGCATATAAAGATATTGCTAAATTGTTAGGGGTCAGTGAACACCAAAGGAAATATCTATCCCAACAGTGTGATATCAGAAGAATAGTTTTGTGAGGTTAAAATATATAATAAAGCAAAGAGAACAATATGTAGCTACTTCTCAAATATTCGTCTACCCATCTGTGCACACAGAGTAAATTTGTCTAATTTCTGTGCAGCTAAATGTGGCCATGTGACTGAATCTGAGACAAAGGTACCAAGGCAGAAGTGCCACTTCCAAACCCCATGCAAAATACTCTTATTTTCCTGGAATCTTCCCTACTCTTTTCGGGGGTTCTTTGGAACCCTGGGAAAAAAATGGGTTGAAAAGGACAGAACTAGGAGATAGAATAACCTAGCATCCTTGAATCACTATTTGAAGCAATTTGGAGAGAGCTGATCCATCAGGACAACCCACACTGGACTGCTACATGTGAGAAAGAACATTTTGTTATGCCACTAAGATTTAGAAATGTTTTATCTGTTATAATAGTTAGTATTACCCAAAGGATAAGCAACCAAATTGCTAGCATTATTAAAGTAAGGAAACAAAAACAAAGATGACTGCCAAAAAGGGGAATCTGTCATTGTGGAAACAGAAAAAATGTTAAAAAACAGGAATTGGATTAAAAATATTGTAGCAGAAGTAAGTGTCAGGGACCAATAGATGATTATGGCAAAGTCCCTGCTCTTGTGATGCTTATAGGTTAGAGATAAAATTGTTTAGTGTCCATTTAGTATCTTCCAGATGAAGCCCTATTCAGTATCTGGCATGTGAATTTCTCAGATATGGAGCAGTGAACATACAATTAAGCCTAACTGTTATTACTATCATTAACTCTCATTAATTTAAATATTTTAACTATTTCCTTTGATCTGATTTCAGCTATCAGCTGCCTTAGTCTTAACAAATGTGGTATTTCCAGAAAGTCCAGTTGGGAAGGTGGCTGTAAATAACCTAGCCACAGGAAAAAAACACTCAGCATAAATGAAAAGATTCACATTTAGTTTGTGTTTATTTACTGATTTGTTTTGTGGCAGTTGTTTGTGAGTTTTATTTGCACTGATTTACTTCTGTAGGCCTTTACTTTGTCAGAACAAGATTTGGATCTGATAGTTTCATAAAGGTAATGCAGCTCTGTGAAACATGACCTGGCAAGATGATAGACCTTTTTTTTTTGGCGGGGGTTCGTGGTGGGGGGAATGGAGCCTGAGGCATATGAAAGTTCCTGGGGTAGGGGTTGAATCGGAGCTGCAGCTGCTGGCCTATGCGGCAGCCACAGAGCCACAGCAAGGCCAGATACCCAACCCGCTGAGCAGGTCAGGTATCGAACCTGCATCCTCATGAGAGGATTCCCTAGTCAGATTCGCTTCCTCTGAGCCACAACAGGAACTCCCAGGCCTTTCTCAATTACATTGCTTCCCCCCAGCATGGCCTTCAAGCTGCAACATTAAATATACTGTTCCATCTATTACCACATGCTTTTTGATAATGTTTTAAATAAATTATTTATTAAGTGGGTTTCATGTTGGACACTTCCCTAAATACAAAGAAAATTGTACATGTAACTATAGTAACTGATTTTAGCCAATTGATATTCAGTAAAATTGTTAAAGTCACAAAAAATAAAATTGTTCTAAATTCTTGGTTTTTAGCTAGTTATTTTGATTGTTTGACAAATACTAAATGGTAAGTCGAGGACACTGTTAGGAAAATCTATGGTGTGAAATAGTGTATTTTAATAAATGCATTGTCTCTCTAAGGCCATTATATTGATACATATGTATCAGCATATTGTTGGTAAGTATTATAGAATTGCTTCCTTTTTTTAAATATTTAAGGGCCAGCTAAAGAATTCATTAAGAATGCAATTCATTTCATTTCAAAAGTTGCTACAGTATGGGCTTAAGGCCCTCGATTATGGTCTGATGTTTTCAGTTTAATTTCCAAGATCAGGAGTAGAGTTTGATGTCAGTATCTACATTCTTAGTGATTCAGTCCAACTGTAACACCATCAAGTAATTTTTAAATTGCTCTCTGGTGCTCTGACATTGAATGCAAATAGAGTAAAAATAATATTACCTCTATTGAGCTTTGTTCTTTCAGAAATTTTCTTAATTTTATTTATTATTTAATAATAATAGAACCGAGGCACTTTCAATTATTTCATACTCACAGCTTCCTTCAAGGTGTTATTATTTCCATTTTATAGTTTAGGATCAGAGAGTAACTTGATAATTATCAAAGAGGTGAATTTATTTGCCCCAGATTACACAGCAAGTATTGACATTGCCATTCAAGCCCATGTCTATTAGATCCTCCTTTGTTTCATTGCTATGCCGTATTATCTTAGTTCAAATACAAAGAGCCAGAAGGTAAAACGTAGATGATCCTTTGATGCCAGTTTAAGGAATATGGCTTTATTTGGAAGTAAGTGGGGGAAGCAGAAGTCCCTCCCTTTCCTCACAGCCTCACTGCATGTCATTTGCTTTTTCAGTATGCTTCAAAGCTTAAAATCCACTTTGAGTCTTTGGGTCTTTCCTAAGTATGTTATTCCTCTACTTTCAGATTTCATCCTTCAAATTTCAGCTCTAATGTTACTTCTTATACAAAATCTTCCCTGACCATCAGATTTCCTCTAAGCTGCCCTATTTTATTTTATTTATTTATTTATTTATTTATTTATTTTTGTCTTTTTGCCTTTATCTGGAGCTGCACCCATGGCATATGGAGGTTCCCAGGCTAGGGATCTAACAGGAGCTGTAGCTGCCGGCCTTCATCACAGCCACAGCAATGCGGGACCCGAGCCGCGTCTGCAACCTTCACCACAGCTCACGGCAACGCCGGATCCTTAACCCACTGAGCAAGGCCAGGGATCGAACCCGCAACCTCACGGTTCCTAGTCGGATTCGTTAACCACTGAGCCGCTAAGGGAACTCCTGCCCTATTTTATTTTATAGCAATTAAATATATGTTTGGAATGAATGAACTAATAAACGAATGAGGTGCATATTATGAGTGTAAAGTAAAATAAAAAGAGATGATTCTGAAGGAGTATATTTCAAGAGCTAGAAAGGCAAAAAAATAGTTTTCATCACAACTGTAAGACTTGACTGCAGTAGTAGAAGAGGGCATTGAAGGAAAAGGGTGGATAGAAAGGATGTTGTAAGTGATACTATACCAAGATTTAAAAACCTAGGAAAGGAGACTTGTGGCAAAAAGAGAGATGATCTTAAAGCTACTACTTTGTCAGTGAAAAGAATGATTTTGGTTTAAGATACATTGAATTTGAGATGGTAGACATGTTGAATCTAAGGAATTTGAATATACAAATTGTACTGTTCCATAAAGAATTGGAATCAATGAGGCAAAATACCTAAAGACATCTTTTAATTTCTTAGCATCTAAGGAATTCAAATTGAATCATTTCAAACCACACACAGTAGTTGAGTATATATAAATGATTCAGTGCCGTGCACTCGCGTAATTTGATGATAAAGTAAGAAATCTCTAATCTGAAGTATTTATGAATGAATTCTAGATATTTGTTATAACCTGGCAAAATCATTGCTTGACCAGTAATATTGTGTGTTCCATTATTTGTCAGTAGTTCAAATTAATTTATAAGTAAATGCATTTATATGTGATTGGAGATGAAGTGTTCATATCTGAGGAAAATAAATTGCAATGTTAAATTATTTCAATCAAACAAGTATATAGTAAGATCTTTTTGTGTGTGCCTAATAATGTGCCATTTTCCCTCTGTATACATAATCCATGGTATTTATTGTTGAGTCAAAATGTAATTAAAGGATATTCATTCAACCATATTGAGTAATATAGAATACTATGATTATGTTTGTGAATGACAAAAATGATGCTACTTGGAGAATCTGAGATAAAGAAATTCTTCAAAATTACATTGCTTGTGAGAGAATGGTAACATAGATTTCCTGAATCTATTTCTCATTTTGGACAAGCTGTCATTGAAATCCTAATGCTAAAGACAGAGGTGAGAATAAGTACATTGCATATTATCAGGTCTATTGCTTTGATAAGCTATCTATATTATACCTTCTTTTTCTCAGAGAGACCAAAATTGTCATAATTTTACTGTTTTATCCATAATCTTCTTCTATTTCTTTATCATATGACATATTTATAATAAGATCCTATCTTAGCTACATATTAGATTTATCTTCTAGGGCAATTTTCACCATTAATCTTGAAAGATCCAGCTCTTTTCTAGATTTTTTACCCAGATAGATTGCTATGATAATGGAAAGCAATGGTATTATGTTGATATTATACTTGGTATTACTTTGCTGTGAGAACTAACAAACACACACTCTCTATCATAAGCCATGACAATTTTTTTTTTTTTTGGTAATGCAAGTGCCTGATTTAAGCTTTGATTGCAGACACATCTTTTCAAAGAGGCATCCCCTTCAAAGACTAAACATATTGCCAGTTACAGGACTAGATAAAGAACCAGGCTGCCTCCTCAAACTGAGGCTCCTTTGTTTTAGAGGTTGATTTTAATAACTGAATGTTTGGGCTGCTTGTTTTTTGTTCTTTTCGCATGCATTAAATTCCTGCTCCTATGTTTTAAATTCAAAAATAAAGACTAAGCCCACAGAACCCTAGACCACCATCCCTGACCCCAATAAAGGCAAAACTATAGGCCTATGTGTTCCCTCTCTACCTCGATCTTGTCATATGGCCCCAGGTGTGCTGTGTAATTTCCAGGTCTTATTAGTAATAAATCTCAATTTTCTTCAAAGTTTCCTGATGGTTATTACTGAAGGGCATCTTGCAATCATAAAAACAACCACAAGAGCCGATCCAGCCACAACACTGGTTATTGGTAGACTAAAACCAGCACAACACACACACAACTATCCAGTGAAGTATATTTTCATCTGGTAAAATCTTTGTACTTCCCCCATTCCCTAATCTAACTTTCAGAGTCTGAGGTAAATTTTCTAAATGCTAATGTTTAGGAAAACTGATTTTGAAACTAAAATTTGAAATGGCCTAAAGAAAACGGTGTTATATTGTGTTGCTACAGCAATTATTTTTATTTGTGAAATCAATACAATATATTTCGCTCAGTAGTTCACCTTCAACAGTATATGTTGAAGACCCTATAAACTTTTATAACTATATAGAAATCTTCTAATTTTCTGAAAAGGAAAGTTTCTGAGATGATATTCGTTTGTGTAAAAAATTATCTACATGGGTTTTTATTAGTTTTTAAATGTATTAATATGAAGAGTGGAAAAAGTAAGGATAGTACATCATATATACATGACATTTTCCAGAATTATGGGTCAATGAAAAAATTTTAACCTCTCTGTGTCTCAAATTTATCATCTGTGAAATGGAAAAAATCATGCCTACTTCAAATATTAACTTATTTTATGCAGGGTGACTATAGGATAAGGGAAAAGGAAAATTACCATCATTATTCCATTACTTTTAAATTAGTTTCCACTTTAAACATATGCTACCTATTACAGGGAGTTTTCTCTATCACATTCCTTTTTTCTTGCTTTTTATTCCTTCTTCTTTACATGTCAGTTTTACACTTATTCTTCAAAGCCATTTTATACAAAAGAAGGAATGGAAAATCCAATATGAGAGAGTTGGACAAAAAGGAGAGCACTTTTCTTTTGCCCCGCCTAAGTCCAGTAACAATAGTGATGACCAAAATGTTAAGTTCCTCATTATTTAAGAAATATTTAAAAAGCTGACTCACTCTTCCAAATATTAAGGATGTTTTCATAGTGCTTTGTGATATAGTCAGTCACAGATGAATTAAAGCAAAAATGGAGCGTTAATTACATAAACCTTGTAACAGGTATTCTGGCTCACCAACCAAGCTCCCATATGCCTTTACCACATCCTAACAGAACTCTGATTTTTCTGGATTTCTGATCTTCTCATGCAGAATCTATTTGGCTCTGGGGGAAATAAACCCTAGAGGTGATCCTCAGATGATTCAGCCCATCAGCCACTGCATTATCTTAGCCGAAGTCAGAAGTTCAGTTGAGGCATATGGCCAGAGCAACATATGAAGTTAAGGATGCTTGACTAGAATACTCAGGTTGAAGCAGTCTCTCCATTATTCCTTCTTCTGAAAGGTGTTATAAGATAAACTGGGACTCAAAATGCCTGCAGTTATTTCATCACCCACATAAGAACGAAGCTATATACAGTAGAAAGGAACTAGAGTTAGCATCTGAAATCTTCTGTCCCTCTGGATGTCACATTATATGAAAGAATCAAATTTCTCATTTTAAAGCCAATTTAGCTTGTTTTTTTTTTTTTTATTATTACACACACACAAAGCCATCCACAATGGTAAAGGATAGGATCTGAAAATGTTAATGTAATAAAAATTGAGGCTTGAGTAAAGCTATGTGAATGTCAGTTATGACAGATAAGTTGATTGCTGCAGAATAGCAGTTGTCCTCAGATCTCATCACTTCCCATTGTTATCCACTGTCGTACTACAAGTGCCTTGCAGTAAAGCTCATAACAAGAAAGTATAAACAATAGAGTTCCAGTGTTACCAGATTGCTCCATTATGCTAAGAAACATATGGAAATCATCAATCAATTTCAAAGGTATCTGTGTCTCCTGTTCTTGTCTCCATGTACTTAACTATGTGCTTTCCACTTCAGAATCTTGTATCTTAAATACAAATATTTCGGCTGATATCCTCAGCAGCATAACTCACATATGTTGTTTAACAGAGATATTGTATTACTGAGACTAGTGAAACCAACTGAAATACCATTCTAAAGAACAGGTGAGAGTTGTGGTATGTGAGACTGCATATATCATAACTCTTTGGAGATTTATTTCTGACATGATACACTGATAATTGCTCTTCAATTCTTTTAAAATATTTTAAATTTTAAAAATATCTCTGGCTAGTTTAGCTGCTGTACATCATATATATGTGACATTTTCCAGACACTATCATGTTTTTGATACTCTTCCTGACTATATTAGTAAGATATTGCTGTAATATGCTACCCAAAATTTAGTAGCTTAAAATTAAAAAAAAAAAAGAAAGGTAACATAAAGGAGTTGTTCTCATTGTGGATCAGTGGTGACAAGCCTGACTAGTATCCATGAGAATGCGAGTTGGATCTCTGGGCCTGCTAAGTGAGTTGAGGATCTGGCATCTGTGAGCTGCGGTGTGGGTTATAGATCTGACATGGCTGTTTCTGTGGCTGTGGTGTAGGCTAGCAGCTGCAGCTCCAATTTGACCCTAGGCTAGGAATTATCATATGCAGCAGGTACAACCTTAAAAAAACTAAATAAATAAATAAATAAATACAGTAAAATCAAAGAATATTAAAATGTAAATTATAGTAAACATTATTTTATTGATGGAAAAATAAAATAACAAAAATAGAAAACAAACAGAAGGAAAAAACAAAAAAAAGGGAAACTAAATAAAAAGGAAAAAAATACTTGTTACTGTTCATGAGCTGATTCAATATTTAGATGATGGCTTTCTGGTTCTGCTGATCTGAACTGGATCAACAAACTTTTTTGACCTTCCTTATGCATCTGTGGACAGTGAGAACATCAGTAGGGATGATCATCTCTGATTGCTTCATCTCGTCCTTTATTAGAGTAGTCAGGGTTTGTTCTCATAGCAGAGGGAATATTCCAAGAAAGACAGCAGAAGAGCACTAGACTTCTTGAAATCTAGTCTCAGAACTGGCATAGTTACTGATTGTCATGTATTTTAAATTTGCTCAGTGTTGTACCATAGATTTCTTTCTTTGTCAATTTTTTTATGAAGTTTTGAATCATTAGCCATGCATTCATCTCCCTTTATTAAGATGAATAGACAAAAAAATATCGCCTAAGAACTGCCCCCTGACAGAAATAAAACAATGACAACAATAAATCATTACTCTGAAGACAACACTATTTAAGTTCTGGAATATTTGAACGTCTCTTAAAATATATCTAGGAAAGGATCAAACATTTTAGCAAATTTTGATTTCCTGCTCCTGAAAAGATGTGAGATGATATTATGAAGAAAGTACAAGATGAACTAAATAAAAATGGTTAGAGTGAGAATTATGGTAGAGGCCCTTTGACCAGACACAGGTTCAGTGCTTTGCCTAAAAGACTCACAGGGCTCAGCATATAGGAATACTGAATGGCTAAAATTTATTGCAGTGACAAACAAGGATGCATAGCTGGTTCAGTAAGGGAAAAAGATACAACAGACAAAGTCTGGATGAGTTCATGGGCAGATTTCCCAAGCTCTCCTTGAGACAGCCCAAGAGAGAATGCCCTCCCTTCCAGCAGTGAAAGGTTGTTAACACATGTACAGTGTTTCTACTCAGAAATGAGCTGTTTGATTCTATTGTTTTCAATGGGATCTGGTTACACAGGCGCACAATCAACCATAACAATTTCAATTCTAGAGTCCCAGAAAGGAAAACAGGTGTGTAGAGCCCTAGATTGGCAAAAATAATCTTACCAGTGGAGGAAATTAATCAAAAGCCAATGCTCTAGAGAGCCCAGGACCATTCCTATAAGCAGATCTTTCTAAGGAAAACAGTTTCACGTGTTACCGAAATTAAAAGATAGCTGGAAGTCAAGTAAAATAGAATCAGCAATTTTGTAAAGATCATCAACGATTTATAAAAAACCTCGAGAAGAAAGCCCACAATATTTAATCAAAGGACAAAGACAGACTGTGGAAAATATAAAAAACTGAAAAAGTAAGACAGAAAGAAAACAAAATGCAGGTAATTAAAATAAATCTTTACTCCCTTATTTTTTATAATAGAATAAAAGAGCTAAATGTGACAGAAACAATGATTTAACTTAAAATAGAGGAAATAAGGCTTTTCTAATATGTCATTAATTTGAAGGTCACTGTGTTTAAGGCAAATATAAAGAAAATTAAGAAAAACAATTATATATATATATTAAAATTGTGAATTCTAAGAATAAGAAAGTAAATACTTGGTTTTATGGAAATATGATAGTGTTTATGTTTCATTTTTCCTCAGCTGAATGAAAATATCTTTAAGCTGTTTTAAGAAGGAGGGTATATATGAACATGACAACAAATTCTGCATTTATCTATATAATAAATGCATATATATATATATATATATGTATCAAAACTTGAATCTAAAAGAAGATGGCACTCATCTCATCTTGAGCCTAGGTACCTTTGGAAATATAATTAAAATGTGCAATAAGTTCTCCCTGCGTTTTCTTAAATTTGTTTAAGAGTGGCTGGAAAGCTAGGAGATTAAACCCAGGACTTTATAGTGACAGTCATACTATACTAGGATAAAGGGGGAGAGGGAAGTATGCAGCAATGCTGCTTGTTTTCTGAGAATCAGTTTCCTTTCCATAATAGCCTAAAAATGGTACTGTTCTAAACGTGGGGCCAGAGTTAAAAGATTCTCACATAGAACCAGAGGCTAATGACAGAATATTCATCAGATTTTATGGGAATGTTCAGTTATTAAATATCATATTTATTCTGCCTTACTTCTTTAACCCTGTCTCTTTAACCCTGCCTATCTTCTCACCAATCCCAATGATGAAAGATAACCGTTCTCACCTTCTTGCTTAAGTTCTAAGTGTGAAATTGAGAGCATTTCCATAAATGAAGATAGGACTTAAAGAGAACACAGACATAATGTCCCAGATAAATGGCATATCTGGATATAGTCATCCCCATTAAAATATGAAGAATTCTCAGAAATAAATAAAAAATGGAGTCTATACATAAATGGAGTTTTAGAAAAACATACACACAGAGTAAATAGTAGAGAAACATAAGATATCAAAGGCCTGAAAATAATTTACTTTGCAAGAAGAATTAGTCTAGGAAATTAAAAACAATTTTAGATTAAAAACTTTCTAAAATAAATTTTAAAATACAGACTTTTTAAAACAAAACAAATATATAAAATCTAAACGGGTAGAAGAAAAGACAATAGAATGAGTTGATAGCTAATAGTACAAATTAAATACAATGAAGAGGACATTAACATTTTAGAAATTAAAAGGAAAATTAGAAGCTGCAAAATGTAGGGTGGCAAAAATTAAATTTAGTCATAGAGGAAAAATGAAAAATTTTTCACTGAGAAAAATGGAAAAAGATCAAAAAGGTGTCAAAATTCCATAAAAAGGTACAATAAACTCAAAGTGAAAGCAGAGAAAATGATACACAGAAGGCAAACAATGATATAAACATTTAGTACATAAAAGGTATGTATTTACCAAAAGCAAAAATTGAAGTTCCTGGTTCAGCTCAGCGGAAACGAATCCAGCTAGTATTCTTGAGGATGTGGATTTGATCCCTGGCCTCACTCAATGGGTCAAGGATCTGGCATTGCTGTGACCTTGGTATAGGTCACAGACTTGGCTTGGATCCCACGTTGCCGTAGCTGTGGCTTAGGTCAGCAGTTGTAGCTCTTATTCAGCCCCTAGCCAGGGAACCTCCATGTGCTGCAGGTGTGGCCCTAAAAAAAAAAAGGGCAGAAACAGAGACTAAAATATATAATGGAAGTTTTATTTCAAATTAGAGAGGGATGGTATTTCAATAGATTTATAGGGTTTAATGTGAAACAGAAATAGAAAAAAAAAAGAAAGGAACAGTAAACCACAAACAACACAACATTCTGATGACATTACTGAACATTAATATAAACAAACAAAAAAAATACTGTAAACATCCAGACAGAAAAAAACAGATCATTTACAAATATGAAAATGTTAATGGTGTCTCACATTTCTATACAGGCCACAGTGAGGGCAGTTTCTAGACACCTTAGTTTTTTTTAAAGGATGAGACATAACTTTTTACTTCTTTTAACTTTTAATTAGCCACACTATAAAAACTAAATTTACAGATATTATCCATTTTTTTATTACTCTACTTGCTAGGCGTATTCCTGTTCACAGAGGAAATAATTGTTATCCGTATGATTGATGTATATATCCTTTGACGTGTCTTCTTTTGTAACATAGGTATTGAACATTTATTCTGTTCTAGAAAATATTCTAGGAATTGGATACAGTTGAAGAGCCTGTGCCATCATGTTATTTATGTTTCAAGTGGAATAAGAAAATCAATAAAAATAAACGTAGGGTAAAAGTTAAACTAGAATTAACCTGATCACTTCATTGTCTTTTATAGTAAACGCAAAAAAGACTTTTATTTCTGAAGTTAATTAAATTAATGAATTGGGAAATATAAATTCAAGCATTTCCCTAAAGGTACAAATGTATCACTGTGAGATCTAAAAGAGGAGCCTAGAGTATAGATTTCTGTACAGGGAAAGCAAAAGGGAGAAGACAAGATAGAAAGGAAAAATACTAAAAGGCAAAATAAAAAAGGCCATGAAGCTAAAGTTCAAAAATATTACACATAAAATTATATAAAATTAAAGATAAAATTACGGTAAATATATCCTCTAAAAGTGATGTTGGATGAGATAAAGTCACCTCTTAAAGGAAAAAGATAATAGACCTTCCATTTGGATTATAGAAACACAACCAGGGTATACCACCCTTAAAAGATACACCTAAAACCAAGGAATCAAGGATTTGAAAGCAAATGTAGTGAAATGCTTACTAAGTGTAGTGTGCTATTGTATTTATCATATTTAAGTGCCGAGCAAGCTTTTCTATCACTTTCCCTCCTAAATCTCAGGCCTGGATGGGACTAGAGAGGGAAGGAGATGCATTTAGTATAAGCCAACCCAGGGATGCTCTGTGCTTTCATTATCACTCCGGATTTTGAGGCTTGGCCTCTGGTTGGAGGGATATGTTTGGGGTCTCTGATATTAACTATGGGGAAGAGCTGCTGTAATTAGAAGACAAAAATCCAAGAAGGGCTAAGGGGTGAATGAAGCTGGATATAAAGGAATATTGGCTAAGTGAAATCTTAGTTCAGTCATCAAGGCCACATTTTTTTTCTAGCTGCTTCCTCAATCCAGTGGGTTGTACTAGTTCTTTGGGCCAGCAAATTTTCTTTTATCTTTATTGTTTTGGTACTTGCAAATGCAGAAGTTGTGGCTAATATCCTAGGCAAATGCTTTAATATTAGAAAATAGCAATTGTATTAGTATAAAATTTTGTTAAAAAGATACAAAACATTCAATGAAATAAAGGAAGTCACTTTATCATAACCTAGAGAAAAATGAACAATGACAATGTAACTGCCCAGAAAGTTCTGGCAAGAGTGATTCCAATAGCAAAATATGTAAACCAAAAGCTGTATAACATACAATAGAGAAATCAAGAGACATAGAGTATTTTTGGAGGAAATTTAAATATATTCCTCTCAACGATTGGCCAAATAAAATAGATATCAAATAAAAATTATCATAAAGACTTAGAGTTATATAATTAATAAAGATTTATTAGATATATGCTATATATTTATACACACATGTATATGAGTGAATTTTTTAATTTTTACTCAGAAAATTTAAGTTTAATTATGATTCAAGGAAAATTTTTCACTTTACATGCATATATGAGTAAAGAAGAAAATCAAAAATTCAGTGATCTAAGCATCTATTTCAAGAAGTTAAAAAAATTCCAGCAAATAAAAAAATAGCCAAAAAATAATGATAAAGGCAACAATCAGTGAAAGAGTATCAAACACACAAAAGAGAGGATGTACTAATAAAATGTGTAACTTCTCGGCAAGTCTGATCTCTAATATTTTCCTTGAAAGAAGATTGATTTTTACTTATGGTATGAAACACTTCTGGAGGCGAATTATCCTCAGTCCAAAGATGGACTGAAATGGTTAAGGACTCTATTCTTTCTTAAAGCTAATCTGTTTTCTGGTTCACACTCATCCCTTTAGCGCTCCCACCAGAAGCCTACAGATTTTACCAGAGGCCCTTCTCCTTCTCACATTTCTGATTTTCTCCTAAGCCCTATGAGGCCTCTAAAGACTCTACTTTGTTTATTATCTTTCCTGCCACCCAATTTCACTTTTGGAATCAGCAGTTGCTTAAGGGGAAAAGGTGGCCTCAAGGTCTGAATTAACTTCTCATTGTCTCTTCTCTTCTTAACCCAGTGTATTCTCCCTGTATTGCTGTGTATTTCCTAAGGCTCCCAAAGAGATTTAAAAACATTTTGTCCAGTTAATTGAATTATTCTTAGCATGAGCTATATTTTCAAACAATCTAGCCCGTTATGGTTGAGTGTAAGATTACATCTAAATAACTTTTAGGTCAAGTTAAATAAAACTAAAATTGCAACTCATGGTACCTAGAAAGAATTAAGGAATCACTTAAGAATTTACTCTATTGAAAGAATTGTATTTCCCTGTTTTACATCATTGCAGCTCTTTATGGGGCCACAGATGGCACTGACATTGTTGTTCTCTTATTCTGACCCTGTTTCCACATTTCATTTCATTATTTCAGTGTCTTTCCTTGTTTGTCTGAAATTATCCTAGTGTCTGCCCTTGTTCCACCATAGCTAGCGCTGTTCTATCAGTTTGCATTCTTCTGAAGCCGATACAAAAATTTCTTCAGAGACCTGAAAATATATCATAACCAGCCCTGGACAATAGATGAGCTGTGCAACCATTGTCACCAGGCATCATTGTCACCAGTACATGTAAACACTGATTAAATACAATATTCTTATTGCTTTTATTTAAGGCAGTCTCTCCTAGTCTCTTCTTTATATAGGCTGAAGGTATGCAATTGAAAGGATTATGTGTGAGGGCTATTTTGCTTGTGTTAAGTTTAGTTAATTTTGGTTTGAAATATCTGATGAATTCATTGATCTGAGACTTCGAAAAACAGTGCAAAGTCCTAAACAACACGATGGAAAAGTCCTACATACATATGCTTTTTTTAAATTGTAGTTTTATATATATATATATATGTGTGTGTGTGTACATACATATATTTTTTTTCACTAAATTTATGTAGACCTGATCTTATTTGATTGCCACTTCCTTTACACTAAGAATCAGTATTTCTCCAAACTATGGCTAGTGCTATGATTCTTTATCCTTTCCTAGTACTAAAAGCTAAGGAGAACAGGCTGCCATCCTGAGAATTTTCATTATATTTAAATCCTGTGCAGCTTGTTTTTAATAAAAACAAGTACTTTCTCACCTTATATTACCCAACATTTAAATAAAATTGCCTCACCAGGAAAAGTGAAGTGTTTTTCTGGTGTCTTAGTGAACCTTCCCCCTTTGTTTCCCACAGTGATAGTTTTCTTTGAGAAGGGCAGTCTCAGACTCACCAGTCACTCTAGTGTGACTATATAGGAATATCAAAGCATTTAATATTTATGAAAACATTTAACACTTGAGGAAACAGAGGCACAAGGCACATAATAAATGGCAAACCCAAAGTTTCAGGAGGCATCCTGTCTCCTTATCCTGGTCTAAGCTTGTGCCATCTGGACGTTGTTCTGGTATACTAGTCCTTACTGCTGCCACATTTTTTTTTTTTCTTTTACCAGTGTATAGGATTCTCAGACTCTTATTGTGTTTAGTCATTTTTAATTTTTAACAGCCTGCTTTCTTATTTTACACAAAACATGTTGGGGGAGTCTTTGTCAATACCTAAACTTGACCACTCTTTCTCTGGTGTACCTACTGTACTCTATACACACCACTATCGTAACAACTAGAACAATTTTAAATTTATAATTCACTTAGTGCTACCCCATTAGACTGTAAGATCTTTGATTCCTAGAACCATGTCTAATTTAACTTTATGATCTCCACGTACTGCATTGCATCTGATACCTTCTACATGCTCAACTCATGCTCACAGAATTAAACAATTCAATGTGCTTTACCTGCAGAAGCTCTCTGTACTTGTGTTTCTACTCTTTTGGTCATCTGTGTCACTGCATTCTCTTCGTTTTGTATATCCGTACACTAGGTTTTGTCATCCCAGTACTTTCTGTGAGGATTCACTTTTCACATGGGAGAGCTAGACATCTGCATTTTCTCTTCTGCTACCTTCCTCCAATGGTAATATTATAAACAACCAGTTCTAGTCATATTATCATTGTAGAATGACCTGCCTCACAGATACTCCCTTTGGGCCTAAGAACATGGATAGTACCGGTCAGTTTTTTGTCTAATACAAATATGCTGACTATCCTCAATGTACTGGTTACACTGGACCTTTGTCATGTCCAAGGAATGTAGATTGACAGCCATAGGGCCTCCACATGATTGTATTTGTCACCATTCTGCAAATGAGAAGTCAATTTGTTCGTATTCTGCATTCATCACTAATTCGGAAGTGGGCCCTTACCAGACACTGAATCTGTCAGTGCCTTGATTTTAGATTTTCAGCCTCCAGAATTGTGAGAAAATCAATTTATTTAAACCACTGAGTCTGTGATTTTTTTGTTAGGGCAGCCCTGGCAAACTATTATAGAATTCAGTTTGTATCATTCATTGCTGTTATCATATATTGTTGCCTAAAACTATTTGCAAATTTCCATAAGCATAGCTTGTCTTACCAACAGATTCATAATATCTTCAAAAGGCAAGAACTTATCCTCTACCTTGTGACTTTCTTAAAAATATCCAGCAATACAGTGCACATAACAAAAACTTAATGAGTATTTATTAAGTCAGCTAATGAATCGGAGTAATTTATCTTACAGGTAAAAAGTTTGACTAATTCACATAACAAGGAAGTGAAATATTTCATACTATTTAATTCCTACTAATATATTTTATTTTTAGTAAGGAATGGGAAAGGAAAATTAAGAAAAATTGATCAGGCTTTCCTATTTATATATTTATGTCAAAAAGTTATCTTTACCTCTTACCTTATTATAAAACCACAATAAAGAAATGAAGCAATGAAAGAAGAAAATTAAATTTAGGAAACAGTTTTAATTTTCACTGATTTTCTTCCTTAACTTCATAAAAACTTCAGAGTATAGTAGGGTTTGAAAAACAAGAGTATGAGCTTTTAGGCCACCTAGATACTATTTGATGCAGAGAAAATGGTATACCAATCTGGTAATAACAAATGTTACTGAAAAACAGGAAGTTTTGTACTAGCTATAATAAAATGGAGAGCACATCATCTGAGCTCCTCAAGATTGAATAACTCCTTTAATATTGTTTAATAGTTTGGGGAATTCAAGAGAAAGCAACATTAATTGGTATAGGCTACCTATGATGCTTTAGGTATGTCAAGGTATGTCAAGTACTTGCTCAAGTAATACTGCTTAACGAAGGTATGTCAAGTGCTTTTCTTTTCAAATGCTTTGGCTTGTTTGTGTTCTCATGTAATGTACATTGAGATTTCAAAACAGCAAATATTTGATTACACATTAAAGCACTGACAATTCTGATAACATTTTCAAAATTAAATTGGCTCCCAAAAATTCACTATGACTTTTTCCATGTCCATTGCCCCTCTTGCCTTGCCTTTTGAACTCTAAAGCTTGAATATACTCAAGTGCTGAGCTGTCTTCTGAGCTGTCTTCTGAGCACATTGCATGCATTACCTAATGCATTACTTGAATATACTCAAGTGCTGAGCTGTCTTCTGAGCTGTCTTCTGAGCACATTGCATGCATTACCTAATGCATTACCCTTGGTGCCACACTGGAATACTGGTATTATCCCCATAAAACTGTTGAGAATATTGTAACTTAGAACGACGAGGTTCCTGCCCAGAGCCATGTAACAGTGAATGAAAGTGTCAGAATTGATATTCATTTCTGGTTCTAAACCACGACCCTCCCACCCTTTTATTTTTTTTGACAGGAATAAGCTGGTCACTAAAAAAAGTGAATTTAGTTAAATTAAAATTTTGATATAAAAATGTGATAAAATATATAAATGAAACATATTAACCTTTTATTAAATTGTCCTTAAAATAAATAAACTAGAATATTCCTTATACCCATTCTGATCCCATAATTTTTTCTAGAAGTTTTAAAAATCTTACTTATTCAAGAAAATTGTCAAATTACTGTTATATGCCAGGCATTTTATTGTGGATTCAATGGGGAATGAAGAATCTTTGCCTTTTGGGGACATAGGGAAACAAACGATAAACGACTTAAAAAATTTTAAATACAAAGCAAATAGCTTTAGCTATAGTGTTCAAAGAAGCCGCATTCCTTTTTATTTTCTAAAATTAATTATTAAACTGTACGAAACTTACCTAATGTGTTCTTCAATTTCTAAGGGATCATATGCATTTTTTAATGAAGGATTTTGAATGTGTAAAGTCTCAAATCATCTCATTAATAATCTGTTCAATAATTTAGACAGAAAGTGAACTGTATAATTCATTTTATTAGGATATAATTCATTTATTATAAATATATGTTGTTATGAACTATAATTATAAGAGAAATATAATATAATTATAACATTTGTGATGATAATATTATGAATTGTAATTGATATAATTCATCTTATTATGATATAACATATGAGTGGATATAACTTTGCCTTGGCTTTTCCTTCTATTCCTTTCGGTCTATGGCACATTTTTTTAGGAACACTTCTTCTTTCCCAGGTACTTGGAGTTCCAAGGAGCATGATCTGCGATTTAGTGCATTAGAAGTGATGTCTTAGGAGTTCCTGTCGTGGCGCAGCGGTTAACAAATCCGACTAGGAACTATGAGGTTGCAGGTTCGGTCCCTGGCCTTGCTCAGTGGGTTAAGGATCCGGCGTTGCCGTGAGCTGTGGTGTAGGCTGCAGACACAGCTCGGATTCTCCATTGCTATGGCTGTGGTGCGGGCCAGCAGCTACAGCTCCGATTAGACCCCTAGTCTGGCAGCCTGGGAATCTCCATATGCCACAGGTGTGGCCCTAAAATGACAAAAGCCAAAAAAAAAAAAAAGGTGATGTCTTAGACAAAAACTAGAGCCATTGAGTTACAGAAATGGAAAAATAGAAATAACTTTAGAGTCATGTAATACATTGCCTACTTTTATATTTAAGAAAATCAAGACCCAGCGAGAGAGAATAAATGATCCTCCACAAATTCAGGCTAACTTTAAGGACTTTTCTGAATATCCTTATTATGACAAACATAAGTCCAGTATTTGTAAATAAGTGTAAATAGACAGTTAAATATTGAAAAATGGAAGGACAACTAAATATTGGAATGATAAAATTTTCCTTAAAAATTAAGACTTGAAAACAAAAACGATCAGAGTTCTCATGTATTATGTCTCAGAGTGGTTCTTATCTGAGACACAGAGAATACATTTAATAATTCTTAATTTTTTTTCTGTTATCTTTGTTTCTTATTCTGTTTTCCTTTGGGACTTATATAAACCTTGATCAAAATAAGTTTTTATGGAACTCATGTACTATACATATGTGTACAATGATTAATCTTAATCATTTTTGGATTTTCTACTATTCCTAAGTTACTGTTATGCTTATATACTCTTGTTTAATAGAAACCTCTACTATTGAGGGGGTGAGGGGGTACACTGAGGGTTTGGGACGCAAATGCTATCAAATTGAGTTGTGATGAATTTTGTACACCTATAACTGTAATAAAATTCATTAAGCAATGGGAAAAAAACAATGATACTGAAGAATAAAACATTTGTTGGCCACAAAAAAACAAAAACAAAACCAAAAAGCCTCTACTATTGAATATTTAAATGTAGGGGAGCAAATTTAAAGCTTTTGTTGATTTCATATCCAACATGGGATTAGTGAAGTCACAAATTAGAATGGAATTTGAGTAAATAACTGTTCTTATGTTCTGAATTTTCACATATGTAGACACATGTACACATACACACAACACATACTTTATATTACAAATTTACCTTATCCAGCTATGCGGGATCACATTTTTTTCAAATGCTTTGGCTTAAGAAAATTATGATTAAGTGATGTCAGAATAATGAATTATGAAGGAGGTGTATAAGAACAGCATAGTAAGAACACTGAAGACCAAAAAATAAAATAGTCATTCTATAAGATAGAAAGTGCAAAAGACATTTGGTAAGTTTATGTATTAATGACCTTAAATAAAACTTTTCAGGACTGAATTTCCTGAGTAAATTTGTAGTCTGTAGTGTTTTGCCTCCATGTTTTTCCTGAACAAGTGGTTTCAAGTATTCATAGAAATAGCAACAAAACATAGAAACAAAATAAATAAACAAAAATAAATTTAAAGAAATTTGTGTGGGAGTTCCCTTCGTGGCTCAGTGGTTAACGAATCCGACTAAGAACCATGAGGTTGCGGATTCAATCCCTGGCCTTACTCAGTGGGTTAACAATCCGGTGTTGCCGTGAGCTGTGGTGTAGGTTGCAGACGCGGCTCAGATCCTGTGTTGCTGCGGCTGCGGTGAAGGCCGGTAGCTACAGCTCCTGTTAGACCCCTAGCCTGGGAACCTCCATATGCCGCGGGTGCGGCTCTAGATAAAGGCAAAAAGCCAAAATAAAATAAAATAAAATAAAAATTTGTGTGTTAGGGCACTCTCTTGCACTAGCTTTGTCTTAATTATCTGAACACATGAAGAGAAGGGGTGAGGCACAGTGTAAGTATAATTAATAAAATTTCAGATTTGACAATAGCACAAGGACATGCCTCTTAAGTGTTTTTTTTTTTTTTTTTAAATGGTTGTTATTGGCCTTTTGTTCTGTGGAACAGAGTGCTTCCTGGTCCCCCATTTTCTAAAAGAGTCTTGTGTGTTTTGTTACAGCACACAGTCCCTCTTCCAGGATTCCCCACTTCCCTGTAGCGCTGGACTTAGCAAGGATGCACGCTCAGTCCCTGGCCTTGCTCAGTGGGTCGAGGATCCTGCATTGCCATAAGCTGTGGTATAGGTCACAGACGCGGCTCAGATCTGGCACTGCTGTGGTTGTGGCGTTGGCCAGCAGCTACAGCTCTGATTTGACCCCTAACCTGGAAACTTTCCTATGCCGAAGGTGAGGCCCTAAAAAGACAAAAAAAAAAAAAGTATCCTTGCCAAATATATTAATCTGAAATACTTAGGCCTCTAGTAACTAGCAGTTTATGGGAAGACAAACTCTAGAAGCAAAAATAAATACAGATCACTCAAAATTAGGGCATTCTTCAGCATAACTGGCTTGGTTTCCTAAAGAAAAGATATCAAGTTTATTGGGGGGAGAAGCAAAAGAATCAGATTAAAAGTTTTTGGTTAAAAGAGATCAAAGAAAGTTAAAACCTAACTGCAACAGGCAATCACTGATAGGATCTTAGCTCTAAAACAAGCATTTGCTGGAGTTCCCACTGTGGTGCAATGGGTTAAGAATTCGACACCTTCCAAGGCACAAGTGCGATTGCTGGCCAGGGCAGTGGGTTAAATGATCCTGCATTGCAGCAGCTGTGGTGCAGGTCAGTTTGGATTCAATCCCTGGCCTGGGAACTTCCATCTGGGAATTAAGGAAAAAAGTCCTTTTGCAGACAAGGGAAATATAAGCATTGGTTGGATAATAAATTATATAAAAAATAAATAAATAAATAAATAAATAAATGGATGTTATTAAGAGCCAAAGCAGAGCCAAGAAGGTAACTAGACAGGAACGTAGCATGAACACTACAGTCTAAGAGAATGACAGGTTTTACCTTAAATGTAAAAGAGTGCACAGAAACTCTTGAGAAAGCAGGGAAATGAGCCTAATGACACATAGAGAAGGATTAAGTGATAGGCCAGAGTATGACAGAAATTTGATGTATAAAATAACAACCCTTTGCAACTTAGCCTCCCCCCACCATCCCACCATCATGTTACACTGCGAATGAATGTTTGAGGGTCTCATTGTTTAGCAAACAGGTTTTAGTTGTAAGAATTCAGTGTACTTCAAAAAAGATAAATAATGGTTAAGATAAAGAGTGTGTGGTCACAAATCAAGGCAGATACGATTAGGGAGAAAAAAAAGAAGTTTATTCAGACACTCTGGTCTAAAAAGTGTGTTGGATGCTCCTGCCAAACCTTGTTTTAAAGTTAATCAGAGGGGTTCCCATGGTGGCGCAGCAGAAATGAATCCGACTAGTATCCATGAGGATACGAATTCAATCCCTGGCCTCGCTCAGTGGGTTGGAGATCCAGTGTTGCCATGAGCTGTGGTGTACGTCGCATATGTGGCTTGGATCCAGCGTTGCTGTGGCTGTGGCCTAGGCCTGCAGCTACAGCTCTGATTTGACCCCTAGCCTGGAAACTTCCATATGCCACAGGTGCAGCCCTAAAAAAAAAAAAAAAAAATCTGAGAAATATTGCTCTTGAATTTAAATAAGATGCTCCAAAAAAACCAGTATGTTCCAGTTATGTTGCTAGGCAAAGTGTCTTTGACCTGGCATTTTGTGACTTTTGAAAATACAGCCAAATAAGTGTCCATTTACAAATGTATAAATAGCTCAACCTATCACAGTTGAAAAATTTGTTTAAAGGAGAAGAAACAACAAAAAACAACCTGGTTGAACAACTCACACACTGATTTAATGTTCATGAAAGCTCTTAAAACTGCTAACACTGCCACCTTATCTGAGCTTTCTTCAATGTGGGTATATAATATTAGCTATGTGTTCTGGCCTGATGATGAAAACTGCGATAAGTTTTGGGATCTCTTAAACCTTAAAGGATAAATCTAATATTTATTGTCTTTTTTTAAGATAAACTCTAAAACAAGTGGGTAAAAGCCATATGGTACTCCAAACCACAAGAGAAATTATACTTCTTTATATAAAGCATTCCCACTAGAAAAAGAGGGTAACCCTTCTGTTTATCATTATATTTTATGAGGTAACTTCAATGAAATCATGGAAGCATTATCACATGAACAGCAAAGGATGAAATCTCTTTTGCCAGGGCCCTCAAAGGAGAGGAAATCTGGAATATGGCACAATTGGAACCTATTTTCCACTCTGCAAATGAGATTCAAGATGTGGTATGGGTGAGTGACAGAAGGTTTCTTGCCATCAAAGAAGATGGTCAACATTTTCCAAACTTTTATGTGGGATATGAGAGTACATTTTACAGGCCCAAGTCAGGCACTAAAATGTACTTTTAATACCATTTACATTGATATTTTATGTGGGCAGAGTTTGTCTGTGTTGACTCAAATGTTCCAATGTGTGAAGGAAGTATCAGCAAACATGCCCAGAGAACTCACTAAAAAAATTATATGTAGTGATGTTTTTTAAGAGGAAAATTGATGAATTCATAGCAAGAGTATTTTTCCTCAGATGAAAACTACTAGTTTTGCCTGTTCATTTCCTTTGGAAAATAGAAGATCAAAGAAAATATTTTAGTAGAGGGTTTCCTTTCAAATATAACAAAGATTTTTTTTTACAATGATAATGTCCCTTTCTCCTTTCCATATGCGTATTTATTCACTCATCAAATAGGTGCTATGTGACAGACACTGTGCCATAATTATAGTAAGAGCAGTCAGCATTTATGCACTGTTTATTATGCCAGTTAGCAAGATGGTTGCTCCATGCCAGTCTATAGCTACAGGGAAATGTTCACATTTTACAGCTGAGGGATATACAGTTTAGCAAGGTTTTGGAAGTGATTTTCTTAAGGCTTATTATGGAACCAATATTTGAATCCAGTATATTGATTCCATAGCCCAGACCTCGATGACTTCCTCCCCATAAATAACTTGTGTCTCAAGAGAGACAGAGATTATCAAAAACATAAAAAATTTATAGATGATTCACAAAGAAATAAAGGAAGTTACTTTGAAGTCCATTAAAAAAGGGACATGGTAAATTCTAGTACTCTAGAAACACTTTATTTTTTAAAAAGTAATAAGTGGTATTAGGTAATTCACTGCATCAATAAACTACATGCACTAAAACCAGTAATTTATTTTCCGCTTGTATGACTGGCTCTTCTCTTTGATTTGAGTGGAACTTGTGTAAGTGGAACACCTGAATGGCTGCAAGGCATAAATATTTAATTTTATATCTTTTAAACAAATAAAGCTATATGTAGATAAAGATTGCATTTATCCAGCAACAAAAGCAGTTTTAAATATGAAATAAAGTTCCTCTGTTGAACTAATTGTAAACTAAACAAAAAAGCTTTTTATGTAATTACACCATATAAATGTTATATAGGTAGAGTAGTGGCTTCATCTGAGAAAGAACAAAGTATTTAAACCAAAACTATATTAATTATCAGTTATTGTGAGCAGTTTCACTGAAAGTTCATTTTTACCTAGGAAAAATTTTTGTCTCCCTGAATTACCCTTTAACCAGATTCCAATAGCAGTGTCTCCTCATTTTCGCTTTTTAAGTAGCCAGTTTCCATAGATAATAATGACTTTGACACGTTATTCCATTACCTTATAAAAAACGTGTATTCCATAGAATTTGGAACCTAAATAAATTTATTGAAAATTAGAGGAAAAAACCCTTTTCTCTTTCCTAAAATATAAATTGTAAGTTCTCATCATTGCTTGTGAGAACAATCGTTTTGAAAAATATATTAAACATATTGGCAATTTCTTATAAAACTAAACATTATTTTGCCATATATTCCAGTAGTTGTACTCCTTGGTATATATCGAAAGGTGCTGAAAAATCATGTCCCCCCCTAAAAAAAAAAAAAGTACAAATGTTTATAGAAGCTTTATTCATAATTGTTGAAACTTAGAAGCAAATAAGATGTTTTTCAGAAGGTAAATTGATAAACTGGTGCTGTCATACTATAGAATATTAATCAGCAATAAAAAATTAGCTATGAAGTACTCAAAGACATGGAAAATATTTAAACACACATTTAAAAGAAGGCAACTTGATGGCTACATACTGTATGATTCCAGTTATGTGATATTCTAGAAAAGGCAAACTATGAACAGAGTGAAAAAAATCAGTGGTTATCAGAGGGTCTGGGGAAGGGATGATAGTTATAAATAAAATTAAGAGGACTTTTCAGGGAGTTCCCTTCGTGGCTCAGTGGTTAACGAATCCAACTAAGAACCATGAGGTTGCGGGTTTGATCCCTGGCCTTGCCCAGTGGGTTAAGGATCCGGCGTTGCCATGAGCTGTGGTGAAGGTTGCAGATGCGGCTCGGATCCCGCGTTGCTGTGGCTGTGGCGAAGGCCGGCAGCTACAGCTCCTGTTAGACCCCTAGCCTGGGAACCTCCATGTGCCGCAGGTGCAGGTCCAGATAAAGGCAAAAAGACCAAAAAAAAAAAAAAAAAAAGAGGACTTTTCAGGCATTAAAACTACTCTGTGTGCTATTTTAATAGCAGATACATGTCATTATACATTTGTCAAAACTCATAGACTATATAACAGGAAGAGTGAATCTTAAGTTAAACTATGGACTATAGTTAATAATACTGTATCAATATGGCTCATCAATAATAAATAATGTACCACACTAATGTAAGATATTAATGATAGGAGGAAAGGGAGGTAGGGAAAAGGGTTATATGGGAACTATGTACTTTCTGCCCAAGTTTTCTGGAAACCCCAAAATGCTAAAAAAAAAAAAAAAGGTCTGCTACAAAATTGTTATAGACGAAACAATTGATCTTAAAGAATAGTTAATAATTTGAAAATATGTCCAATCAATTATATAGGATAGGATTCAATAAAAATATGCTCTGAATAAAATCTGTTAACATTTAAGAAACTTTCCACAAGGCTAAGGAAAAAAACAAAACAAAACAGGAAAATGCATGTTTCCTTTACTGTTTCCATATGCTTAAGCAAAGGTAAAGTTTAGCATGCTTATGATTGAAATAAACATATAAAGGTGATATTTTGTCTTTGAATTGTGATACCTATTCAAAATGTAATTTCTTACTTTATTAGATTTATAGAACTGAAATCTTCAGTATTTTTTTCCATTTTTGTCTTTTTTTTTTTTTTTTTAGGGCCGCACATGAGGCATATGGAGGTTCCCACGCTACGGGTCTAATCAGAGCTATAGCCGCCAGCCTACACCACAGCAATGTGGGATCCGAGCTATGTCTGTGTCCTCCATCACAACTCATGGTAACACTGGATCCTTAACCCACTGAGCTAAGCCAGGGATTGAACCTGCATCCTCATGGATGCTAGTCGGGTTCGTTAACAACTGAGCCATGATGGGAACTCCAAAATCTTGAATATTTTTATTGAAAGTGAATTGTTCACATTATTTATTAGTAAATTGAAGTAAAATTTGGCAGGGATAGTAATTGAACTTATATTTTGATAAAGGTAAAAATATACACTGAAAAATAGTCTAATAATTACTGAGCATTATCCATATTCCAGACATTGTGAATATCTCATTTCTCTTTTTTCACTTGTGAATTTTTTTAATTTTTTTGTTTTATTGAAGTATATAGTTGATTTACAATGTTTTGATAATTTCTGCTGTACAACAAAGTGATTCAGTTATACATATACACGTCATTCTTTTTCAGATTCTTGTCCCATATAGATTATCACAGAATATTAGGTAGATATACATCAGGTCTCTGTTGGCCAACCATTCTGTATACTACAGTGTGCTTATGCCAATTCCAAACCCCCATTTGTCCCTCCCCACAACTTACCCCCTTTGGTAACTATAGATTTGTTTTCAAAGTCTGTATGAGTCTGTTTCTGTTGTGCAAATAAGTTCATGTGTATAGTTTTCTTATAATCCACACATAAATGATGTCATATGATGTTTGTCTATCTCTGCCTGATTTACTGCACATAGTATGGTAATCTCTAATTCCATATATGTTGCTGCAGACGCCGTTGTTTCATTTTTATGGGTGAGTGATACTCCATTGTATATAATGTAGCAGATCTTTATTAATTTTCTGTCAGTGGACATTTGGGTTGCTTCCATGTTTTGGCTATTGTAAATACTGCTGCAGTGAACATTAAGGTGCATATACATTTTTGAATTAGAGTTTTCTCCAGGCATATACCAAAGGATAAGATTTCTGGATCATATAGTAGTTCTATTTTTAGTTTTTTGAGGAACCTCCATACTGTTTTCCATAGTGGCTGTACCAGTTTACATTTCCACCAGCAGTGTAGCAGGGTTCCCTTTTCTCCACACCCTCTCCAGCCTTTGTAGTTTGTAGACATTTTTATGATGGCCATTCTGACTGGTATAAGGTGATACCTCATTGTAGTTTTTATTTGCATTTCTCTAATAATTAGCATTATTGAGCATCTCTCTCTCTCTTTTTTTTTTTTTTTTCTTTTGGCCATCTGTCTGTCTTCTTTGGAGAGATGTCTGTTTAGATCTTCTGACCATTTTTTGATGAGCCGTTTTTTTTTTTTTAATGTAAAATTGTCTGAGATGTCTGTGTATTTTGGAAATTAATCCCTTGTCAGTTGCTTCATTGGCAAAGATTTTCTCACATCCTATGGGTTGTCTTTTCATTTTTTTTAATGATTTCCTTTGTTGTGAAGAAGCTTTTAAGTTTAATTAGTTCCCATTTGTTTACTTTTACTTTTATTTTCATTACTCTGGGAGGTGTATCCAGAAAGATATTACTGCAATTTATGTCCCAGAGTGTTCTGTCTATGTTTCCTCTAAGAGTTTTATAGAATCCAGTCTTATATTTAGGTCTTCAATCCATTTTGAGTTTATTTTTGTATATGGCATTAGAGAGTTTTCTAATTTCATTATTTCACATACAGCTGTCCAGTTGTCCCAGCATCCCTTATTGAAGATATTGCCTTTTCTCTCTTGTATGTTCTTGCTTCCTTTGCCATAGATTAGGCAAATAGGTTTAAAATAAGGAAATAATCCCATTTACTATTGCAACAAAAAGAATAAAATACTTAGGAATAAACCTACCTAAGGAGGTAAAAGACCTGTACTCTGAAAACTATAAAACTCTGTTGAAAGAAATGGAAGATGACACAAACAGATGGAAAGATATACCACATTTGTAGGTTACAAAAATCAGTAATGTCATGACCATGCTATCCAAGGCAATCTACAGATTCAGTGCAATCCTTATCAACGTACCAGTGGCAGTCTTTACAGAACTAGAAAAAAAATTTAAAATTGTTTGGAAACACAAAAGACCCTGAATAGCCAAAGCAATGCTGAGAAAGAAAAGTGGAGCTGGAAGAATCAGGGTCCTTAACTTCAAACTATACTACAAACCTGCAGTCATCAGAGTAGTATGGTACTGGCACAAAACCAGAAATATAGATCAATGCAAGAGGATAAAATCTCATTTATTCTTAATTGAGTTAAGAACATATTGGGTTATGTTACTACATCTTCCATTTCAAAGATTGCAAAAACAGCTTAATGAAGTTAAGTGATTTTTCGGTGTCATAGGGTTTAATAATTGTTGCAGCTAGAATGTCAACTAAGAGAATTTGACATAGCCCGTACTCTTAAAAAGAGTCTCCAGTGTTGCTGTGGAAATAGTGCAGAAATAAAATTCTTAGTATCATTTAGTAATGCAAGTATTCATTTCTATTACACAAAAAATATAAAAATCTAAATTCAAAAATTACCTTGGTATTACAAAATGTTGAGAAAATGTTAACTCTATCAAAATGCACATACACAAAAAAACAGCTTAAAAAAAGTAACTGTTAGATAAGTCATAGGGAAAAAGTTTAATTTGATTTGTTGATTTGGCACTGTCCAATGACTAATATGATCATTCAATAAATTAAAAAATGATTTCAATATGTAACCTTAGTTACAAATAAGTATTTTAAATGATAATTAAATTTACAATTAAAACATTTAATGGTAATTAAATTTATAATTAAATCATTTTAAATGATCCAGTCTTTCTTTGATTTACATAGTAATATGTGGTCTCACAATGTCAAGTTTCACTTTTATACGATGATTATCTTTCTGTTTGAAAATCTAGTTGATAGGCTACATAGATCAGTTATGGGACAATATATATAAATGCCTGTGCAATTTACATATTCAAAATTTTGACTTAAGACAGTTCTTTGCAGAAGTTATAAATTGCTTTCTGTTGTTTAGACATGTACTAACTATATTTCTGTGATTGAGATAATATCTGGCTCTGAAAAAATTTTAATGAAAACACTGTAATCGCATATAATATAGTTTCTTTTTAAAAAAATATTTGATACTTAAATTTCTTTTTGTTTTTGTTTTTGTGAGTTCCACTCAACTCACAGTAACTTCCATTTTCAATCATGATAATTCATAATGATCCCCAGGTGTAAGAGATTTAGCCATTTTCTGCAGACTCTCATTTGCATTTCTTTCAGGAAACCTAAACTCTTAAATTTGGTCTCACCCAGTGATATAAAGAAATTATATTTTGTGTTTTCTGTAATGTGGACTTTGACAGAAATCCTTGCGTCATTTTAGAGAATTTTGAATATTAATATTTCCTTAAGAATATCACAGGAAAAATATTTTAATGTTCTATATTTATATGTACATGCAATATTTGTTTCATTTAAATAAACAAAAATCCAGTGTCTATACTGCAACGTACTCTGTAGCGATGTGTTTACATTTATCATTATCTTTTCACCAACTTTTTTTTTAACATTTCAAGTATTAAGTTCTCCCCACTGATAGTAACATTGCTAAGTTATTATGACTACCTTAAAATCAGATATTTTCCTTTGTGATGGGTACTGTAATGCATACCTCCTGATTTTGCTTTTGTGTTCTCCTCTAATACTTTAGTTCGGTATTTGAAATAATGTAGTTCTTTTATACAAATATCGTATGTGGACTTTATTATCATAGTCAACTCTACTGCAACATGTACTTTGGAATCAGATAAAAACCAAATGAAAAACAAGAAAGAGATTAAATCTTGACACTACAATTCACTAGGCATGTGACCTTGTGTGATTTGCCTAAGTTCTCCAAGCCTTGGGTTTCTAATAAAAAGAAGGGATAACAAATCATAATCTATAGGGTTGTAAGCATTAATTCATATCTTATCAAGAAAATGTGTGGCATAGCTATAAGCTTTCAGTAATATGTTATTTTTCTGCTTCTTCCTACTCTTCATCTCTTTATCCTGAACAATGAAATGACACCATAAAACTTTTGATCTATACTTGGGAGCATCCATTTAACTATGTTCCTCTACTTCTAGGCAAGAATTACAAATTCTGGGAAAGAAGATGGAAAAATAGTATCATACTGTAACAGAAAAGCCCTAAGCAAGGGGATAAGGTTAACATAAATTGCTCAGAAATCAATTATAGAGAAGAAAATTAAACTTTATATGCATTTTAGATTTAGATTTTTGAATTTTTAATTGTGATGATTTGGTTATAAATTAATTAGAAGAAAATTGTCATCTTTAAATGGTAGGTTATCTTAGCCATGAAAATGACATTACTCTTTATACATTTGAGTTCATTTGTTTGTCTTTTTTCATGTCAGAAAACTATAAAAATCCTGCATTATTCTAGTTAGTGCTATTTCTGCACACACTGATACCTTTATTTCCTATGGGAATGAGTTTTTCCTGTTATATTTTAAATACCAGTGTCCGTGATTAAAATGTCCTTGTTATGGGTCAAATAGGTTTTGTCTTTATAATCTAAGTAGCTGAAAAATTTAAAAGAACTGGTAATTCTTAATTGATTATTGTATTTTTCAGTTAAAGTTAAAAAAAAACACCATACTATCTACAACTAATGACATCTTTGTCTCTTTTAATCTTGATCTCTTGTTTTCTTGTCTTGTGTCAGACAGAATCCCCACTATGCTATAAAATTATGTATCACTCTTAACTGATGGCACTTTATTTCTTATTTTCATGAAATATCTCTGATGTTACACCACTGAGAATAAATTTTGCAAACAGTTTTAGAGTAGATAGATTTTTTTTTTATTATGGAAGAAAACACATAACATAATCTACCTTCTTAAATTAAGTGTACAGTACAATATTGTTAACTATATGCATGTTGTACAATAGATTGTTAAAGTACAATTCTGTTTCCACTTTGCAAAAATGCTTTTTTTATGTGATGTAAATTTACTTTCATTCAATTCTTATTCTGTTTTTATTCAAATGAATATATATACACATGTATATTTAAATGCATATATGTACATACATTCATATGCATATGTAGATATTTCTCCTTTGAGCTATTAAGTTATATGAAATAATGAAAAATTATAGATTTTATAAAGTTGAAATATCCCTTTATTACTGAGATATATTCAATATGTTTAGGACTTATTATTCCCTTAGTTTACTGCTGGATTTGATTTACTAATAACATAATAAGGACACTTGCAAAGGTAAAAGTTATTTAACACTTTTCTGTGTATTTCCTATTCTTCTCTAATTTTAGTCCTAGATTTATGTTGGTCTCTTAAGGTGAATAACTGCATAACTTCATGTATTTGTTTTAGTGTTTTATTCACTGAAAGTTTTATAGACTTCTATAAGCCACTTTGGATATATTTTGTAGGTAAAATAATGGCCTCTCAAAGATGTCCTTGTCCTATTTCCTATAACCATGAATATTTTACTTTACATGGCCAAGGAGACTTGCAGATGTGCTTCATTTTAAGGACCTCAAGATGTGATATTTTCCCGGATTATCCAGGTGCACCCAACTTAATCACATGAGTCCTTAAAAGTAGAAGATAGAAGAGTCGGTCAGAGATATATAACTAAGTATGACTTGACCTACCTTCTGTAGCTTTTAAGACAGAGGAAGATAGGTGTACAAATATTGCAACTCTAATGTTAAGTGAAGGTAGCAAGATATAAAATAATATATATAATACTCCTGTTATTTAATGTTCAAAGAAGCCAAATCTAAAAAAATATATTTTAAGAACATATATATAGATGTTGAAGAATGCAGTGATTGCTGGTACTATGTGATGCCACTGCCTTGATTCATACTAAACGGTCACTTGATTAGCTCGCTGTGGTAGCCAGCCTCCAAAATGATCCTATGGTTCTCATTTTCTGCTCTAAAACACCATTGAGTAGTCCCTTTCCCCACTGACTAGGGATTAAGTGTATGACAAATAGGATGTTATAAAAGTGATGAGGTGCATCTTTGGAACCTAGATCACAAAAGACATTGACATTTCTAGCTGATGCTCTTGGAGGAAGCTAACTGCCATGTTTTCAGGACAATCAAATGCCCTATAAAGAGGCATACATGGTGAGGAACTGTGGTTTCCTACCAGTAGTCAGCACCAGTTTGCTAGCCATGTGAATAAGAAATATTTTTAAAAAGGTTCCCCTATCTTTCATTAAACCTTTATAATACTTATGCTTGCCCAACATCTGAACAATTTTGATGAGAAATTAGCCAGAACTGCCAGCCAAATGACGTGAATTCCTGACCACTGAACGGTAAGAAGTAAAGCAATTATTTTATTAAGCCACTCAGCTTTAGGGTACTCTGTTACACTTTAACTAATGTATTCACCATCACTTCAGCACTCTCAGTACAAATGTCAACGCAATGAAAATTACAAGTAGCATATCACTATTATTATGAAAATAATTTTAACATTGAAAACTCATGAAAAGATCACAAGACCTTAAAGATCTGCAAACCACATGTTGAGAACATCTTGATACATTAACTATTACTTTTTTATTATTATTTGGATCTAACACATCATGTTTAAATATTCCCCTGCTGATAGACATTTATACTTTTTCCAAAATCTTCCAAACAATGTTATAAATATAGCTTTTCTTATATTTATTATTTGAGTAATCTTAACATATTTGATTTGTTGGGTTCTTAGCTTCTTGGAAATATTAAAACAGCAACAAAAAACTAACACAATTTGCGTTGTTAGATATTTTGAATCAGTTTAAAATAGATAACTATAGACAGAGAAAGAGAGAGAGAAAATGCTATGTGATTCATTTATATATAGATGACAGCAGACAAGTTTTCAAGTTCAGTTCTGTTAATTATCGTCAGTTTCCATTTGGACAAATTTCTCTATGTTTTAGTTGCTTCCTCTCTGAAAGAGGAAAATAATTCTGCATAATTTGCCTTGTATAGGTTTTAAATACGTTAATGCATGTAAGTACCTGTTACATGTTTGGAACAGTCAAAATGTTATAATTGTGCATAAATTACCTCATTAAATTTCACACAAGTCTTCACAATATGAACTTGTTCTAGTTTTGTACTAAATACAGATCCTGATTTGGCCTCAGATGGGCCTCAAGATCTGGTTTTATTGAAGACCCAGAGGTGGACTGATGCCACTGGGTATCCATTTATCTGAACTGATTTTCCATAGGGATGGAAGCGTGTAAAAAGGAGGATAAAATGAGTAGTAATGGGAGAGGACAGAGACAAGTTGTCCTGTCTAGGGTACCAGCTGTAGCCCATGAAAGTCATTTTTTATTTGCAGTAATATCAAATCATGAGAAGAATGACAGAATTATCTTCATAAGCACATTTGAGACATTAGTATGGCCTCCGAAAAACTGGGGAAGTCTAAAAAACAGCTGGGTGTTCTTTAATGTGTGAGCATGGGCAGTTATCCTCAAAATAATTTCTAGGGAAATACCTTTACACCCAGAACAAGAATCAGTAGCTCAGAGTAGGAAAATAATTTATCCAAGTATATACAGCCAATAAGAGCAGATTTTCAATCTTTTGTATCCAAAGCCTGTGCCCCTGAATGTGAACCTAACCACTAAAATAGCTTGCCTCGTTATGCAAATACATATATATGTATGAGTATTTTTCAATAACGTACTTCTGCAATTGAACACTGGCTTCTTCTTGAGGATTTTGCCCTTAGGTGATGCTTAAATAAAACATGGAGCCAGTAGAGAATTCTCATTCCCAAAATACTTTCCCAGGGCTTATTTCAGCATCTCAGTCCTTTCCTCATATAACTGCCCTGATTCTCGCACTTTATAGAGTCAAAATTTTCATTGTGAAGCAGCCATTTTCCTAGAGTTTTGGTGTTTGTTTTCCATTCTCTGACAAAGAAACTAACAAAAATAACTTCACATGACGTTAATAAAGATGAGATTATTTGGAAACTTCTGTCAAAGCAACTGCAGACACAAACTAGTCAGTCAAATTTAGGTAGGAGCACCAGATATTGATAACAGAGAGATGGGATTCTGTGAAATTTGGGAGCTTGAAAGAATATAGTATAATTTAAAATCAGTGATGGATATTTTATATCCTATTTCCCAGTAATAACATAATTTTACATATAAAGTACATTTTAAGATCATTCGAAATCAAGCTTATTTTGTTAAACTCACCGTTTTGAAAAAGAGTTAAACTGTTTTTCTCAACATATTAAATTGCTTTCATTTATTAATTTTTATTTCACTTTGATGATGTTTCTCAAAGTAAATATTTCTGCATTGCCTGGTCTGGACAGCAGGATATTGATTTTCCCATTGCTTTAAAATATTTGCAATTATGTAAACCAAGTAATAAAAATATTCTAAAAATGTAGATTCTGAATGTGAGAAATTGTGCTTTGTGTTTTCCATTTACAGTCAAAAGACCAGAAAGGGCATAGAGTTTTTAAACCAGTGACCTTTATCATAATGTGTCTTGTAAACTGAATTCCAAACAGAACATGCTGGTTGAAAGGCAACGAAATGACTGTCATTGAAACACAGGATTCATCAAGTTATAATGTCAACTTAGTAATGAAAATGCTTTCCTACATTCCTGTCAATTGACAGGCTGTCATCACATATTAAAAACTGACAAGGCATTGATGAATTACATTGTTTTTAGTATGTCCAAAGCAACTAACCTTCAAAAAAGCAAAGGGCAATGCTCATCAGTTAAAGATACCATTTCTTGACTTTATAATTATTTTAAAGAAAAAGAAATTATTTAGATGAACTTGTAGACTTCTAATATAGGACATATTTATATATTATTAAACTGTGTTAAAGAGTTTAAACAGTAATAACTGTAAAGTTCAACATGTATCATGTATGTTAAAGAACATATATACTGATAATAGAGGAAGAATAAAATACAAAGCTTAATTTAAAACCAGATTAATTCTATATTTGATAAAACATTTTTATAAAATACAGTGTTTATGTTGTACAGAGTGTTGGATTTTAAAATTTAATAATTTATTTAGCTAATGTGATAGAATATATGATGAAAGAAATTCAAGAGTAGACAAAATTTCTAATGTACTAGAAATTTCCTTCACTGTTTGATTCTAGATCTCCTGATACCTGGAGCTTAGGTCCATTTTATTGATTCATTCCATTAAAATGATAAAATATATCTTCTATTAGCCCCTTAAGAATGTTTCATCTATAGTAAATTGTTGATAACATGATATTTAAGGTGTTTATTTCATCCTTACATTTGGTGATATGTGAATCTAAGTAGAAATCATTTTCCCACAGAATTCTGAATATATAGTTCTGTTGTCTACTAGCTTTCACCTTAGCTGATGACTAATGCCTTTCTGATTCTTTTTTGGTCTTTTGGGGGGCCATACCCACTGCATGTGGAAGTTCAGAGCTATAGCTGCCAGCCTATGCCACAGCCACAGCAATGTGGAATCCAAGCCATGGCTGGGACCTATACCAGAACTCATGGCAACTCTGGATCCTGAGGGAGGCCAGGAATCAAACTTGGATCCTGAGGGAAGCCAGGGATCAAACCCACATCCTCGTGGATACTAGTTGGGTTCATACCCCTGAGCCACGACGGGAATTCCCCTGTCTGATTCCTTACATTCTGTTTATGGTTTTATATTTTACCTCAAATAAAGGACTGTGTGATTTTCATTATACTTTGTTTTCTTTTTATAGCCATACCCATAGCATATGGAGGTTCCCAGGCTAGGGGTAGAATTGAAGCTGCAGCTTGCTGCTGTGGCAAGGATGGATCCTTAACCTACTGAGCAAGGCCAGGGATCCAAGAGCAAGCTCACAATGTCTGGTCGTTAATCCCCTGAGCCACAGTTGGGAACTCCTCATCTTTATACTTCTTGAGCTGGGTTTTCATGATAAATGAGTTGGTGTGGATCTTGTGTTTATATTTGTGTGTGTGTGTGTGTGTGTGTGTGTGTGTATGCGTGTACACATGTGCACTTATTTTTAATGTGGAGAAGTACATTTTCCAGTTGTGGGAATATTTTTTCTATCTTTGATAATTTCCTCTCTTCCCTCCATATTCATGGGTTCTTATTAAATAATTCTAATATTTATATATCAAAACTGCTTAATGATAGTCTATATTTCTTTTTTCTAATATTTTTAGAAATTAGGTTTATCATGATGTAATTTACATAAAATTTGCCCTTTTTAGATGCACAAATCTATGAATTTTAAATTTATAAAGTTATGAAATTATCACTACAATCATAATTATCACTTCCAAAATTCCCTCATACCTCTTTGTAGTCAGTTGTTTCTTCCTACCCAAGACCCTGGCAACCATTAATCTAGTTTGTGTCTCTGTAGACCTACCTGCTATGAACATTTTATATAAGTGGAATCATACAGTACTTGGCCTTTTATGTTTAGCTTCTCTTACTTAGAATAATGCTTTTTAGATTCATCAATATTATTACATTTCAGTAGTTCATATCTGTGATTCCTGGGTAAGATTTACTTGTATATACCACAATGTTTTATTCATTCACCAGCTGATGGATATCTCAACTGTTTCCAGTTTGGGGAAATTTAGAACAAAGCTGCTCTAAACTTTCTTTTACAGGTTTTGTGTGGACATGTTCTTGCTGCATCTTCAACAGCAGTGTATGAGCATTTTTCCTGCTTATGCATGTCTTTGTCAGCATTTATACTCCCAATCTTTTCTTACTTTTTATTTCATTTTATTTTAGTTTGGTTTTACATTTAGCCATTCTAGGGTGTCCACAGTGGTTTCACATTGTGATTTTAATTTTCATCTATCTTGTAATTAAAAATGTTGAACATCTTCCATTCCTTCTGTGTTCCTATTTGCTATTCTTATATCTTCTTTGGTGAGCTGTCTATTTTTTTTTGCTATTGCTAGTGTGTTCTTAGTTTCTTTGATCTGCTTCTAAATATTGCTTTATATGTGTTCTACTGTGATACTGTGATTTATAAGAAGACATATGTATTTTCTCTTCATTCCTATTCTGTGACAAAGCTCCTAAAACCCTTGGAATTTCCAAATGTTAAGAGAAACAAAGGTGTCTTTTATTATGTTAATGAGGTGATTTTCAGACTCCACCTAAGGGTCCGGGGCTGATTGTCAAGGGGACTAACCTTGTAATTAAGTCCTACTCTCCTGACCTTCAGGCAGGAGAGAGTTGAATCCATCACCTATGGCCAATTACTTAATCATTCCTATGTAATGAAACCTCCGTAACCTACCTCCTCTCCGTGCCAGAAAAAGGACAGGTTTCTGAGAGCTTCTGGGTGGTAAACTGTTGAAAAAAGCGGTACTGTGCCCTTTCCTCATACCTCACCATAATGCATTTCTTCTGTATAGCTATTTCTGAATTACAGTTGACCCTTTAAGGATTGAAGGGGTTAGGGACACTGGCCCTCATGAGTTGAAAAGCTGACTATAAATTTACATTCAATCCTTTTTGTAGGATTGAGCCTTAACCAGTGGCTGAGATCTGTTGCTGTCTTCAGGTAGATAGTGTCAGAATTGATTTGAATTCTTATCCAAAAATTGCTTGTTGGTGTGAGGGAACCTTTCTTCCCACAGTTCCTCCCACCCCCAAGGTTGGATGGAATTGGGTTCCAGAACCATAATAACTGCATATTTGTATATGTTGCTTTTATTTTCACTCAATTCAAAATACTTTTTAAACTAACTTTGATTTTCTCTTTGATTTATGAGTTATTTAGAAGTATGCTGTTTAGTTTCCAAATATTAGGACATTTCAAGGTTTTCAAATATTGGGACATTTCAAATGTTACTGATTTACAGTACAATTTAGTGATGATAAGGATGAGTTGTATAATTTCAATTATTTTAACTTTATTGGGTTTATTTTTCCGGCTCAGATATGGTATATCAGGTAGATAATCCATTTCAGTGTACTTGGATCGAATGCTTTTCTTCAGTAGGGTGTTTATATATATATATATATATATATATATATATATATATATATATGCCAAGTTGATAATGTTTCAGTCTCAAACAGCCTTATTATTTTCTGTTTATTTCTAGTGATTTTTCAGTGAAACATGTTGAAATCACCAACTGTAATTGTACATTTGCCTGTTTGTCCTTTAATGCTGCCAGTAGTCCCTCACAAATTTTGAAGTCCTATTGTTAGGAACATACACATTTAAGATCATTTTGCCTTCTCGGTGAATTGATTCCATTAACATAATATAATATCCCTCTCTATCCTTTGTAGTATTCGTTCTGACTTAATATGGTCATTCCAAGTATGTTATTTAATGAATATATTGCATACTCTATGTCTTACTATTTAAATTAAGTACCTGAATGTACACTGCTATCCCCATCAACTCTGAGGGCTCTAATGAATTATGGTGGTAATATACTGCCAACAGATAGCTAATGGTATACAATTTGTTCTGCATAGAGAAATCAGAAAAAGTAGCACAAATAGATGATATATGAGTTAGATTAAGTGAGGGAGCTGTTGCCTTCCAGAAATGGAAAGGTAGATGCTAATGGAGAATTATTCAGGGGATCAGTAAAATAGAGTTCATGGCAGAATGGCATAAAATCATGAAGTAAGCCAGGAAAGTCTGTAAGCTATCTACTTCTGTTTCCTAATTGTGTGACTACTTAGACGTTAGTAAAAATGATTATGTTTTCCTTTTTTTTTTTTTACTTTGTAAAATAGGAATAATAAAAGCTGTCTCTTGAGACAGATGTAAAGTTTAAAGAAGAATTAAGTATGTATGTAACATCTTGCTCAGTGCCTGGCAGTTAAAAATTAATACTGCCTTTGATTATTGTTTTTATATTTGTTGTTGTCATTATTGTTACTCTAATTGAGGTCCCTCCAAATTTAGGATCTTCCTTGTGAAAGTTTTTCAACATGGAATCTTATTTTATGATTCCAATTTTATAACAAAAGCAAAAAATAAAAACAAACGTTTTCTTAATATATTCCAAATGAACAGTAACTAACCTCATAGAGCATGAGCTGCTGTTCTGAGTGCTGAGAGGTAGCAAAATACGCCACACCCCAAGAATGCCACTTTGGTATAGGAATAATTTTGAGCCAAAGGCACATAATAAAACCGCAGCTGCAAAGAAGGAAACCCCAATCTCTTTTCTTCCTGAAAACAGGCTATTAAAAACTTCCATGGGAAAGATGTCCTTTCTGTACTAGGGGAAAAGAAATATTCTTTAATAGCAAATCAAAGCCAAGAGAATTCTATTCTATTTAAACCCTGTTAAAATAATTCTCATCATCCTTTAGCCCCCTTGTGTATCATAGTCACTTTTTCACAATTGCCTCTCTTTGGTCAATCTAGTATAAAAACATTTAGATTTTGCCACGTCTGGGTCTTCATTTTCTTAGGAGAAACTTAGGAGGACTCTCGTATCACCTAAAACATATAAATGTGAATGCTGTTCTGTTAATCTGTCTTCTGTCAGTTTAATTCTTAGGTCCATCTGCAAAGCCCTAAGACTTTAGAAGTTAATGTTGCCTGCCCACAGTGCTTTATGAATTTTGGATCATTCAGTCTGTGGAGGTTGGTACAATCATTATCATATGATCCCTATTTTTCCCAAGAAGAGAGACTTAAGAGCTTTAAAAAACAGTCTCAGCTACATAGGAAGTAGCAGAGGTTGGTTTTGAACCCAGGAGGACTGGGTCCAGAATATTTCTATTAATAAAGGCATTTAAAAAACTGTAATAAGTTGACAAAACAATCCAACATGATGGCTTAATTCTATATCCAAAGAAATTATCTTTGGCTACTCTTTTCCAGACTTAAGCTCCGGTGAAAAGATGTTTTGAGCTTGTATTTTCTCTCTCTTTTTAAAACATTCATATGTATTTTTCCTTTGGAATCAGGTATTGTCCTAGTAACAAATTCATTTTACGGTGAAATAGTTGAGATATAATAATCAAATTCTCTAGAGTGGTTTTATGGTTTGGGCATGGATATGGTCACACTATTTCTGTACTTTGTTACGTTTACAGGATTGCCTTAATCTCCAGGGAATGAACCTATCATCCATCCTCTCAAAGATATTTCAACATGTCCTTTCCGTGTCTGTTTTAAAATCCTAAAACATAAGCTACTACAAAGGGAGAGTTTTTGACAATTAAATAGCATTAATATGATATCTCTTTAGACTTGTTTAATAACATATTGGTAAGGTTGAAATGTAAAAATACAGTTCAGGATTATTCCAGAATCATTTTTCCTTTCACCAAAAATTAAATAGAAAAAGGTTGTTTTACATTACTGAACCCCAAATTTCATGTAGTCATTTTATTGCCATATGCCATTCGCAAATATTTTCAAAAGGAAATCAACTTCAAATTACTGTCAGATTTAATTAGGGTATCCTACAAAATAATCTTAATATATTTATAAAGATCATTATGAATCATGAGTTATTCTCTGAATATTAAGTAAAACATTGTTAAATCCTTTTAAAACTTAAAACTGAAGTATAAATGTTCCCTCATAATCCATCAAGATATGAAATCTACCTAAATGAAATCATCCTCTCTCTGTGCTGTTTATTTCAAACTAAGTAAAGTCAGTCTCTAAGAAAAAACAAAAGAAGTTGAAAATTCAATTAAAGGACAAGTTCAAGGTGACTAAAGACTAAGGCATCTTAAATTAGAAACTCCTCTATTGCAGAATGCCTTTCACAAGCTCATTTACTTTTTTGAACCCCAGAGTAATTTTAAATTCCTTTTAACAAAGGACCAGAGCGCAGGAAGTGGCTCTTCATTTGCTTTTATGAGCTTAAATAGCAGTGTAGAATTCTTAAAAGGAAAAATATTGGAGATTTTCAAGACAGCTTTTCCAAAATACTGATTACAATATGCTTGAGGATCTGGTAGAATGATCACTGCTTACTAACCTATAAGAAGGGAATAGTTTGTACAGTTACTTTAGCAAAGTTTATTATTTTCCCTTAAGTATCTGTTCTTTGACAAAGGTGAACATTTCATGACAATGATGTTTTTGTGTGTTTTCTTTTGCTGTTCTTAGGAAACAAGCACACAACAGGTTATGACATAAACATATTCAATACAACACTATTTTTAAAATGTTAGGCAGACTGTAAAGAGGCAATAGAAATAGTCTTTTGAAAGATACAGTGATTTCTTTGTAATATGCTTCAAATATTTATTTGAAGTAATACTTCAGTTGATTGTTGCTTTTGTTTGATTTTCTCAACCTTCCCATCTGTCTCCATATTTTGTCACTAATTGCCAAGTTTTATTTTTTTCTCAGTTACTTTTTATGTACTTGGTCAACAGAAAGCAAGAATTTTCCCTTAAACATGAATTTCAGTGGCCTTTAGGCCCAGTTGAAAACTCTTTTATAAAAAAGTTGAAGTCAAAATCCCTAGATATTCTTAATTATTCCTGAAAAATTCCTTTCAAAATATATTTTCAGTTATCAAAGTAGTGCAGTTTAGGAGAATCAGCAATTGACAGAATTTAAAATTAAACATTTTTTAGAGTCTAATTTTGTGATTTAGTCTCAGGTTTTAAATGAGACTGGAAATAAAAAGTATAAATGACCTAATGAAATCCTAAGTATTCTGCCAAATATTAGGCAGTTAAAACCAGCGTTTTTTGGAATTATTTCCTTTGTTATTTACTTGAAACTACTTTTTATTTTATTTTTATTTTTTTATAATTTTTTTTTTTTTTGCATTATAGCTGGTTTACAGATTTCTGTCAGATTTTCCAACTGCACCATGTGGTGACTCGATTACA
>PVHT021183618.1:346263-382102 GCA_004024745.2 Catagonus wagneri | reverse complement strand
CCTTTCTTGTCCATTGGCATGAAAAGTCTTTCCCCATCCCCTTACTTTCAATCTATCTGTGTCCTTTGCTCTAAGGTGAGTTTCTTGTAGGCAGCAGATTGCAGGGTTTTGCTTATTTATCCATTCTGCCACTCTGTGTCTTTTGATTGGAGCATTCAGACCATTGACATTTAAGGTGATTATTGATAGATATGTATTTTTGCCATTTTAGATCTTATTTCCAGTTGATTCTATGTTTCTCTTTTCTTCTTTTCTAGTTTTGGATGGATGGGTTCCAATTATTCTATACTTAAGTTTTTTTCCATTCAGTATTTGTGGGTTAGATGTCCTGTTTTGATTTGTGATTGCCCTGTTTTTTAAGTATGTTAACATCTTCTTATATCTGCTTGCTGTGGCCTGATAACCATATAGGCTAAAACACATCATTAATAAAAGAAAATAGAAAAAAAAGTTGCTTTTTTCCTTAAAGTTAAAAAAAGAAAAAAACAGAAAAAAAAGAAATAGTCTATGTTTTCCTTCTTTCCTTCCCCACAATGTATAAGGTTGTTGACTCTTTTTTTGTAAATTATTTTATTTTCACTAATTTATTTATTTTTGCATCTTCATATTTCAATCTGCACGTAGGCTCTATTGAATGATTGCCTTCTAATTGTGGTTTCCTCCATTCTAATTCTTACTTTTTACTTTTCTTTTTTTATAGGGAACTTTTCAGCATTTCTTTTAGAAAGGGTTTAGTATTGCTGTACTCTTTTAGCTTCTGTTTGTTGGGGAAATTTTTTATTTCCCCTTCTATTTTCAATGATATTCTTGCTGGGTAGAGTATTCTAGGTTGCAGGCCATTTCCTTTCATCACTTTAAATATATCTTGCCATTCCCTTCTAGCCTGTAATGTTTCTGCAGAGAAATCAGCTGACAGCCTTATGGGGGATCCTTATACTTCACGCTTTGCTTTTCTCTTTGAATATAATATGCTTTGATGTGGGTCTGTTTGGGTTTAGCTTGTTTGGGGCCCTCTGTGCATCCTGTATCTTGATGTCAGATTCCTTCAGATTTGGAAAGTTTTCAGACATAATTTCTTCAAATATTTTTTCAATGCCCTTTTCTTTTTCTGCTCCTTCTGGAATTCCTATTATGCGTAAATTTGCCGCTTTATATTATCCCATAAATCTCTTATTTTGTTTTCATGTTTTTTCATTTGATTTTCGACTGCTGTCCTGATTGCGTGATTTCCATTATTCTATCTTCTACATCACTGATTAGTTCCCCTGCATTATTCAAACTGCTCTTTATTGCCTTTAGCTCAGTTTGCATCTCTGCAAATGAGTTTTCGAGCTTTTCTTGGCTCCTCCTTATGATTTCTAGCTCCTTTCTAAAGGACTCTGCATTGCTGTTTGCATCTTCTCTTATTTTCTGGATATTCAGCCTTAATTCTTCAAGTATTTTCATTACCTCCCTTCTGAACTCCATTTCTGACAGACTGCAGAGGTCTGTTTTATTGTTGGCTGCTTTAAATGACTTTTCCTGTTCTTTTAACTGGGAATGGTTTTGAGCTTCTTCATCTTGTTTGTGGTTTTCTTTTTCTGTGAGTTTGGGGAGGCAACGCTGTAGACTTGGAAGGCTACTTCTAGGCAGGAGCTCCCCTTTGTATTTTTTGGTGGGGTTACTATTTATTTTTGGTGTAGGAGTTTGACTATTTGGTATCTATTTCTTTGGAATGAGCAGGCTGTTATCTCAGTGGTACTCTGAGTGTTCTCTGTGAGAGTGTAGGATTGGCTAAAGTCTACAGTGGGAGCCTAGTCTCTACGCTCTCAAATGCAGGAAGGTGGCGCTGTCCACTCCTAGTTGCCCAGCCCTGGGAAGTGATCGCGAGCTCTAGGCAGATCTACCAGGTGTCTTAAGCATTTGGCAATAGCAGCAGCAGGAAGTATGATTTCCCCCGGGAATGAGAGCCACGGGAAACTAGTGTTTGATTGCAAAGTCCTCTTTGAGGTGACTGAAACCACAAGAGGTACCTGTCAGAGGCTGTCTCAGCATACTGGTGTTTGTTCCGCCCTTCCGCTGATGCTTGCTCTTCAGTTGGGGTGGTTTCCTGGCTCCAGCAGCTGGCACTGGCCCCGCTCCTCTGTGAAAGCTAGCTCCATGTGGTCGCATACTGCACCGCCCACCAGAGCTACCAGCTCTGTGGGCTGACGCAGTCACCTAGGTCCATGGACCATCCCAGGGCCCCGCCACCCCCGCCGATGCTGGCTGGCACAGGCGCCTGGGTCCAGAGCCTGGCACAGTGCTCTGCCCATGGGCTTTAAGGCATGGGCTCCGCCCCTGCTACCGCGGCTGCCACCTCCACTGGCTCCTCCCCACTTCCGCTCTCTTTGGCGGGTCACCATCGCCCCGCCCTGCGTGCTAGTTCAAGTTACTTCCTATGGCGATCAGCCCCTCCTCCTCTCCTCTTCCCTAACAATGGAGGCTTGCCTCCCCTGTGGGACCAGATGTCCTCAGTTCCCTCAGTCCTGGTTTTGCTCTCCACAAATCATAGAATATCACTGTTCCTTGTCCTATTTCCGCAACCACCGAGGCCACCAACCTCTGCCCTCTCACAGGGACTAACCTTAGGAACCTGTGTCTTAACTCCCAGGCACTGCCCGGCGCCTCAGGCTGTAGTGTCTGTGCGGTATTCAGGTCGTCTGTGTGAGTCTCTAACTCAGATTTTCCTATCTCAATCCTGCTGCTGCGTTTTTCTCAGGCTTTGATGTCCCTCTAGTTCTGTTGGTCGTTGATCGTTGTTTAGGTTTCTTCCCAGGAAACTTTTCTTTTTCACAGCTCCCTCCCTGGGGTGCTGGCTGCCATCCTAATTGCTTTTCTCTCTCTCACCTTTTTTTTTTTTTTCTGTTGTTCTACCCAGTTATTTCAAGGGTTTCTTGCAGTTTTTGGAGGTTTAAATTAATCAGCATTCAGATGATGATTTGTCCAAGTTGTTTTATATTTAGATCCGTTTTTTGATGTATTTGTGGGAGAGGGTTAGCACGACCTCTTACTCCTCCGCCATCTCTCCCTGGGAGCATGAAACTACTTTTTAAATGTACAAGTAAAGTCTTCCAAAAATTTTTAAAAGCATTATAAATGAAGGTGAACATTTTAATTATCATGCCTTTCACAATCCACCTCTAATAGCCTAATAATAATAATAACTGTGGATTGTTTTCAGTGTACACACATTGAGGTCCAGCAGTGAATTTATATACATTTATGTGTACAGCTAAAAAATACAAAGAATTTTTACAGGTTTTCACATTAGTATCATTGGATACATTCCTAATAAAATTTTACTTTCACTTTTACCCAAAAATACTTTTTGGAGTGCTTTCTATTATATTCTTCTGAATGTCGTAATAGGGATTTCTCTGTTGGCAGTTATCTAAATTGTATACCTATCTTCTGGTGCATGTTTTTCTCCATTATATGTATAAGATGGAAATGGCTATTTGCAGGACTTGTGCGTTTTCAAATTTAATTGAACATGCCAAACTGTTAAGAAAATGGTTGTCTAAATTTTTATCCATGAACATTTCTGTTATTTCCCATCCTTGTCAACATTTTAATTATCAAACTTAAATTTTTCCCAATTTGTTGTACCTATCACTTTGATTAAATTTTACTCTTTATCTTATTACATGTGAAGTTGCATACCTTTTATGTTTATTGGTTATTATAATTTTTTTTCACTTGCAAAGTGTCTTAATATGTACTGTCCCAATTTTTATTTAACTGCTTTTGATGCAAAATGGTAAGAATTCTTTATGTATTTGTGACAGTAATTTTTTGCTTATAATATATAACACAGACATAATTGTTTATCCTGTGGCTTATTTTTTGACTCTTCAGTGTATCTTAGGATGAATATGATTAATTTTGATGTCTAATTTATAAACATTTTCTTTTATGAGCAATGCTTTTTTGAATTTAATTTTTTCCTGAAATCATGGTGATTAAAATATTTTCTAGTACTTCCTAAATACTTTATTGTTTTGCCTTTCACTTTAAGTTGGTAATCTTTCCAGATTTAGTTTTAAGATTTAAAGGTCTGGTTTTACTGTTCCCATACTAATAGCTTCTTATGCCAGTGACATTTTATTTTTTTTTCTGACATTTGAAAGTTCCCAGGCCAGAGACTGAACTGGTACCACAGCGAGAACAATGCTGGATCCTTAACCCACTGCGCTACCATGGAACTCCCCAATTTTCTAATTTTAATATATTTGTTTTTAAAAATATTTACCTTCTGGAGTTCCCTGGTGGCTCAGCACTTAAGGATGCAGTATTGTCACTGCTGGGGCTCTGGTCATGGCTGTGGCATGGGTCAATCCCTGGACCGGGAATTTCTGCATGCCATGGACACAATGAAAAAGAAAAAAGAAAAACCCAGCATATATCTGCCTTCTTCCTCTCACCCCAAAAATTATCGTGGATGTTAGTTCCATGTGTATTCTTCTATATATAGTTTTAATGTAGATAGAGGCAAATAGAAATATAGATTCAATCCTTTAGCTACTTTTACACAAAATGTGGCATACTATGCCTGCATTTTCTTCACCTTATTTTACTTATAACATATCTCGGGGGTCTTTCATATTAATGGAGAATGTTTTTATTATTGTTAACTACTACACATTATTCTGCTATATCAGCATAATTAATGGAAAATTCTGCCTTTTTCGCACTACTTTTCAGTCTTTGTCATGTCACATATTGACAAATATATAGCACTGCTTTTTCTGTATATGCTAGATTCGTTTATTTTTAATCTGCACTAATATCCCATTCTCTCTCTCTCTCTTTTTGACTTTTTGCCTTATCTAGGGCTGTACCCGCGGCATATGGAGGTTCCCAGGCTAGGGGTCTAACAGGAGCTGTAGCTTCTGGCATTCACCAGTCACAGCAACGCGGGATCCAAGCCACGTTTGCAACCTACAACACAGCTCACTGCAACGCGAGATCCTTAATCCACTGAGCAAGGCCACAGATTGAACCCACAACCTCATGGTTTCTAGTCAATATCCCATTCTCTTAATTACTACAATTTTTAAACAAATCTTGGTGTTTGTAATAACAATACTTTTTATCATTTAATTAGCTATTTAATACCTGTACCATATGTAATTATGATCCAGTTTTCATCCCAATATTTATTTTTTATTCTTAATAAAGTTTCCAAGAGTTATGCCATATTGATAGTCTTAAAGAAACCATTTTTGCTTTTTACTTATCCCTCCATTTTGCTTATTTTTATGTCATTAATTTCTGCGGTTAGGTTCTTATATCTTTCATCTGTGCTTGTTTATTTTATGCTTGCTTTCAAACATTTGAAGGTGGTCAATTTGCTTATTACTTTACAGCTTCATTTTCTTCCAATGTTAATTTTAAATCTATAACTTTTCTTTTAAACAGTTTTAGATGTGATCCACAACATACGATATGTAGCATTTTCATTAAAATTCCTATATGCTTTCTTCTTTGACCTATGGATTACTTAGATGTATAAATTTTAAAACACATGGTGACTTCAGTTATATTTTATTGTATATTTCTAACAATTGAATTTGAATTGTGATTTGTAAACACATGTACAGTTTTGCAATACTTTGAACATTTCTTTTTTTTTGGCTTTTTTGTCTTTTTAGGTCCGCACCTGCAGCGTATGGAGGTACCCAGGCTAGGGGTCTAATCAGAGCTGTAGCCACCGGCCTACACCACAGCCACAGCAATGCCAGATCAGAGCTGTGTCTGTGACCTACACACAGCTCACGGAAATGCTGAATCCTTAACTCACTGAGCAAGGCCAGGGATTGAACTGGCAACCTCACGGTTCCCAATCGGATTCGTTTCCACCGTACCATGATGGGAACTCCAATACTTTGAAATTTTTTGAAACTTACTTTATAACCTAACAAATGATGAAATTTTTATGAGTGTGTTTTGTGTTTGATTAAAAAATAATATTTTGCAGTTGTTGGGGACAAGATTCTGACTGTGTTCCTTAGGTCTTATTTTAATCAAGTTAATCAAACCTTCTATATTTTTTCTTAAATTTCTTTTTGCTATTATGAAATTTTTTCTTCTGTTATTGAGCAAGATTACTCTTGATTTTGTATTTTTCTATATCATATTTCTCTAAGTTTTTGGATTTTAGAGGCTATATTATGAGATGCCTATAAATTTAAATTTGTTACATCTTTCTGCAAAGTTAATTTCTTCACTCTAACATGTTTATCTATAAGAAAAGTTCTAAGTGGTTTTTAAAATATCTACAAAAAGATATATCTTCTATCCACCTTTTAAATTTGTATTTGTATTTGTTTGTTTTTTAGCACAGTCTGACAACCCTTTTCCTTAATAGCAAAGTGTTTATTCTGTTCACATTTAATCTAATTACTGCTAAATTTGGATTTAAGTCTACCATCTTATTTTCTATTTCTCTTGGCTCCTCACTTGGACATATTTTTTTTCTACCTTTCAATGAATTAGTGTAATCATTTTTATTAATATAATTTTCTGTTATATATTTGTTGACCTAAATATAAAGCAAACATTTTGTAAGGACACAAAATTGTAAATAGAAGTTAGCCAGGGAAATAGGAATGGATTGAAAAGGGAAAATGAGCTTCAAAATTTACTTTTTATATTGTTTGGTTTGAATTTTTTTATAATGGGTATTTATTTTTATATTGAATTTTTGTAACTCAGTCTGCAGACTGCAGTAATTCAGCTAAAAGATAATTTCAAAAATGCATATAAAAACAAGTAGAAGTTGTTTTCTCCTTAATACTATATACTGTCTGTTCAGCTTCTCCCCACTATGTACTTACTCTCATGCCTAATATCATAAATGTAATTTACATAGCAAAAACATTCAGAGAAAAATAATGTTGATTTTAGAATATGCTTGTCAGGACAGCACTGAATGTTTTTTTATACAAAGTGATTTCCTTGGGTTCTGGCATACTGTCTTCAGAACCACTGTGGCCTTTGTATGCCTCCTTGTTTTCATTAAGTGATGAGCTATTAGTAAATGTGATATAGGAAGAAAGGCTAGAGTAGGGAGCAAAGTACAGAAGTTTTTTTTTTTTTTTTTGAGCTTTGCCAAGTCCTCACCTGTAGGCTTCACCTGCAAATGAAAGTGGTAGAGTTGGATGATATTAGATATTAGGTCCTTTTACTGGACACAAGTACATAACAATGGAAATATTTTGAAGACAGGCAATCCAGTGCTGTTTTCAAATTCTGCTCCTTCCTAGCTATATGATTTTCACAGTCACCTGTTTTCTCTGGAATGTGTTTCTCTTCAATAAAGACTGAGTTCTTCTGAGTAAATTCCCAGTAAAGCACTTGGGGAAAAAACCTAGCTAAGTTCTGTCCTATAGAACAGAATTATGATTATTTATTTTCATCTTTCTAGCAGATGGTAGGCATGTAATAATTCTTAGTTTTTACCTCTTACTGACACCCTCGGAGTGTATTGTAAGGAAGTTCCAAATTAAGAGCTGTGGAACATTGATGTAATATTTCATTGTCTAACCTGTAATTTATAAGTGGTCCGCTCTCCCACATTAATAATATACAAAATATTAGTAAATTATATAGAATTTCTTTTAACAAAAGATGTTACTCCTTTGACATCTATGACTCTATTTTAAGAACTTAAAGAAGTTTACAAATTTAAGCCATATATTGGCAAGATAATATAGAGAATCAGGAAAAACACAACAAAGCAGAAAATTTAATATAAAATTATTTGAGTAAAAGAAAAATCTTACTGCCATTATAACCGCTATTTTATCCATGTCATTTCTTATTTTGCATTGTCATGTCACAATTGTAATAAATTTTACTGCAAAGTGGTCGTTATCAGATTTCAAGGTCACTTTTGTAATTGGCAGTGAGAGTCTCTCTCCCAAGTGATGGCAATTGGAAAGCACAACATTTTACTTTCATGAATGCAATGATTTAGTTCTTTGACCTCTAGTTGGTTAAGCATGATATATAGTAGAACATTTCACTTCTGAAATACGCACATGAAACTCTGACAAGAATTAAAGGCAGAGTGCAGATTTAAACTCCTGGCATTCCTCATGCTGCTTGAATCATTGCTAAAGTTACTTTGAAGTACTTTAGAAAGAGAAAGAAAGAAAAGGGAGAAGGAAGGAAAAGAGAAATGAAAGAAACATCAAAATGGGAAAGAGAAGAAAAAGGAAGGATGGAAGGAAAGAGAAAGGGAGGGAAAAAAGGATGAGAAAAAAGTAATCAATTTTCTTATTTTCCTTTCTGCACAAATGGCATCCTAGAGAAAAAAAATTGAAAGGCTTTTAATGTAAACATGAACAGCTGTTTTAGACATTGTAGCATGTGCACGTTTGAAAGACACATCCTGTAAAAAAATTCATGCTGAAATGTCAATTTTATAGCTCTAAGACAGAGGTTCTAAGGTTTAGAAGTTAAAAGTAAGTTAACTCCGTGCTTATTGGAACATTAAACTGTCAGCATGGAAGTAAATCTAAAACTTATGATCGTCTGAAAATGTGGTACTAAATGAAGTCTGAAGACCTATTAACCTGCCTAAGATGTAAACCAGGAACTATTATGCTGTGCTGTTCAGCATACATTCAAGAGTACTTTATAGTAGTGTGTAGCTATTAAGAGGTAAACAAGGAAGTTGAATAGTATCTCTTTTTTCCTTGGATGATGATGATGTTAGCTATTTTCAGTATTCGTTTAGGAAATGCATGCATATAGGAAATGAAATAGTTGGTTGAAAACGATTTCTTGAACTTTTTTAGATTAGCAATGCACAACTGACAATACATTAACATATTGGCCAATAATCAAGTTTTCCTTTATTTAAAACTTTACACAACATTTGTAAACATATTGACATGTAGGGAGTAAGCACTTTGGATAAGCACTTTGACAAAACATTCATTGTGTTAGTAAAGTATTTTAAAGAATGAGTTCCTTAAAGTATTTAAACTTAATAAATTTAATGTGAAATAAAATTAATTAAATTAGTTAAGGCATATGATCACCTTTCCTTTTGCAGTTAAAATACAAGTTTCTGTTTATTCAATATTGTTATGGGAACAAATATATTTTTAAAAAGTTTCACTAGGATATTTATCAATTATTTTAAGATAGCATATCAATTAAATGTATTTGATATACATTTAAAAAGGCAGAATGGAGTAACCCAAATTACCTAAATTAAAATTAATGGTGAAATAAGCCTACCTCTATCTGACTGAGAAAAAGTACTTTGTTACAAAAATATCCTTTTCCTAGATTTCCCAGTTTATGGGTTTTTAAATTCAAATGGGAAATGACCATTTTTGTTCCACACAACCCTGTTAGAAATATGTTTCTTAAAATGATTACACCAAAATATTTGAGTAAGAAACCACTCTGGTTACAAGAGAAGTTATTTCTGTCTTCATCTTGCGCAGGGTCTTACAAGCATTGTTTTAGTTGCTATACAGTAAAACAAGAGAAGGCTATGACACATTTGTTCGTCACAGAGCTTTTAGTCATCCTGTGGAGAAGAATAATGAAAGCAACAAAGTGATCTTTGGTTTCATCTAGTTCTAGGGGATAAGAAAATGTGGAAAGAACCTCATTGACGTCTGACCTTTGATCTTGTGTCAGCCCTTTTGTTCTATGATAAGTGTCTGATGTACACTGCAGGTCTAGAACATGGGCAAGAGAAGCTGTCAACACTTTTAACTTAGTGAATGTCTTTGTTGTCATCTACTTCTCACAGTAATTTTGTGTGGGGCAAAATGTATATTTATTTGATTTTATATTTATTGGGCTGTATCCTATCTCTTTGCAAAAGTGATTTAAGGAAGCTTTTTAAAAAGATAAAGCATAGAAATGGTAAGGAAGTTAAGGTTAGAAGAAAATGAGAGAAAAACACAGCTTGAGTATTTAAACTCACAAAACTTCTATGAATGCCAATAGTGTTTTTCAGCCTTTCTGCCCTGGGTCCTGTTCCTTTAAGGTTTTGCTCTCTTCTAAGGAACAGGTAAATACTATTAGCAAGAAATCATTTGACATGGCAAAGCCTTAGCTCCCCCAGAGGCAACATTAATTCATTTGCAGTGGGTACAAGTGTTTTAGTTCTATTTAATTCAAGAATGGCATAGAAATTATTTTAAGTATTTATATGAGGTATCAGAGTACATATAGACATTTCATTTACTGCTCCTGTGTGACGTTAGGTAAGTGAACCAACCTCTACTACCTTAATTTCTTCAACATTTTAATGACATAGTCATTCAGTTTATCCCAGGGGGTTGTTTTCATGAGTAAATGAGATAGTTCATATGCATACAAACTTAATATCTGGCACATATGAAGCAATAAATAAATGTTAACACTTTTTAATTTTGTAACACCATAATAAGGCAAATTTTTAATTCACCTGTCTTCTAAGTTTGATACAGGTATCACTCCAAAAGGAGTATTAAAGAAAGTCATATCTTATAAAGTGTCTGTATTGTTTTTCTGCCAAGAAGCAAGTGGAGTAAGAGGCAGCTGTACTGCTTTTCTCAGTTCACTTGTTCCTGTAACCTCTTTGCTTTACTCTGACCCTCAGGATGGAGTAATACTAGTCACAATTCTATTCATGACTACTGCCTTTCCACACAGAGTTCACAATATAGTATGTGTGTATTATGCCATTTTGAGGCTGTCATGGAAAATGGAGTGTGAATTATTGCTTCCTACTCAAAATGTGGTCCATTGACCCCAAGAATTAGCAGCATGTGGGAGTTTGTCTGAGACACATATCTCAGCCCCTCTCCACACTTGTTGAACCAGAATATGCATTTTAGCAAGAGCTCGAGCTTATTCTCCATGAACTTCAAGGTTTGCATTGTATAAGATAGACTACTAGATAATGCGGATGTTGGTAATGAGAAATGGGGGTTTGGTGGTGGCAGTAGCCATGTTTGCACTTTCAAAGGTGCACATTCCTAATTGACAAGTAATGATAAAGATAATTATCTCTATGTTTTAATCTCTCTGAAATTAGATAATACTATATTTTATCTACTAGAAGAACATATCCAATGTTAATTTCAAGGGAATCCCCTCTCTCTTTCCTTCAGTGTTTCATAGACATCATCATCATCGCCACTGACCTTTTAATCACAGAACTTAATGGGGGATTACATTTCTCTTTATCAGAGTACTTCAGGAGTGTGCAGCTTTTGCTCCAACATCTGGCCATTTTGCATTTGCTCTTATTGCCAACCATACCCAAATACCAAAAAATAAAATCATTTTCATTTTATCGATTTTTCTATGTTACTATTCATTCTTCATTGTTCACCAGATTTTTTCTAACTCATTGTGAGTTTACATTGGATATTATTGAGGACCCAAAAATTCAACGAACTGGTTGAATAGGAAATACTATACATTGGATTGATTATAGACAGAAGCAATGAACTAATGAACTGACTTTATCTGATCTTTTGGCATTAGTTTCAGTTTTGCTTATATCAGAAATCATTGGGGTTCTCTCCTTTGCTGATCTCGATTTTATAATCTTGGCTAATTTCCCTCACTCTCCACAGTCTTGTCACAGCCATTCTCATTCTCTTACTTTTCTCATGCCATTTTTCCAATTTTATATTACTATCTTTTAATATATTACTTAATTTCAAAGTTAATGATAGATGAATAATTATCTCCAAGTATAATTTTACTTAGTAACATACCTTTGTTGTCTAAGTGCTATTTTATGAATATTAGATATAAATGCTAGACATATTAATGCTAATGATTTCACGGGATAGGAAGTTTATTAACAGGAAAAAAGGAACAAAGCTCAGCTTTGCAATGTAGCAAGCAAGGTTAGATGATAAAGATCCAAATATGGGAGAAAAATCTCACGTGAGTTAGCCAAAACCAAAATAATCATGTTTTAATGAAGTAGGGACTGAAAAATAACCATTGAGATAGTAAGTGTATAAACCTCTGAAAAAATCTTTGTAAGAAAGTTTTATTTTTGTGAAGTTTATGTTTCTTATGGCATGAAAAAAAACAATGAACTAGAATGAAACTGAATATTTCTTATGTGGTATTACTATAAAATAACAATATTTTAAGAGTTTGTCAACAATGTTAAAAGTTTAAGATCTCTGTAGCCTGTAATAATGTTCTAATCTCACACACTAATCTTTCCTTAGGTAAATTTGCTTCAGGTAAAGGTAAATTTGCTTCAGGTAAATCACTTTCTTTCAGTGTCTTGAAGGAAGCCATGCTCCCTATGACCACAGACCTTTGCATATACTATATTATTTCCCTCTGCCAAGACTGTTCAACCATTATTATTCCATAACTCCCACTTAACCTGCAGATTTCATCTGTCATCACTCAGAGAAGTTAAATCAGGGTCCACCTTTACTGAACCTTGCCTCATTGTGTAATACTTTTACTCAGTTTTCTGCCTTATAAGGTTTTACAGAAACTCAACAGGGAATAATCTTAAGGAACTCAGCACAGATGCAAGAATGCAAAAATGCTCACTAAATGTTAGTGATTTTATTTTTTATTTATTTTTATTTAATTTAATTTTTTTTTGTCTTTTTAGGGCCACGTCTATGTCTTCAGAATAAATTCCAACTTTTGATTATCAATAATGAAATAAAACAAAATTTCTCTTCATTTTCAGATATGTGAATTATATCATGTCATAAGTCAAATGGAAAATGCTTCACATTATCGCTGTTTTCTCCTTTCACCTCGTAAACACATACCTGTACATAAAAGCCTGGGAAAGAAAAGGAGCTTACTCTGTCCTTCCTTAAGTTAAATTGTTTTCTTTAAAAACAAAGTGCACCAATAATTCATCTCTGGAATGCTGAGTTTAAAATACTGCAATCCTCCTTAGGCAAATAGCCACCTTTATAAACTTCAAAAATCTGTTAAATCTAGTCAAGGTTTTTCATTTTCATGAAATCTGGAACTGCTTTATTTCACCTGTTATACTCCTACCTGCAGTATACACTGTTAAACTGTCCTCCAGAATCCATTCTCACTTTTTGCTTTCATTTTAGTAACACAATCTACCCTTCTTCTCCCTCTTCACATACTTCCCAGCCTCCCTGGGTTTCAGCTGGGCCTATTTCTCAGCGCATCTTGCAGTCAGGTGTGTCTGCCTAAGCAAATTCTCGCCAATGGGATTAAAAACAGAAGTGATATGTACAATTTATTAACAATTTTCAACTTAAAGGCAAGTTGTGTGCCCTGACTTCCCGTTTTTCTCTTCTTCTGGCCAGGAAACCACAACTGCAAATGTAATCATTGATAGAGAGTTGAAATCATGTTTTGTGTAGAGCTGTCTGACCCAGAAGCAGTCACCAGGCAGAGCCTGCCTACCTACACTCATATTCTAAAATGAGAGTGGCATAAACCTCTAGTTTGTTTACCCAAATGTATTTTTAGGCCTTTTTTTTAATAGTAGCTGACTCTATATGCCTACTTACAACACACAGTGTATAAGCTTAGAATAATAGTGTTGTTGAGCCCTAAGTTATTGGTGCATAAAACTGCACCAGTTTTAAAAAGAGGAGTACAAATCAAAACCAGCATTTACCCTCCCCCACCAGTGATCTTCTTAGCAGTTGGTATACTTAGTTTCCATTTCACAAGGAATACTGTATGGTCAAAGCAAATCGTGCCTTGAGAATAACATCATATCTATCAGTGTTGAGAAGAATGAGTAATGTACACTATATACCTCTAAGATCTCAAGGCAGCTATGGTGCGCATTTGTATGAGATTCATCATAGCATCCTATAGCCATTCCTTTGTGCTTTGCTCTACTATTATAAACCCATTAGACTTCATAGCAGTGGTCCTCAAGGTGTAGTCCCCAAACCAGCGGCATCGGAATCACTCGAAAGCTTGGTAAAATTCAGCACAGATGTATCGAATTAGAAATATCAGTAGGGCTCAGAGATCTGTGATTCAACAATCCCTCCAGGTGATTCTGGTGCATGATAAAACTAGAGGAGAATGGCTCTATATCAACAAGCTAGTAGATAAGGTAGAATCAGCAGTCATTAATAGAAGACATTTTTTGAAATTATATTGATTTAAAAATAGTGATCTCAAAGTGTGTTTTTAAAATATCTCACCCTGAGCTATTTTGACTTCTGACACTCAATTTATCTTGTTTAATTCTATAAGGATTATGATATTTTTTAAATTATGAAACTGCAGATGGAAAAATACTTTATTTTTTCAGGTTGGAACAGGCAACACTACATAAATTCTCTTATTCTTATTCATGTATTATATCAAGATTCTCTTTTTTTGCTTTATATATAAATTGTACTCTTAAAATTCCGTTAAATGCTATATTTTAGAAAATACATTTATGATTTGTATCTCCATACTTTTATGTTTATGTGATTGCCCTTGCATTCCTATGTAATATTCATAAATAATAACTCAAATTCTTTAATGTTTTCTTTCACAATTTTCATATTTATTAACTAATTTGAGGGTCAGGTTACACTAGCTCTGTCTTGAGATAAGAACAAACAAATTTTGAGAAATTAGGAGATTTACCTATCATTAGACACCTAGTATATGGGGCAACCAAAATTAGTATTAAGAACTTTTAAATCCAGATCTAAACATTGCACTTGCAAGGAAATAAAAATAATAAATAAGGTATCAATTCAGTCTCAAACAGGATATTGTCCCTGAAATTAATGTTGCAAAGAAGAAGATTATAGCAAAGGAAGAAGAGATGGGGTATTGCTTCACCTCTTTCTCACAGCCTCTCACGGACCCACTGCAAATCAGCTGAATCTTCTTGGGTGATTAAATGTCAGTAAATCTCTATAAATAGAGAAAGAAGAGGATTCTGGGTACAACTACAGAGGGTGAGAAAGAAGTCAACTTGGTAAGTTGTTTACGTGATATGTCTAGGATATCCTTTTGGCATCTTTAAGAAAGATCAGTAAATACTAAATTGCCTTTCCATTAACTGACAGGAAGGTATGTCTTTGAATGTAACTGAGTTTCAAGGTTAATATTAAAATGAGAGCAAAACTTGTCTATCTTTTGCTGGTTAAGCTGATATTAAGTATAAAACAAATATATTAGGCAGTAAAATACCAACTTACAATGCAAATTTAGGATATATTATGCTATTTCAAAGGAATATCGTGCTTGTTGCTGCAATGGATTTTGTCTTCATACTTCCTGCTGTGAAAGTTCACTTTCTTCTCCCACTGAGGAATCCTGGTAGAAACAGGTAAGAGGCCTCAGGCCAAAGATTTACAGTATGATTTAAAACATGTAAAAACTCTTTATATAATTATTTAAAATATTTTTAGTAGAAAAGTGAAATTATTGCTGTAAACATAATTGGAATCAACCGCTAAATACACCTACTCATGCATAAATCGGGATAAAAATGCTGTTTTGCTTGGGAGTTGGGATTATGGGTTGTTTCCATCGAATTTCAAAGTGTGATCTTTTCTAATTGACTGTAATGTAGTCAAGTCTGGGAGAGTAGGTCTCCTCCAAAGCCCTGGTGAATTTGTGCATGTAAACTTGGCTACCCAGCCTTCAGCTCAGTGGCAAGTTTTTCATCTTTTTTGGGGGGTTACTCTTCTGTTGGCTCATTCATATGCAGAATTGACTTTGTATGTTTTTATTTCTGTCCCCTTTTTATGAATGTGTTGGCACTAATGAATCCCATAGTGACCCAGTTGAATCGAGTCTGGTACCAGCTGTGCCACCACTCTCAGCTGTCAAAAAAAAAAGATGTGTTTTTTTCTTTCATTCACTTGGGAGTTATTTACTTCCTATCATCCCTGAGTTCCCAAGGAAACAAGAGTCAGGTATTGGTTTTCTACTGTCTCAGCCATCAATTACAAAACTAGCATTCCAAACAAAGATGAACAAATCTGGTCTCATCATTTATGTACAGAAAAGGGAAAGATGTTATTAAAATACCTGGCATTAACATTTTTAGGAGGTTCTTCCCTATCCCCCAAATACTTTGAAAGTCCATTTTGAATGGGGAGTTTGGATGTCTGAAATGATGGTTTATAAAGACGACTTGTAAATGGTGTTAACGTTCTCTTTATAAAAACAAGAATTTTGGTGCTGGATCAAACGGCAAGAGGGGAAAGGTAAAAGAAAAGGAGGTCACCAAGCTATAGTGAGGAAAGCTGGTGCTCATGGAAATTAGAAGATAGTAAAAACTTGTAGGAATTTGCTGTTCGGTGTTCATTTATCCATACAGATGCAATGAAAAGTCCTTGTGTCCTCGTCTTTAATGGAGTATACCAAATACCAAATTATACCAAATAAACTAATTGTTTGTGTGCATGATGTGGGGGAAATCAAAGAGAAAGTCCTATGTTTTAGTGATACTCAACATATATGCCTGGAACAGCAACATCAGCATCACCTGGGAACAAGTTAGAAGTGAAAATAATCAGAATCTAAGCTAGGCCAGCTGAAGCAGAACCTCTGTGGGTAGAGTTTAGGAATCTGTATTTGAAGGAGACCTCTAAGTGATTCTGATGCAGGCTACAGGATGAGAACTACTGTCTCATTCTATATCTAGTTTTATGTCGAACAGAAAGAAGGGAACAGTTATAGGAGATGAGATGCTAAAGAAATTAAGAAATCTGCTGAATATAAATTTGGTGTTAAATTGCTGAGGACATATGAAAGCAAAGTAAGAATTATCTAGTTCTTGGGAAAGACATGGCCTATCCTACTATGTAGTAGATAGATTAAATCTTTAAAGAAGCTGACTGTATGTTTCGATTGTATTTTTAAACTATAAAATTTTGGGTATTCAGTTCTAATAATTCTCTTTTATTGTGTATACTACATTGATGGGAAAACTTCCAATACACTTGATTTTATCAATGAAATGTTTTGAAGTGTCTATCAGTTCCTGTATTGTCTACCGTAATAAGCTGGAAACATCTTTTGATAAATATTTTTGTTTCTTTTAATGTTTGAAGATCCACATCTTCCTATATTTGTGAAACAATAATAGGCATACAATTTTAAGCACAGTTAAAACTACCTTCAAGATTTTGAAATAATATATATTTAGACAAGAAAGTTTTTTAAAGTGCAGTATATGTTCTCTCATTAATATATCATCTCTGTGTGTAAGTCTATAACTATATCATTTCTGCAGTACTCTTGCTGATACTATTAAAATGAGTAAATGATCAATTTATTTTTTGGAAACTGTGAAGTCTTATTTTATGATATAATTTATTTACGATATATTAGTTTCAGGTGTGCAATATAGTGATGTAAAACTTTATACATTGATAAAGTTGTAAAATATTGGCTATATTCTGTATGTTGTACAGTTTATCTTTGTAACTTTTTTCATACACAGGAATTTGTATTTTTTAATCTCCTGCCCCTATCTTACCTCTCTCTCTTCCCTTGCTCAATGGTAACCACTAGGCTTTTTCTCTATATCTGTGAGTATGTTTTATATTATTCATTTGATTATTGCTTTAGATTCCACATATAAGTGAAAACATATAATATGACTTTAACTTATTTCACTAAGCATAGTAACATCCTGATCCATCTCCAACTATGTTGTGGCAAATGCCAAAACTTCCTGTGTGTGTCTGTATGTGTATGTGCAATTAATTTTGTTTATCCAGTCCTTTGTTTATGGACACTTGTGTTGTTTACTTATCTTGGCTATTGTAAATAATGCTGCTTTGAACAATTGGGTGAATGTATCTTTTGAGATAGTGTTTTTGTTTTCTTTGGATGGATACCCAAGAATGGAATTGCTGGATCATATGGTAATTCTAATTTTAGATTTTTGAGGAATCTTCCAATTGTTTTCTATGCACCAATCTATATTCCCACAGTGTGTAAAGATTCCTTTTTTTCCACATCCTTACCAACATTTGTTATTTGTGATCTTTTGATGAGAGCCACTCTGAGAGGTGAAATCTCATTGTGGTTTTAAGTTGCATTTCTTTAATTAGCTATGTTGAGGATCTTTTCATGTGCCTCTTGGCCATCTGTATGTCTTTGGAAAAATGTCCATTCAGGTCTTCGCCCATTTTCTCATCAGGTTGGTTTTTTGATATTTAGTTTTATGAACTCTTTATGTATTTTTCGATATTAACACCTTGATCATATAATTTGCAAATATTTTATGCCATTTATTAGGTTGATTTTTCGTTTATTTGATGGTTTCCTTTGGTGGAAAAAAGCTTTTTAGGGCTGCATCCGTGGCATATGGAAGTTCCCAGGCTAAGGGTCAAACCAGAGCTACAGCTGCTGGCCTATAACACAGTCACAGCAACACTAGAGCCAAGCCACATCTGTAACCTATACCACAACTCATGGCAATGCTGGATCTCCAACCCACTGAGCAAGGCCAGGGATCAAACCCTCATCCTCATAGATACTAGTCAGATTTGTTTCTGCTGCACCACAATGGGGATTCCAACAAAAGCTTTTTTAGTTTAATTAAGTCCCATTTAAAAAATTTTGCTATTGTTTTATTTGCTTTTAAGAGCGCTCTCTCTCTCTCTCTCTCTCTCTCTCTCTCTATATATATATATCTATATCTATATCTATATCTATATCTATATATATATAGCTATGATTCATGGCAAAGAATCTTCTGCCTGTATTTTCTTTTGAAAGTTTTATGGTTTCAGCTTTTACATTTAGGCTTCTAATCCATTTTGAGTTTATTTTTATATATGGTGTGAGAAAATGTTCTAATTTCATTATTTTACATGTATCTGTCCAGTTTTCCAAGCACCACTTATAGAAGAGACTGTCTTGAAATACGTTTCTGTGTTTCTGAGCCTTCTACCCTGTTCAATTTGTCCTATGTATCTGTTTTTGTGCCAGTACCATGCTGTTATGATTACTGTAGCTTTGTAGTATATTCTAAAGTCAGAGAGCATGAATCCAGCTCTGTTCTGCTTTCTCAAGACTACTTTGACTATTCAGGATCTTTTGTGTTTCCATGTAAATTTTAGAATTACTGATTATAGTTTTGGGAAAAATGTCCTTGGTATTTTGATAAGAGATTGCAATGAATCTATAGATTGCCAATGGTACTATAGTCATTTTAACAATATTATTTCATGATCATGGTTTATCTTTCCATCTGTGTTGTCTTGCAATTTTTTTTTAATGATCAGTGTTGCAGTTATAAGTCTTTTACATCCTTAGATTTATTCCTAAGTATTTTAGTCTTTTTGATACAATGGTAAATGGAATTGTTTTCTTAATTTCTTTTTATTTATTTATTTTTATGTCTGTACCCATGGCATATGGAAGTTCCTGGACCAAGGACTGAATCCGAGCCACAGTTGTGACCTACACTGTAGCTGCAGCAACGCCTTTAACCCACTGCATCAGGCTAGGGATCAAACCTGTGTCTCCCTAGCAACTTGAGCCACTGCAGTCAGGTTTCCATGTAAATTTTAGAATTACTGATTATAGTTTTGGGAAAAATGTTTGTTACTGCTGAGCCACAGTGGGAACTTCTCAGTAACTGTTGAAAAAGCAAAAAAAGCAACTGCGAGTTTCTGCGTTGTGCTTTTTTTCTTATTTTCCTATTTGTAATATTTTTTCCTGAGTTCTTTCTTTCATTCTACATGTATGTTATTTTTAATGTAATGTTCATTTCTTTATATCCTAAACCAAGATAGTCGTTCTACTTTGTTCTATTGTTCTGAAGAGACATAAAAGCAAAGGGAGGCTATACTTTGGCTTGTAGAATAAGAATAGAAAAATGAAACTTTCTATGAACGTCAGTTTATAATATATCCTGCATATTCTCTGCCTTGCTTTGTGGTCTGTAATCTAAAAAGCAGTTTTTAATTAGAAACATGCTAGTTGGAAAAAATAAAGCATTCTGTAAGGTAACTCATTGTTTATAGACTTAGAGAAGATTTGGAATAAAGCAAATGAATGTTCGATTAAATGTTCTTTGAGGAGTCAGAAGAAATTTATAAAAGATAAAGAAACATTAATTTATAGAAGTTGTCAAAATATCTGGCTTCTGAATCCTAGAAAAAGATATTTCTTTTCCTCATCTTAGGGAAATTGGTGAGATTCATAGAAAGATAAATCAAATAGATCTGATAGTGCTCAAGTATTCACCTTGAAAGATTGTTTAAATTGTTGCAAATGTAGTCATCAATTAAAATCATATCAGCTTTTAGTTTTCACATTCACCTCTCCACTCTCTTCATATGTTTATAAAATTGACCAGTGGACTCTACACATGAAGCATCTCTTTCTACATCATAATCTCCCTCCATAATCCCTTAACATCTGCTTGCTCTTGTTCCTTTTTTTGAACTAGTGAATTGCCACTTAAGTAATCAATCCTTTTCAGATTCTTTTCTTTCCCCATATAGGTTATTACCCTGTCCTATATGGTAGGTCCTTGTTACTTAACTATTTTATATATCATAGTGTGTATACATCAATCCCAATATGCTAATTTATCCCTCCCTCCCCCTCAACTTTGCTTATGAAACTATAAAGTTGGTTTCAAAATCTTTGTTTCTGTATTGTAAGCTCTTTTGTATCATTTTTATTAGATTCCACATATTAGCAATAACATATATTTGTCTTTCTTCATCTGACTTAGTTCACTTAGTATGCTAATTTCTAAATCCATCCATGTTGCTGCAAATGACATTATTTCATTATTTTTATAGTTAAATAAAATTCCATCATGTATATTGTTCCATCATGTATCTTCTTTATCTTTTTTTTTTCCATTTTTGGCCACCCTCAGTACATGGAGTTCCCAGGCCAGGGGTCAGATCCAGGCTGCAGTTGTGACCTAAGCTGTAGTTGTGGCAACGCCAGATCCTTAACACAGTATGACGGGCTGGGGATTGAACCTGTGTTCCATAACTCCCATGACACCACCAATCCTGTAGTGCCACACTGGGAACTCTGTATACCACATCTTCTTTATCAATTCCTTTTATTGATGGATATTTAGCCTGCTTCCATGTCTTGGCTATTGTAAATAGTGCTGCAGTAAACACTGGGATGCATGTATGTTTTTAAATTATGGTTTGCTCTGGAAATACACCCAGGAGTGGAACTGTTAAATCATATGGTAGTTCTGTATTTAGTGTTTTAAGGAACTTCCATACTGTTCTCCATAGTGGTTGTACCAATGTGCATCCCAACAGTGTAGTAGGGTTCCCCTTTCTCCGCACCTCCTTCAGCATTTACTGTTTATAGACTTTTTGATGGTGGCCATTCTGGCTGGTATGAAGTGATACCTCATTGTAGCTTTGATTTGTTTCTAATAATTAGTGATGTTGAGTGTCTTAATGTTTTTTGGTCATCTGTCTGTCTATGGACAGATATTTGTTTAGGTCATCTGACTTTTTTAATTGGGTTATTTTTTGTTATAAAGCTGTATGAAATATTTGTATATTTTGTGGATTATCCCTTCTTGGTTGTTTCATTTGCAAAGATTTTCCCCCAGTCCATGGATTGGTTTTTAATTTGTTTATTGGTTCCTTTTCTGTGAAAAAACTTTTCAGCTTAGTTAGGTCCCATTTGTTTATTTTTGTTTTTATTTTTATCCAGGAAGTAGATCATGAAAGATCTCACTGTGGTTTATGTCAGAGTGTTCTGCATGTTTTCCTCTAATGAGAGTTTTATAGTATCCAATTTTATATTTAGGTCATTAATCCACTTTGAGTTTACTTTTGCATACAGTATTTGAGAGTGTTCGTGTCCAGTGTTCCCAGCAAAATTTATTGAAGAGTCTGTCTTTTCTCCACTGTGTAGTCTTGCCTCCTTTATGTAGATTAATTGACCATAAGGGTGTGGGTTTGTTTCTGGGTTTTCTGTGCTGTTCCACTGATCTATATTTCTGTTTTGGTACAGGTAACCATACTGTCTTGATGACTGCAGTTTTGTGGTAAAGTCTGAAATTGGGGAGCCTGATTCCTCCAGGTCCATTTTTTTTTCCTCAGGACTGCTTTGACTATTCAGGATTTTTTGTGTTGCCATACAAATTTAAAGATTTTTTTTTGTTCTGGTTCTGTAAAAAATGCCATCGGTAGTTTGATAGGGATTGCACTGAATCTATAGATTGCCTCGGATAGTATATAGTAATTTTGATAATGTTAATTATTCTGTCCAAGTGCAAGGTATATCTTTACATCCATTTATGTCATCTTCAATTTCCTTGGTCAGTGTCTTACAGTTTTCAGAGTACAGTTTTCTACTTCATTAGGTTGGTTTATTCCTGGGTATTTACTCTTTTTGATGTGATGGTAAATGTGATTGTTTCCTTAATTTCTATTTCTGATCTTTAATTGTTGGTTTATAAGATTGCAAGAGTTTTCTGTCTATTAATTCTGTATCCTGCAACTTTACCAAATTCATTGAAAAGGTCTAGTAGTTTTCTGGTGGTCTCTTTAGGATTTTCCACTTTATTACCATGTTATCTGGAAATGATGACAGTTTTTCTTCTTTTTTTCTAATTTGGGTTACTTATATTTCTTTTTCTTCTTTGATTGCCATGGCTAGGACTTCCAAAACTATGTTGAATTAACAGTCATGAGTAGATATCCTTGTCTTATTCCTGATCTTAGCAGAAATGTTTTCAGTTTTTCACCATTGAGAATAATGTTAGCTGTGGGTTTGACTTATATGGCCTTTATTTTATTGAGATAGGTTCATCCTATGCCCACTTTTTGGAGACTTTTTTAAATCAAAAATCAGTGTTGGATTTTGTGAACAGTTTTCTGCATCTATTGAGTTGATCCTTTGGTTTTTATTCTTCAGTTGTTGATGTGGTATACCATATTGATTGCAGATACTGAAGAATCCTTACATCCCTGGGATAAATCACACTTGATCATGGTGTGTGATCCTTTTACTATATTGTTGATTTTGGTTTGCCTGTATTTTGTTGAGGATTTTTCCATCTATGGTCATCAGTGACATTGGCCTATAAATTAGTTTTTGTGGTATGTTCGGTTTTAGTATGAGGGTGATGGTAGCTTCATAGAATGAGCTTGGAATGAGCTTGGAAGTATTTACAATTTTTGGAAGAACTTCTGAAGGATAGGTATTGACGCTTCTTAGAATGTCTAATAGAATTCGCCTGTGAAGCCATCTGGACCTGGCCTTTTTAAAAAGTTTTTAAATTGCATTTTCAATTTCAGCACTTGTAAGTGGCCTGTTCATATTTTCTCTTTCTTGGTTCAGTCTTGGAAAGTTGTACCTTTGTAAGAATCTGTCCATTTCTCCTAGGTTGTCCATTTTATTGACATGTAGATGCTTGTGGTATTCTCTCATGATCCTTTGTATTTCTGTGGTGTCAGTTGTAATCTCCTCTTTTTCATTTCTCATTTTATTGATATAAACCCTCTCCCTTTTTTTCCTGATAAGTCTTCCTAAGATCTATCAATTTTATTGATCTATTCAAAGAACCAAATTTTTGTTTTTATTGATCTTTATTTTTTTCTATGTCTTGATCTCATTTTTTTTCTGCTCTGAACTTTATGATTACTTTCCTTCTACTAACTTTGGGTTTTGTTTGTTCTTTTTTCTCGTTTCTTCGATCGTAAGGTTAGGTTGTTTATTTGAGATTTTTCTTGTTTCTTGAAGCAAGTTTGTATTGCTATATATAATCTTCCCTCTGAGAATGCTTTTGCAATGTCTCATAGGTTTTAGACCATTGTGTCTTTGTTGTCATTGGTCTCTAGGTATTTTTTTGTTCCTCTTTGATTTCTTCAGCGATTCATTGATTGTGTAGTAGCATATTGTTTAGGCTCCATGTGTTTCCATTTTTTGCAGTGTTTTTGTTATGGTTGATTTCTGGTCTCATGGCATTGTGGTCCAAAGAAAAAAAATGCTTGATATAAATTCAGTTTTCTTAAATTTACTGACTGGATTTGTGGCCCAAGATGTGATCTATCCTAGAGAAAATATCCATGTACACTTGAGGTGAAAGTGTGTTCTGCTGCTTTTGGATGAAATATTCTATAAATATCAATTATGTCTGTTTGGTCTATTGTGTGATTTAAGGCCTGTGTTTCCTTATTAATTTTCTTTCTGGATCTCTCCATTGCTAAAATGTGGTGTTAAAGTCCCACATTGTTATTGTGTTACTCTCAGTTTCTCCTTTTATGGCTGTTAGCACTTGCCTTATACATTGAGGTGATGGATGAATTATATATATTTTGAGGTAAATATATATATTTTTAATTATTATATTTTCTTCTTGGATTGATCCCTTGATCATTAGGTAGCATCCTTCTTTGTCTCTTGTAACATTCTTTATTTTAAAATCTATTTGGTCTGATAAGAGTATTATTACTCCAGCTTTCTCTTGATTTCCTTTTGCATGGAATATCACCTTCTATCCCCCCACTTTTAGTCTGTATGTGTCCCTAGCCTCTAGTGGGTCTGTTGTAGACAGTATATAGTATATACACAGGTCTTGTTTTCATATCCTAGTCTCTAGTGGGTCTGTTGTAGACAGTATATAGTATAATCACAGGTCTTGTTTTCATTCATCCAGTCTATGGCTTTTGGTTGGAGCATTTAATCCATTTACATTTATAGTACTTCTCAATATGTCTTATTGCCATTTTCTTAAGTTTTTTGGGTTTGTTATTGTTAGATTTTTTCTTCCCTTCCTCTTTTATCTTCTCTTGTGATTTGATGCCTATTCTTAGTGTTGTATTTGAATTGCTTTTTCTTTTTAATGAGTGTGTCAATTGTTATTGTATTGTTTTTTTTTTTTGTTCCTTTGAGGTTTTGATATAATGTTTGATATATATACAAAATTGTTTTTAAGTTGTTGTTTTTTAATTTCATATGCTTTCGCAGTAAGCTGCATTCATTCTTTCCTCTTCTCACAATTGCTTGTTTTGATATATTTGTCTGTGGATGACTTCCTACTTTAATTTTATATTTGATTTTACTGGTGGGGTTTCCCACTTATAGTTTTCTTGTTTCTAGTTGTGACGTTTTTTCTTTTCAGCCTAGAGAAGTTCCTTTATCTTTTGTTATAAAGCTAGTTTGTTGTTGCTGAATTCTTTTAGCTTTTGCTTGTCTATAAAGCTTTTGATTTCTCTGTCAAATCTGAATGAGAGCCTTGCTGGATAGAGTATTCTTGGTTGAAGGTTTTTCCCTTTCAACACTTTAAATATATCTTGCCAGTCCATTCTGGCCTGTAAAATTTCTGCTGAGAAGTCACCTGATAACCTTATTGGGGTTCCCTTGTATGTTATTGGTTGCTTTTCCCTCCTGGCTTTTAATGTTTTTTCTTTGTATTTAACTTTTATCAGTTTGATTAATATATGTCTTGACACATTTCTCCTTGTGATTTTTCCTGTGTGGTACTTTCTGTGCATCTACTCAAATGTTTCCTTTCCCAAATTAGGGAAGTTTTCATCTCTAATCTCTTCCATTTTCTCCAGCCCTTTCTCGCTCTCTTCCTTCTGGGACACCTATGCTGTGAATGTCGGTACATTTGATGTTGTCTCGGCGGTCTCTTAGACTGTTCTCGTTTCTTTTTATTCTTTTTCCTTTTTTCTTTCTCTGGCAGTAATTTCCATTATTCTGTCTTTCACCTCACTAATTCATTCTTCTGCTTTAGTTTCTTTGCTGTTAATCCCTTCTAGTGTATTTTTTTCACTTCAGATATAGTATTATTCATCTTAGTTTACCTGTTTAAATCTTCCAGCTCTTTTTTAAGCATTTCTTATAACTTCTTTATCTGTTTATCCATTCTTTTTCTGAGATCTTGGTTCATCCTTACTATCAATACTTTGAATTATTTCAGGAAGATTGCCTATTTCCTCTTCATTTAAACATTTTTGTGGGTTTTTATCTTGTTTCTTTGTCTGAAACATATTTGTATCTCATTTCATTTTGTATAGCTTTCTATGCTTGTGGTCTTTCCACAAACCACAGAGTTTTAGCTCATCTGTTTCTGTTGTCTGCCTTCTTGTGCATAATGGTGGCCCAGGGGCTTGTGCAGGCTTCCTGTTTGGAGTGACTGGTACTTTCCCACTGGTTGCTGAAGCTGGGTCTTTTACCTCTGGTGGTCAGGGCTGTGTCAAGGCCTGTATTTAGGGATGGATATTGGCTTAAGATGGTTTTAGGGAGCCTGTCACCACTTTGCTCAGTATATGCTGGCCTTTATCACCTTGATAGGAGATGTGCTTGATGTGATGGCCCAAGCCTGCACTGGATATTGAGTGAGGCCTCCTGTTTTCTCTGTGATTGCCACAACACTGGCAGCAGGAGACCCCACATCTGTTTCTGAGCTGTGGTTCTGATCTGCAGTGAAAAGTAGGTGGGTTTGCAGCACTCCCACTGGGCAAGGAGCCATTGGATATTCGTTTGTTGCAGCTATTCACCTGTGAGTGTGCTCTGTTGTGTCACATTTTTCTCCTTGTATGGGCTCACATAGCACACTGGTGTTGGTCTGCTCTCAGCCCCACCATAACCATATTTGTAATTGGCTCTGGTCTCTTTGAAGTTGTTTCCACCATGTTACCAATACAGATCCACTGAAGTTAAGACTCAGGATTGCAATTGTCCTTGTAGGCCCACTGAAGAATTTATGGAGGCACCCCAGACTCTGCTACTCCATCTCCCACATGTATGTGCCTACAAAGCCCAGAGCTACTCAAGCCAGACCCATCTTTGGTACAGGAGCACTCATTTTCCATTTAGATATCCCACCAATGCTGAATTTATAAGGCTGGCAGTGGAAGAGTAAATCTGTGATTCATGCAGTTGGGAGGAGAGATTTCAGCTCTTCCTCCTTAATCACAGGGCTGTTTTTAGTTTGGGTACCTATCATCTCTTTCCTCAGAGTGTGCTGGCCATTATCCCCTTGATAGCAGGTGTGCAGATGTCACCTGGTGCCTAGGTAGTGGTAGAAGCTCTCCCATATACCCAGAGCTGGGTCATGGCTAGGGATATAGTCCATGAGGTAGGTGTTAGTGGTTTATGGGACCCCTCCTGGATCCTGGCAGCTACCAGTAGTTGACACTCGGTCCCAGGCCCTGGGTCATGGCTGTGGACCATGCACACTCCCGAGGAAGCAAGAACAGAGGTTGGCATCAGTCATGGAATGGTTGCTGGCAGCAGCAAAAGCTGAAGGCCCCACAATGCACCCAGGGATGTGGAGGCAGAGGTTGGCACATGATTGTAGAACCCTTGGAAGTGGCAGCAGGCCATGCAATTTCCTTGGGAGTCATGGGTAATGATGGGTTCCCAGTTCCTGGACCCCTAGTAATGGTAGTATTCAGCCTTATAAGCTCTCAGGGAGTCAAGAATAGTGTTCATTGCCCAGTTGCAGACCCCCTGAGGAAGTGTGCTTTCTCTTCTTAATCTTAAAATTCAATTCATTTGTATTCAATTGGAATAATATATAGAACATCCTTTATACAAAATTATTTAAAAATTGTTATATTGAAATATATTGTAATTAATTTTTAGAATAGTAATTATCATGCAAATATTTCACCATATCAACTGAAAATTTTGAGTGCATATTTAATCTGATGGTCTAGAACTAGAAAGACCTTGATTAAAAGCCTGGGTAATAGTCATCTGCACTGGAAGGCAGCAGCCTAAGTCAGGAGAAATGAAAGATTTTTTTACTTTTAAAAGATAAACATTGAGCTTGTGCAGATATTTTTTCTGTCTCTATGCTTATTTTCACCTAGTTTATTCTTTACATAGCTTCAGGAGTCAGGGCTGGCTATGCATAGAGAAGGACAAAATTATATAAGCCCTTGTTCAAAAAAGCAGAAAAAACATAGAGTTAGATGTACTAAAACATAAGACTCTTCCCTCTAAAAACATGTCATACTTTGTAAACATAATATAAGTAATAGGGGTACATGAATAACAACATAAACCTAGCAGTTACCCCTCTGATCTTTGGTACATATATCCACCTCAGTGTCTAGCTCCTGACTTGGAATCTTTCCTAGGCTTCTCTATAGTCTTTTCTCTCCATTTGGTTAGCAACAGCTTAGCCTCCAAGTTGCACTTTAAAAATCATTTCCTCACTTCCTCAATTTTTTACTTTGCAGAAGCATCTCTAATTTTTTATTCTGATACATCATAATAAGTAACTATTTATATAATTATTTAGATACATCATAATAAGTATTTATATAATTATTTCATTTTCTGTATCCTATTTGTCATCTTCATGAAGGCAGTACACATTGTTTTGTTGTTTGCTCTGCTAGCAGGGCCTAGTCTAGTTCATGTTACACAGTTGTATTAAAATGCCGATGCATGCTAAATATGTGTTGAATGATAGAGCTGAATGAATAAACAGAGGCCCCAAAGTACTTGTTAATGTGTGTAACTCTCCACAAGGAGGCTGTCAATTATAGGAGCAAATAACCACCTTTAAAGCACTTGCACAGTCCCATTTTCGATATGCCCACACCAGTATTTGACCTTGTGGAATGGTCGATAAAAAAAACAAAATATGTTACCCTGAGGGTGCTTGTTTTCAGCTTTGTGAATTAGGAAGTAAAAATAGAACTGAAGAGATTCAGATGTAAACCTGTCAAATTTATTTATTTATTTATTTATTTATTTATTTATTTATTTATTTATTTACCTATCTATCTATCTAGACAGAAATGTTGATTAGTAACTCTACCATCTAGGAGAGTAGTGAAAGCACAGAGAAGAGAGTGTGGTGTTGACCATGGTGTTGGTTACTAGGGAGGTAGTAAAGGATTCTCATTAATGAATTCTATAACTATTGTCCTAAAAAGACACAGCGGGAGCCTGCAGTTAGCCTTGTAGGTAAAAACCTAATGCCCTCAGGTGCAGAAAAAATACGCAGTTGACTCAGGCAGCCAGAAAAAAATGTCGGAGATGTAGAATTAAGGAGTTTATGAGAAATGACTAGAATTTCTGAAGTTAAAAATTGGGGATATAGAGTTCTCCTTATAAAAGAATATTTATAACTGATGGATTCACTTTGCTGTGAACCTAAAACTGATGCAATATTTTAAGTAAACTAGACTCCAATAAATTAAATTTAAAAAGTAAAGAGAAATAAAAAAATTGGATTGTTTGGTTGATACCAGACTTTTAAAAGTCATTAACCCATTAAAGTTTAGTCTGCAATAAAGACTATGACAATGAAACTTACTTTGGAACATTAACATTACTAGCATTTTGTATAATCACTATAGTTTGTTGCAAATACTTGTGATAAATACTACTTGTGTCAGATCCCATAATTATTTCAAAAGAAATCACTGTTGCCACTACTTTATAATTTTTATTATAAAAATCTACTGTTACCACAGGTATTGCCATATTTTTCACAGAAGCAAATAAACATTTCTCAAAGTGGATGATTTTTAAATAATTTAAATATAGAGCATCTAAGAATAAAAATGGTTAAAACTTTCTCTTTCCTGCTACTCACAAACACTGGAAAACAAAGGCCTTGAATTTTTTTTATCTTATCCTTTATGCTTAAAATGAAAAGGACAGCCATGCAATAGAGATTCCTTTTTCACACATCACTTCTCTTTGATATCTTTACATTTCTGCCTCTGCCCTGCCTTTAGATATTTCAGAGCAGCTTCAACAAAGAGTATGCATTCCTGTTAGGTATTGCCTTAAATGCAGACAGCTCTGGAACTGGACTAAAGAAATCTCTGCTTTAAAAGCCAACAGCTCTTACCAAGTGATGAGAACAATAAGCAGAATTACTTCCTGAGACCAATTAATCAAAAAGAAATTGGGTAGCCTGGAGCTTTCTTTCTAGCAGACAGCACAAAGTAATAATTCATCTTAAGCAATTAGAACCTTCCGATACTTTGCATTTTTTCCTCTATTTCCTTAGTTCTTCTCTTTGTCTACTATAGTGTATATATACATATATACATATACATATATAGATGTACTGTTTCTTAGTTATATAGATTTGATTTCCCCTATGTATTTAGAAGGACTGTCTATAATTATGCTAATTTTATAATTTTTTTTGTTCATTTTTGTCTGCCCCATGGCATGGAGCTCCCAGGCCAGGGATCAGATCCAAGCAGCAGTGGTGACCTAAGCCACATCTGCATCAACACTGGATCCTAAACTGTGCTGGGCTGGAGCTCAAACCCATATCCCAGCACTCCCAAGACACTACTGATCCCATTGTGTCACAGTGGGAGCTCCCTAATTTTATAATTTAATTCTAGATATATTATGCAATTTTCTGGTATGGCACTTGTAGCTAGGTCCTATTTTAATTTTTGAAAATTGCTCTGTGTTTCTCATTTAATTTATTTTCTAATAGCATCTTTTCAGTCTTAGTTAATGACATGAAAGACCAAGGTCCAAAACTGGTCTATAGATTTGGTACATCTGACTTAAATCTTGGGAATTAAATTTTTCCTGCCAGATCTGGAACTTGTCTATTCATTGAGGAAGAAATTCAAGCTATATCTAGTTTCCATAAAAACTAATAAAATATTTCTAAAAATAATGTTGGTGTGTATTACTGTGTCATAATCTCTAAATCGTAATATTGAAAGAGACTTAAGAGTTTGACCATTCATTCTTTTTTGCTTGAGGCAATCTGTATTTACAACTATTGCCCATAATAATAATTGTTCTCCCATTTTATCTTTCTTACTTTTCCCAATTTGAATGAAAAATCATTTCATCACTCAACTTAGATATTTCATCCCTACTCTCACATATCAGAAATCTTTTCACATAATCACTAATAGGTAGTTACCTTTTGCTTGAGAAATTTGAAAGTTAGAAACCATTACTTACAAAGAGTTGTCTACCTTCCTTATATAGCTCCATTTGGAGTTTTTATTTTTAAAATTATAGTTCACATACAGTGTTCCAATTTCTGCTGTACAACAAAGTGACAAGGTCGTGAGTGTGTGTGTATATATATATGTATATATATATATACACATACGTGCACATATACATATATATGTATTAATGCACATATACATATATATGTATTTATATATATATATATATAACATATATATATACACACACACACATACATGCACATATACATTCTTTTTTTAAAAGATATCTTCCATTATGATCTATCCCAGGAAACTGGATTTAATTCCCTGTGCTATGCAGTAGGACCTTATTGTTTATCTATTATAAATGTAATAGTCTTCATAAAACCCTCAGTCTATCCCACTCCCTCCTTTCTCCCCCTTGACAGCCACAAGTGTCTTATCTATGTGTGTGAATCACTTTTGTAGATAGGTTCATTTGTGCTATATCTTGGATTCCACAAATAAGTGATATCATATGGTATTTGTTTCTCTTTCTGTCTCACTTCACTTAGCATAATAATCTCTAGCTGGACCCATGTTGCTGCAAATGGCATTAGTTTGTTCTTTTTTTCTGGAGAGTAGTATTCCATAGTGTGTATGTACCACTTCTTGATCATTCACCTGTCAGTGGACAGTTATGTTGTTTCCATGTCTTGGATATTGTGAATAGTGATGCCATGAACTTAGGCCCGCATGTGTCTTTTTGAATGATAATTTTGTCTAGGTACATGCCCAGGAGTGGGATTGCTAGATCTAATGGTATGACTATATTTAGTTTTCCGAGGAACCTTCATACTGTTTTCCATAGTGGTTAATACCAATTTACATCCCCACCAAGAGTGAAGGGTTCCCTTTTCTGGACACCCTCTCCAGCATTTGTTGTTTATAGACTTATTAATTATGGTCATTCTCACCAATGTGATATGGTACCTCATTGTAGTTTGATTTGCATTTCTCTAATAATTAGCAAGATTGAAAATCTTTCCATGTGCCTACTGGCCATCTGTATGTCTTTTGGAGAAATATCTATTTAGGACTTCTGCACATTTTTCAGGGTTTTTTTTTTTTTTTTGGAGTGGTATGCTTTTTTTTTTTTAATGTATATTTTAGAGATTAAGCCCTTGTTGGTTGTGCTTGCAACTATTTTCTCCCATTCCATAGGCTATATTTTCATTTTGTTTATGGTTTATTGTCCTGTGAAAAAGCTTGTAAGTTTGCTCAGGCCCCATTTCTTTTCTTTTTTTTTTTTTTTATTTCTATTGCCTTGGGAGACTGACTTAATGAAACATTTATGTAATATATGTTGAAGAATATTTTGCCTATGTTCTCTTCTTGGGAGTTTTATGGTGTCTTGTCTTATGTTTAAGACAATAAGCCATTTTGAGTTATTTGTGTGCATGATGTGAGGGTGTGTTCTAGTTTTACTGATTTACGTGCAGCTGTCTAGTTTTCCTAGCACCACTTGGTGAAGAGATTCTTTTACTATTTTATATTTGTACCTTACTTGTTCTTACAAAGATTACAAAGATTCTTACAAAGATTAATTGGTCATCGCTATCTGGACTTATTTCTGGGCTCTCTAGATTGCTCCATTGATCTTGTATGTCTGTTTTTGTACCAGAACCACACTGTATTGATCACTGTAGCTTTGTAATACTGTCTGAAGTATCAGAGTTTTCCCTCCAGCCTTCTTTTGTTTTCCCCCAGGATTGCTTAAACAGTCTGGGTCTTTTGGGGTCCCATATAAATTTTCATTCTAGCTCTATGAAAAAAAATGTGATGGGTAAGTTGATATGGATTGCTTAAAATCTGTAGATTGCTTTGGGTAGTATGGCAATTTTAACAATATTAATTTTTCCAATCCAAGAGCTTGGGATAGCTTTTCACTTCTTTGAATCTTCCTGAATTTCTTTTATTAATGTTTTATACTTCTCAGTATAATTATTTTACCTCCTTAGATTTATTCCTAGGTATTTTGTTTTTTGGGGGAATACAATTTTAAAAGATACTGTTTTTATACATTCCTTTTCTGATATTTCATTGTTAGTACACAGAAAAGTAACTGATTTCTGAATGTTAATCTTATATCTTGACACTTACTGAATTTGTTTATCATATAGTTTATATCAAATAGTTTTTGTGTGGAGTCCTTAAGATTTTCTACATACAGTATCACGTCATCTGCATATAGTGAAAAATTTTCTCCTTCCAATTTGGATTTCTTTTATTTCTTGCTCTTATCTTATAGCTGTGTCCACGACATGCAATACTATGTTGAATAAAACTGGTGAGAGTGGACGTCCTTGTCTTTTCCAGGAATGTGGTGGAAAGGGTTTCAGCTGTTCTCCATTGAGTTTTATGTTGGGTGTGTTTTTTGTTATAAGCGACTTTTATTATGTTGAGATATGTTCCCTCTATTCTCAAACTGATTAGTGTTTTTTCATGTTTAGATATTCAATTTTGTCAAATGCTTTTTTCTGCATCCACTGAGATGATCGTGTGTTTTTCAACTTTTGTTAATGTGGCATATTACATTGATTTTTTTTTTTTTTGGTATGTTGAACCATCCTTGTGAACTTCAAATGAAACCTACTTAGTTGTGTTATAGGATCTTTTTTTTAGGTGCTGTTTGATTCAGTTTGCTAAAATTTTGTTGAAAACTTTTGTATCTATATTCATAAAGATACTGGTTTATAATTTTCTGTTTGGCAGTATTTTTGGGTTTGGTATTAGAGTGATGATGGCTTCATATAATGTTGTTGGGAGTGTTGCCACTTCAGTGTTTTAGAAGAGTTTAAGAAAAATTGGTATAAGTTGTTTTATGTGTGTTTGGTAGAATTCACCTGTGAAGCCATCTGATATTGAACTTTTGTTTGTAGAGTTTTTTTTTTTTTTAGTTACATGTTCAGTTTTACTTTTAGTGGTCAGTTTGTTAATGGTCAGTTTGTTAAAATTATCTTTTTCTTCTTGATTCAATTTTCATGGGCTGTATGTTTCTAGAAAGTTGCACATTTCTTCTAGGTTGTCAAATTTTTTAACAAAATTATTCATAGTATTGTCTTTTTGGTTGTGTGTGTTGTCTTTTTTTGTGTCAGATGATATTTCTTCTTTTTCATTTATTAGTTTATTTAAGTTCTCTTCTTGGTGATCCTAGCAGAAGGCTTGTCAATTTTGTTTACCCTTTCAAAGAACCAGCTCTTTGTTTTATTGATTTTTTTCCTATTTTTAATCTCTATTTTATTTATTTCCTCTCTGATCTTTATTATTTCCTTACTTCTGCTGATTTTATTTATTTTTTTATTATGAACAATGAAATTTATTTCAGTTATAGGTGTACAAAGATCATGAGTCAATTCGATAGATTTTGTGTCCCAAACCCACAGTACATCCCCCCACCCCCCAGACTGTCTTATTTGGAAAACCAAGGTTTTCCAAAATCTGTGAGTCATTGTCTGTTCTTCAAAGAAGTTCATTGTCTCTTTAGTTTCCACATGTAAGAGGTAGCATTGGGTGTTGCTGTCTAATTGTCTGAATGGTTTCACTTCGTATGAAAATTTCTAGGTCCATCCATGTTGCTATAAATGTTGTCATTCCGTTCCTTTTAATGGCTGAGTAATATTCCATTGTGTGTATGTACCATATCTTCCCTATCCACTCGTCTGTCGATGGGCATTTAGGTTGTTTCCATGACCTGGCTTCTTCCCTCTCTAGCTGCTTTAGATGTAAGGTTAGGTTGTTTATTTGAGCTTTTTCTTGTGTCCTGAGGTAGGCTTGTATTGCTATATACTTTCCTCTTAGAACTGCTTTTGCTGCATCCCAGAGGTTTTGAAGTGTCTTGTCTTTGTTGTCACTTGCTTCTAGGTATTTTTTAATTTCCTCTTTGATTTTTTCAGTGATCCATTGGTTGTTTTCTTATTTTTGTATCCATTCGGCTAGTCTCTGTCTTTTGGTTGTGGCATTCAGTCCATTAATATTTAAGGTAATTACTGATATATATGTTCTTATTGCCATTGTATTAACTGTTTGGGGTTGTTGTTGCTCTGTTTTTTTTTTTTTTACCCTGAAGTTTTGATATAGGAGTCTATATACAAATGAGATTGTTTTAAGATGTTGGTTTCTTAATTGCACGTGCGTCTCCAGTGACCTTCATTTGTGCTCTCTTCTCACGATTTCTGATTTTGGTAGCATAGCTGTGCATGGATGACTTAGTATCTTTACTGTATATATATGTCTTTACTGGTAAGCCTTGTCATTTGTGGTGTTTTGGTTTCTGGTTGTGGCCTTTTCTTTTCTGACTAGAGAAGTTCCTTTAAGATTTGTTGTAAAGCTGGTTTAGTGTTGCAGAAATCCCTTAGCATTTGCTTCTCTGTAAAGGTTTTGATCTGTCCTTCAAATCTGAATGTGAGCCTTGCAGCAATCTTGGTTGGAAGTTTTTCCCTTTCACATGTTAAGTATATCATGCCACTCCCTTCTGGCATGTAGAGTTTCAGATGAAAAATCTGCTGATAACCTTATTGGGGTTCCCTTGTATGTCATTTGTTTCATTTCCATAGCTGCTTTCAATATTTTCTCTTTGTCTTTAATTTTGGTCATTTTGATTAATATGTGTCTGGGGGTGTTCCTCCTTGGGTTTATTTTGTATGGTACTCGTTGCACTTCCTGAATTTGAGTGAGTGTTTCCTTTCCCATATTAGGGAAGTTTTTGGCTATAATCTCCTCGAATATTTTTTCTGTCCCCTTCTCTCTCTCTTCTCCCTCTGGCACCCCTATAATACGGATATTGGAGCATTTAACATTATCCCAGAGTTCTCTGAGACTCAGCTCATTTCCTTTCAATCTTTTATCTCTTTTCTCTTCTGCATTAGTGATTTCCACGAATCTGTCCTCCACCTCGCTGATTCATTCTTCTG
>PVHT021183618.1:281770-336032 GCA_004024745.2 Catagonus wagneri | reverse complement strand
TAATCTCCTCATCACTGAGCTGTTTTTCTGGGCTTTTCTCTTTCTACCTTATCTGAGTTATAGTTTTCTGTCTTTTCATTTTTATAGGTTTTTGGTGTGGTGACCTTTCTGCTAACAGTAGAGTTGTAGCCTCTCTTGGTTCTGGTTTTTGCCTCCCGTGTGGCTAAAGTTGGTATGGAGGGGCTTGCTGTAGGCTTCCCAATGGGAGGGAGTGATGCCTGCTCTCTGGTAGTTGGGGTTGATTCCTCTCCCTCTGATGGGTGGGGCTTTGTCTCTGGATGAGATTAGAGGCTGGCTGTGTGCCTGAGTGGTCTTTGGGCAGCCTTTTTACTGATGGGTGGGGCTGAGATCCCACCTGGATTATTGTTTGGCCTGGGGCTTCTCAGCGCTGATGGGAGGGGCCAGATTTTCCCAGAAATGGCCACCTCCAGAGAAATGCAGGCTGATGAATGTTCCCAAGAGCTTTGCCTCCAATGTCCCTCCCCCAGCACAAGCTACAGTCACCTCTGTTTTCCCAGGAGATCCTCCAAGAATTGCAGTCAGGTTCCACCCGGATTCCTATGGAGACTGCTTTGCCTGGGACCCAGTGCATGTGAAAGTCTCTGTGTGCCTTTCGAGAATGGGGTCTCTGTTTCCCCCAGTCCTGTGGAGCTCCTGCACACAAGCCCCGCTGGCCTTCAATGCCAGATGTTCCAGGGGCTCTTTCTCCCTGTGCCAGACCCCCAGCCATGGGGTTTTGACGTGGAACTCAGAACTCTCAGTCCTGTAGCTGAGTCTCTGTGATACAGTTACATTCTGGTCTCTGGGGCTTCCCACCCGGGAGGTATGGGGTTGCTTCTATCGCATAATCGCCCCTCCTACCTCTTGATGTGGTCTTCTCTTTGCCTTCTGGAGTAGAATATCTTTTTTGGAAGTTTACAGTCCCTTTGGTTGAAGGTTGCTCAGCATTTGGTTGTAGTTTTGCTGTTTTTTGGGAGAGAAGTTGAGCTCCTGTCCTTCTATTCTGCTATCTTAAACCAATATCCTTTTGTCTTTAAACCTTGATTCTCTGTTTCTTCTTTGTTCCTTACTTTCCTTTCCCAGATTTTAGGATTTTGGTGCCCCTTTTTACATCTTCTGTTACCCTTTTGTTGTTCTTTGTGTTTATCATTGCTTTCCCCAGAAGTTTTTTTTTTTTTTTAATCTATATAGCGGCTTACTTATGTGATTATTTTCCAGTCATGATTTTCTCCATCCTCTATCTTCTTATTTTTTTCCTGTTTAGGGACCTAAAAGTATTTCTTTAGGAAACATTTAGTGTATTTGTATTTCAGATTTTTCTTACCTGAGAAATTTTTTATTTCTCTTTCTATTTTAAATGCATATCTTCCTGGGTAGAATATTCCATGTTGCAAATTTTTCCCTTTTAGAACTTTGGTTATGTCTTGCCTCTCTCTTCTGGGCTGTAGTGTTTCTGTAGAGAAGTCAGCTGATAACTTTATGGGGATTCCCTTATAATTAACTTTGTCTTTCTCTTGCTGCCTTTAAAATCCTCTACTTATTTTGAACTTTTGCCATTTTTATTATAATATGTCTTTTTTGTAGGTTTGGATTCATCTTGTTTGATACCCTCTGTACTTCCTGTGTTTGGATAACTGTTTCCTTTTTAGATTTGGGAAATTTTAAGCCATAGTTTCTTCAAATATATTTTCAATTCTTTCTTTTTCTTCTCCTTCTGAGTCCCTATTATGTGTAGATTGGGATGCTTTATATTATCCCATATATCTCTTATATTGCTTTTAATTTTTTTTTTCTTTTGGCTTTCTGTCTGCTCTCCTGATTAAGTGATTTCTATCATTCTATCTTCCAAGTCACTTATTTGGTCCTCTGCAGGAATCATTCTGCTATTAATTGCAGTTAACCCAACTTTTGGCTCAGTAAATGAATTTTCTAATTTTTTGGCTCCTCCTTATAACTTATTATTCTTCTTTACAGTAATCTGCATCACTGTGGATAGCCATTCTTAACTCCTTCTGTATTTTCTTTACCTCCTTTTAGAACTCAGTGTCAGATAGGCTAAAGAAGTGTATTTCATTGTTTGACCCTTCAGGGGAATTCTCCTTTTCTTTAACTGGGATTGGTTCCTGTGCTTCTTAATTTTGCTTAGATTTTTTTCTTACTCTGTGAATTTAGGGGAAACAATTATCTATTGTAGTCTTAGAGGGCTATTTATATCTGGGAGCACTCCTGGGTGGCTTGTATGATTACACAATATTTTCGGCCTGAGAGTCGTTTTTGGTATGGATGCTTACTATCTCTTTTTTTCAGTGTGAGCAAGCTACTATCCCCTTAATAATGGGTGTGCAGGTTCTTTGCCCATGAATATTTCCAGAGAGGTGGAACAGTGGGTGGCACTTGCAGGTGGTGCTAGGTCACCAGGCCCTTGGCAGTGGTGACAACCCACAGAAGGTGTGGGTGTTGAGTGGTGTGTGGTTTCAAGACCCTCAGCAGCAGTGGCAATGGCAGGGCAAATTTCCAGGGAGGTGGGAGCAACTGGCACCGTCTGATCACAGGACACTCCACAGCAATGTTGGAGGTGCCAGGCATTGGCGGGCTGTACCCACCCCTGGAGACTGAGATGGCTGAGGTGGCTTGCTCTCACCCACAAAGCCCATGCAAGAGGTGCCCTGCCACCTGTGAGCCTGGGCATGCATGCAGAGAAAAGAATTTCCTATGGTAGTCCCACTCCCCCCTGTAGTGCCACCTTTCTTCTTTAGAAGGCCTAGGCTTTCTCCCACACTCTCTCAGCTGTGGAATACTACAACTTAATGCTGTTTCTACACAGATAACACTACTCTTCTACCAGGACTGATCTCCAATGCCTGAGTCCCAACACCCGGTCCCTGCCAGAGTGTCTCAAGCTGGCATGAGTCAAGCAGTGGTACCAATTATATGCAGCTCTCTGTATCTGCTTTTCCCTCCTCATACCTGTGGTTGTTATCTTTCTGAGGCTTTGAGCCCCCCCCCCACCGCTGATCTCCCCACAGTCAGGGTGCCTCACAGAATGCATATTTCTTTCTTTCACAGTTCACAGAAGTGCTAGTGAGGCCTGATTCATTTTTCTCTCTCTTTTTTTCCCTTTGTCCTACCCAATTATGTGGAGGTTTCTTGCACTTTTTAGAAGTCTGAGGTCTTATGCCAGCATTCAGTAGATGTTCTGTATCATTCCATAGGCAGTATTTTTTTGGGGGATGTATTTGTGGGAAAAGGTTAATTCCATGTCCTACTTCACCATCTTAATTCTGACTCCATGAGGATGTGGTTTGATCCCTGGCCTTGTTCAGCGGGTTGGGGATCTGGCGTTGCTGTGAGCTGTGGTGTATGTCACAGACTAGTCTCAGATCGCACATTGCTGTGGTGTAGGCTGGCAGCTGTATCTCTGATGCAACCCCTAGCCTGGGAACTTGCATTTGCCACAGGTGTGACCCTTAAGAACATAAATAAATACAAATAAAAATTTAAAAAATTAAATAACGAATAGTAGTTAGCTTAATGCAAACTCAATATTAGAAATAATGAGCCAGAATTAAGGTGGTGGAGTAGGACATGGAGGTACTACCAGACCCTTAGTGATCTGAAGAAGAGAAATATCAAACTCCATCCATCCTGTCTACCTAAGGGAGTAAATAACTGAATTCATAGTTGAGAAGCATAAGCTCAATGAAAGACTGAGACCTGCCACTGGACTATAGACCACATTTTCCCCCCAACACCTCACTTCACATTTTATTAAAGGCTTATTTATACCAGCAACTTTTACATATACATTATGTCCACCAATCAAAAAAAAAAATTACAAGTTGTACCAAAAGGCAAAAAACATAATTGAGAGACATGGAGCAAGCATCATAACAGACATGGTAGGAATGTTGTATTTTTCAGACCAAGAATTTAAAACAATTATTTTTAACATACTAAAGATGCTTTGGATAGATTTAGACAGCAGACAAGAAGAGACAATCAATATAAGAAGAGAGAAATGAAACAGAAAGAAATGCTTGAAATAAAAAAACTAAGAGAAATGAATGTTTTTAATGAGTGCATTAGCACACTGGAGAGTAGATGAAGAAAAAATTTATGAAAGAGAGGATATATATCAATGGAATCCTCCAACTGAAAAGCAAAGAGAAAAGACTGAAAAAAAGCAGAACAGAGTATCCAATGACCATGGAGTAACTACAAAAAAACACTATAACATACACATAATAGGAATACTGGAAGAGAAGAGACAGAAAAAAGAACAGAAATATTTGAAACAATAATGCCTGGGAATGTTCCCAAATTCTAGTCAAACACTAAGCACAGATTCACAAAGCTTAGAGAAACTAGGCAAGATAAATACCTTCCTCAAAACCTTACACTTAGACCCAATTAATATCTTCAAAGTATAGAAAATAAAACATGAAGAAAAAAAATGCTAAAGGAAATCAGAAGGTAGAAACTCTTTACCTGTAGAAGAAAAAAGTTACATCCAATTTCTCCTCAGAAACCATGCCAACAAGAAGATGGTACAGAAATATATTTACAATGTTGAGAAAGATTACCAGCCACCAACTTAGAATTCTATACACTGCAAAAATATCCTTCAAAAGTGATGAAGAAACACTTTATCAGCAAACAAAAATTGAGAAAATGTGTTACTTACTAGTATACCTGTCTTGTAAGATATGTTAAAATAAGTACTTTAGAGATGAAGAAAAATAACATGGATGTAAACTGTGGATCTTATTAAAGAAAAGGATATTGAAGAAGGAATAAGTACAATAGTAAAATAAAATTTAATTTTCTTACTCTTAAGCTAACAGAAAAGATGGTTTAGCTATGTAGATTTATACATATATCTTGTACATATTTGTGTGTGTGTGTGTGTGCATGTATCTTTTTGAATTTATGTCTTTTCTTTGGAGATATGCCCAGGATTGGGATTGTTGGATCATATGGTAGTTCTATATTAGTTTTCTGAGGAACCTCCATAATGTCCTCCATAGTCATTGCACCAATTCACTTTCCCACCAACAGTGCAAGAGTGTTCTCTTTTCTCCACACCTTCTTCAGTATTTATTGTTTGTAGACTTTTTGATAATAGTCATTCTGACTGGTATAAGGTGATACCTCATTTTAGTTTTGTTTTGCATTCTCTTACAGTTAGCAATGTTGAGCATCCTTCCATGTGTTTTTTTCGCCTTCTGTCTGTCTTATTTGGAGAAATGTCTATTTAGATCTTCTGCCTATCTTTTGACCTATAATATTGATATACAAACATCTCATGGAATATTATATTTTGGAGATAAATTAATTGTCAGTCACTTTTTATGCAAAGATTTTTCTCCCATTCCATGACTTGTCTCTTCATTTTTTTTGTGGTTTCCTTTCCTTTGCAAAGCTTTTGAGATCAATTAGATCCCATTGGTTTATTTTTTTTTATTTTCATTATTTTTAAGAGGTTGATCCAATAAGATATTGCTGCAATTTATTCCAAAGTTTGTTTTCCCTATGTTTTCTTCTAGTTCTATAGCATCTGTCCTTACTTTTTAATTTCTTAACCCATTTTGAATTTATTTTTGAGTGTGGTGTCAGTATTCTAATTTCATTCTTTTACATGTAACTTTCCAATTTTCCTAGCACCACTCATTAAAGATACTGTCTTTCCTCCACTTTATACTCTTGGCTCCTTTGTCATAGACTCCAAAGTTGCCCCTCTGTTCAGGCTGATCTCCCCACTGGTGAGAGATTTTCCCAGGGTGTGGGAACTTCTTATTCTTCACGTTCCCTACCACACCCCTCACCCTAATGCAGATTCCATCCTGGTTCCTTTTTCTCTCTCACTCCTTTTTCTGTTATTTCTCTCATGTTCCTATTATCCTACTCAGTTCAGCCTCATGGGGGTTTTCTTGACTCTTCAGAAGTCTTATGTCTTCTTTTGGCATACAGTAGAAGTTCCACATGGATTGTTCCATTTGTAGATATATCTTTGTTTTTGTGGGAGGAGGTGAGCTCCATGTCCTTCTCCTCTACCATCTTGATCCGTCCCTCTGAATAAACATAGAATAAGTTTTTTGAAAGTATTATTGATATACTGTGAAGTGAAAGAAAATAAAATCATAGAATTATTGACTCAAAGCACAAAAAAAAACATAGTGGAAGACAGAAATAGGAAAAAGAAAAAAGTGAACTGTGAAAAAGCAAAAAGGGAACAAATAGAAAACAATAATGAATGTGTTAGATTAATCCAACCATATCAGTAATTGCTTTTAATGCAGTGATGTAAATGTGCCAAAAAAAAAAAAAAAAGATTGCCAGAACAGATCAATAGACAAGACCCAACTACATGTTGTCTAAAAGAAGTCCACTTTGGTTATAAAGACACATTTAAATTAAAAATAAATGCATAGAGGGAGTTTCCATTGTGGCTCAGCAGGTTTTGAACCTGACTAGTAACCATAAGGACATGGATTTGAACCCTGGCCTCACTCAAGGTTATGGACCTGGCATAGCTATGAGCTGTGGTGTAGGTTGCAGTTACAGCTCGGATTCCACATTGCTGTGGCTATGGCATAGGCCAGCAGATGCAGCTTAATTCGACCCCTATCCTGGGAACTTCCATATGCCATAGGTGTGGCCCTGAAAATAAAAATAAATAAATAAATAAAAATTAGAAATGAGAGGGGACAACACTACTGATCTTATGAAAATTAAAAGGATAATAAATGAATGCTATGAACAACTCTTATTATCACAAATTCGACAACCTAAATAAAATGAATCAATACCTTCAATGATACAATTTATCAAAAGAACTTACACAAGAAGAAATAGACAATCTGAATGGTATATATGTTAAGGAAATTGAATCAATTATTAAAAACCTTCCCAAACAGAAAGCAGCAAACGTAAATGAGTTCACGGATGAATTCTACCAAACATTTAAGGAAGAAATTATACTAATTATCTACAATCTCTTTCAGACAACAGAAGCAGAGAGAATATCTGATTCTAAGTCCAACACTACCTAAATACCAAAACCAAAACATGAGAAAAGAAAGCTGTAGACCAATATTTCTCATAAACATTCAGCAAAAATCCTCAACAAAATATTAACAGATTGAATCCAAAAAATTATAAAAAGAATTATACAGCTTGACCAAATGAGACTTATAACAGGTGTGCATGGCTTGTTCAACATTTGAAAATCAAATTGCATTAACAGACTAAAAAAGGAAAATCACTTGATCATACCAATAGATACAGAAAAATCTATAATAAAATACAATATTGCTCATGATAAATAACTCAAAACTGTGAATACATGGAGAGCTCCCATTGTGGTGCAAGGGAAGCAAATACAACTAGGAACCATGAGGTTGCGAATTCGATCCCTGACCTTTCTCAGTGGGTTAAAGATCTGGCTTTGCCGTGAGCTGTGGTGTAGGTCGCAGATGTGGCTTGGACCTGGTGTTGCTGTAGTTGTGGTGTAGGCTGGCAGCTGTAGCTCCGACTGGACCCCAAACAGTTGCAGCCCTGAAAAAAAAAAAAGATTGTGAATATAGAGAAACTTCTCAACTTCATTAAAAACTATAAAAATATTTACAGCTAACATCATACTTAATGGGGGGAAACTCAAAACTTTTCTTTTTGTACATGATCTGTTAATATCATGTAAACCCAAGGATGTCTTCTCTTTTTAGGACTACACCTGTGGCATATGGAAATTCCTGGGCTAGGGGTTGAATAGAATCTGCAACTGCTGGCCTATGCCACAGCCACAACAACACCAGATCTGAGTCACATTGTGACCTACACCACAGCTCACAGCAATGCCAGATTTTTAATCCACTGAGTGAGGCCAGGGATTGAACCTGCACCCTTATGGAAATTAGTCAGTTTTGTTACCTGCTGAGCCACAGTGGGAACTCCCAATGTCTCCTCTTACCATGCCTTTTCAGCATCATATTAGAAGATCTTGCTAATGCAGTATGGCCAGAAAAGAAAATAAAAATTATATAGACTGGGAAGATAAAAAATAGTTTTAAAACTATTTTTGTTCACAAATGACATCATTGTCTTTGAAGAAAACTTTCTTATCTGTCAATCTTGCCTTTGCTTTAGGGACACTGATATTTAACACAAATAACATGTTAACAGGAATTTTAAAAAGAATAATACAGTGGTTTGGCCCCAAGTACTGATGGAGAACCAAGATGGTATTTGGGAATTAGCAAAAGTGAGGGGAAAAAAAAAGATGAACTTTCAGGATTCATTCAAAATGAGTATGATTGACTACTCTTGCTCTTTTGTTTCATTTAATCCTTATTTCCTTTTGTCAAGTATTTTCAATTGTGTTGTTTAAATGTTTTTCTATTTTTAATATAGCAATTCTGAGTTTTTCATCAGTTCTGAATATATCCCTCCTCCCTATCCTTTTTCTAGGTAACATACTATTTTACTTACACTTAGTAACATCTGTTACATTCTCCTTTCTGTTGCATTCTACTTTCTGCACAATGTTGCTTTCTCGTTAACATTTGTATGTGTGTGTGACTTATTTGTATGTAAAAATATGTAAAGGTGAATATTTTTGTATTTTTGTTTATTGCTGAATCCCCAGTACCAAGAACTATTCCAGTCACTGGGAAAATGCTCAATCCTGGTTTTGAATGAATAAATTAATAATTTCTAAATCAAAATATGCATGTGGGAAAAAATACAGTATTTTCCATTATCATTTTTCCAGAAATAAGCACCAGCATAAGCTCTTTTTACATATAAAAAATGTGCAAATATATAACATATATTCAGATAAGATTAATAAAAATAGCACTATCTGATTAAATTTACCTCTCTTATTCTTTTACACCCATATGATTGGGGAAAACAAACAAAATTACAAACAAAATTACTTCGTGTATGCTGCTTTAGTGGATCTCTCCAAAAGCAAAGTCTAAAAGTCTGGAATTAGTGTAGTTGATACTACTCTTGGACTGAATCCCTTTTCCTGACCCTTCAAGATTGGTATTTATCTAGTCATTATTGCAGTTACCTCTATCACTTTATTCTACCTCTCTTCTTTCACCTCTCCCCCACTACATTGATCACCTTGCTGGTCTTCAGAAACGGTACGCTCTTTTTTGTGTCATTGCCTTCCACCTGCATCCCTGGGTCCAGAATGCCTTTTGTCCAGGAATTTATGTGGCTTCCTCCCCCACTTCATTCAGGCTCCTGCTCCACTGCCTGTTTCATAAGAGCCTTCCCTAAACACCATGTCTAAAATAGTATTTTCTCTCATTTCATTTTTTAGCCTTGTGGCTCTGTTTTACTTCCCAGAACTTATTACCTGCCATTTTATTATCTCTGTATTAGTTGTTTGTCTTCCTAATAGCGCATATGCACCATTAGGCAAGGGTTTTTGTGTGTTGTTTTCATTTTCTTTTCACCACTCTATATGCAGCATATGATAGTATCTGACACGAAGAAAGCACTCAATGATTTCAGCTATATGAAAAATGTAATTCTAATGCTTCTATATCATTTCAACCTTTCACTTGACTTTTTAACAAATTTAATGTGTAACTACATATTTAAAACATTAAAATCTAATTGACTTTGTGATATCAATGAAGTGGAGATGATTATGATTTTAAAAAGTAAGAGTTTATCTTGGAGTTCCCTTCGTGGCTCAGTGGTTAACAAATCCAACTAAGAACCATGAGGTTGTGGATTCGATCCCTGGCCTTGTTCAGTGGGTTAAGGATCCGCCGTTGCCGTGAGCTGTGGTGTAGGTTGCAGATGCGGCTCGGATCCCACGTTGCTGCGGCTGTGGCGAAGGCCGGAAGCTACAGCTCCTGTTATACCCCTAGCCCGGGAACCTCCACATGCTGCAGGTGCAGCTCTACGTGATAGACAAAAAGGCAAAAAAAAAAAAAAAAAAAGAGTTTCTCCTAAAATTATTTAATAAGAAAGATTATAAGCCAACTTCACTATAGAATTTGAAAATTTCCTTCAGTGTGATCTTCTTATTCCAGGTGGCTGTCGTTGACTGGAGCTGAAATGAAGTCCAAACAGTCCATAAGCAATAACCAATCAATAATCTTAGGGAATAGAACAAATCTAATTAAATGAAACAGATTCAGTTTTTTTGTTTTTTTTTTTAGTCTTTCTGTCTTTTTAGGGACACACCTACAGCATATGGAGGTTCCCAGGCTAGGGTTCCAGTTGGAGCTGTAGCCACTGGCCTATGCCAGAGCCAAAGCAACACGGGATCCAAGCTGCATCTGTGACCTACACCACAGCTCATGGCAATACCGGATCCTTAACCCACTGAGCAAGGTTAGGGGTCGAACCCATGTCCTCATGGATGCTAGTTGGGTTGGCTAACTGCTGAGCCACAACGGGAACTCCTAATTTCAATTTGTCTTTCAGATATTATCTAGCAAATGGTTCTGCATGTAATTATCAGGTAATTGTACTATGTATTTCAATTTGTTACAATGGAAGGGAAATAATTAGCACATATGTTTTATCATAAACTTGGTCTTTTGTTTTGTCTTTCTGGTCCTCTCATTTTCCTCCTCTCTAGTTCATGTCTGGTTCCTCCCTTTGCTCCTCTAGCTCAGATTTTCTTTGCCTTACCCTGTGTTTACACATTCTGACACTTAGCCTTAATTAATTCCCAGACAGGATAGCACTGGGATGAAAAATGTAGGGACCTAGGGATGAACTTCCTGGATAGGAATACACATTACATCCCTTGCAAATTTTTCATTGCATTTTATGTTTGTCCCTGGGAAAATTGCTTAAACTGTCTGTGTTTGAGATTCCTATAAAATGGAAATTTCGGTCATACCTACCTTGAGGGGTACTGGAAGAAGTAAATGGTCTCAAATTTTCCTATTCAAACTCAGGCCTGACAATACATGTGAATCATTGTGATCATGTTAGCAAGGAGCTCCCTACAGACCTACTGAATCAGAATCTCCATTTTTACCTAACCACTTAGTGATTTATATTTACATTAAATTTTTAGAAGTACTAATAGTAGATATAAAACATGACTGTGTTTACGTATAGTGTGTCATCACTAAGTGCTATTCTAATTATACTGAAAAAATGGGTAGGGTGAAGGTGGATAGGGTGAAAGTGTGGTATTATAGAAATGAATTTGTTCAAAATTTTTTTCTTATCCACTGTCTTGTTAATTACACTAAAGTTAGGCAGCTTAGGGTTTTGGTTGTGTGTGTACACACACATGTGCATATGTTTATGTTTTAAGAAAGAGAGGAAGGGAGGGATATAAGGCAAGGGAAAATATAAGACTTCATAGTTGGTAAGGGAAATTGATTGTTTTGATTCTAATTCTCTTTGGAATGAATGAATGTTTAGGTTAATGAATGAGTGTTTTAAATTGCTCTTTAAAATTCTACTTATAGTACTGTAAAAAGACTCATCATTTGTCTATTTTATAAGATGTATGGAATCAAAAGTTTTCACTTGATGCTGGTTTAGATGAATTCTTTGGAGCAAAGTATCTGCACTTTGTTTAAACTGGTATAGAATTACAGAAAACATAGACTTGTATTTCTGCAAAGCTTAAGATTGAAAATAGTCTTAGGGTTGTGTGGCTCTTAATAGGAAACATGCTGACTCCTTTTACCATAAAAACATGTTTATTTTCTTTTTATCAAAAATACATAAATAAAAACAAGATTTAAAGCATTTTTAAAATGCCATCTAATGTGCTTATATACATTCTACCACAGAGAATGAAAAGAAGGAAAGCATCTATTTTTATATTAAACTTTTCATAAATACTGCTCATACATGTTACTACACTGATTAACAACCCTGTTCAAATCAAGGCAAGGGAGTGATGATAAATATTCATTTGCTATTTTTCCCACTGGCACCAAGATGTAAGTATAGCTTATCGTGGCCTCCTAAACCTGGCCTCCTAAACACAAGTATTAATCACTTTTGCAGCAACATGTTATTCATGCCCAGATGTATGCACATGTTCAGGTTTCTTCCTTCGGATGGTGTTCATTAAGTTTAAGTAATCATATAAGCTAAGGCAAGTGCTCTACCATGTTGTTCCCTATGTTCACAGGAGGGAAAAGCAAAACAAGGTTAGCACAAAACAGACCTGAATTGCTTAATGTTCTCAAGTGCTGGAAATTTTAAGAAAATTTTATAACCCAGAGAGTTGTCTGAAATTTCAAAAGATAGGTTGTGAACTGAGGTAACCACACTGCAGTAGTACTCAAGCAATAAAATTTTATTCCTCTGAATAAATTTAAAAAATCATACTACTGCATCAAGAATAATGTTTACTAGTTGTGATATCTTTGGGTATAAGATTACATATTTTTATCTGGGTATAAGATTACGTATTTTTCATCTTTTAGTTAGAATTTTCTTTGGTTTCAAAGATTTTAAAAATAATTTTATTACTGTTCATATTTGAGAGAAGAAATTAGTTCTCTCGTGTTTTAGATGAAATGTAAAACTAAGATCTAGAAGGCCCAGTAATAAAATAACTCAGGTTTTCAAAACAAAAAAACATTAACTTCAGTATACAGTAAGATTTTCCATGGATATAATTTGTTTTCATAATATTCATCTCTTTTCCTCCTTTTCAAACTTATCTGGATTCAAGAATATTTGAAAAATTTGTAAAGGCCTAATAAATAAATAACAGAATATTTTGAAGGGTATATGTGTGTTCATTGTATATGTCATAATTCAAGTGATTAGAAAATTTTTCAAATCTTTGAATCCTATTAGAAATTTTATGTACTTTGCCTAAATTATGTAGATTTATCAGTTTTATTATTGGGAGAAAAAAGCCACATGTCTTTTGTAATGCTTTTGTCAGCTTCAGGAAGATTATGATTATTTCTGTGATTTATTATTTTAAACTTTTAATAACAGTGAGTAATGGTAATGTTTACCGAGTGATAATTAATTTGCATTTCATCTCTCAACTCCCACAATAACACATAAACAAGGTGGGGTTATTTCCCTTATTTTACTTTTAGCAATAATTCTTTATTGCTGTAAAAATTTAATTTCAGAGAGGTTAAATAATTTGGTGAATTTAAAAGACTATCAAAAGGTAGAGACAAATTTTAAACCAAAACTTTTTGACATTAGAATCCATCAACTCAGCTTCCTTGATTGATTCCTTCCTTGACTGTACCAAATCAACTCACTTCCTTGATTCTAAAATTTAGTATGTCGATTTGTCTTCATTTAAACTATAGAATATTCCTGTAAGTGAATGCTATCTTTCTGTTTAACAGGTGAGGAAACTTGTGCACTCTGAGGGCTTAAAGAAAGGAAGTTGATGACATACCATTAAATGTTAAGTCAAATTTGTCGCCATATTTGCCTTTTTACTTAATATTATTATATGAGCATACCTCATTTTATTCTACTTCACTTTACTGAGTTTGTAAATCTTGCATTTTTTTACAAAGTTGAAGGTTTGTGGGAATCCTACATCAAATAAATCTATTGGCATGATTTTTCCAAGAGCATTTACTCACTTTGTGTCTCTGTGTCACAATTTGGTAATTATCACAATATTTAAAACTTTTCATTATTACATTTGTTAGGGTGATCAGGGATCTTTGATGTTACTACTGCTGACAGCTCAAATTATGGTTAGCATTTTTTTGTTGTTAGCAATAACATTTTTAGGTTAAGGTATGTACATTGTTTTTTTAAGATGTAATCCTATTGCACATTTAATATAATACAGTATACATATATGAATAAATGTATGCATTCATAAACCAAAAAAAAATCTGCAGCCCACAAATGTATTATCTTTAATAGCCTTCACAGACACTTCCATCTACTGATAATAGGAAGGAAATAGCCACTCCTACATTTTCATTATAAAAGAAAGCATGGAATTTAAGGAATATGTCACAGCACATTTAGTTTATCTTATTGGCAGTGTTACATATTCTCTCCTATAGTCTACATGAACATAAGTTTGGGGCTTATCTAGAGAATTAATGACTTAATACGAATATTTCCTTGATGAATTTTCCCAGAGAAATTGTTGTTTCTTGTGTAAGTGATGAAAATGAAATTGGTCACACAGCATCTGGAAAGAGCACCCTTGTTAGTTCTAAGTGCTTTTTAAATTGCTATTCCTAGTTAGGGCTAGATGCCTTTTTGGATACTTGGCTTAAATGAATTGTTTAAGATATCCATAAACGGAAAGACATAGCATCAGGATATACACACAAAGGTGTATTAGTTTGTTGTTGATCTCATCGGTAGGCATAGGTATATCATCTGTAATACATCTGGTTTCTATCAACTGAAGGATTATTTCTGCTTTCTTTGGCTTAAAAAATTTACTGTTCCTAGAAGAGAGAAACTAAATGTGATATACTCTTTAAGCTACTATTTCCCAGGTTTCCTGAAACCCTTTGTTTATTTCTTTATCTTAGAATTTAGAGATTAAAACATAAGAGGCTCTCTTCCACTAGATTGTGAACATTTGGAGGACAGGAATTCTTATTCATCTTGTATTTCAGCACTTATTACAGTAACTGTCACAAAATCAACTCAGTATTGCACTAATAATCAATGAATAGTAAACGATTCAGAAATATAAAAGATATGAGTATAACTGAGTGATACAAGCTGAACTAAAAAAGCAATTTCAACTATTAAATTATATGGATCTTTCTGTGAGCTTATAATAAATTACAGAAACAGGTTTGTAATTTTTTCTAGCTGTTAAAATTTAGCTCTTATTAGAATATATTTTCTGTACTTTCCCTTTTCTAGATTTCTGTGGTACACTCAGGTTTTTAAAATATTTTCTCCGAAACAAGATTTTAAGTATTTTTCACCTTTTGCCATGAAAGATTCTCCATTTTATCTGAATTGCTTCTCTCAGTCACTGCAAATCTTTGTTTATCAAATATCTTATAATGAGTTAAGTTCCCTCTGGTTTCATTTTGTGGTTTGGTTAGATATTTGTGCTCAAATTCAAATTTTCCCTTGACAATTTGTTTCCCTAAATAAGTCTTAGGTTATTGAGTCTTCTGTAGAGTTCCACTGTGGTTCTGCAGTCAAGAGTAGTGATTTTACTTCTCATGTCCTTCTGGTATGAGTTTGTTCAACAGTGTACTTGCATTGTCCAGCTTCCTTTCACTGGCCATAACAGATGATGATAATACTTGCCCCATTTTGTGCAGAACACTTGTCTAGTCTGGACTAGACAATCCTCTCTCAGTCCCATTTTTAGTTTTTTTTTTTTTTTTTTTTTCTGTTTGCTAGCTAACTACAGTGTATTTCTCCAAAGACACTGTCCTTTTGATTTGTGATTGCAAACAATAAGGCTATTATTATCAGAAAGATAAATGTCTTAGAAAGTAGTGTTTTGTTCTAACACTCCTTAGTTTCTTCATAAATCTTCTCTCATAATTCTATCATAGCTATGCCTGGCTGAAACCCCACCAGTGTGATAGTGTGTGCCCTGACCATAAATTCATTTGTTAAAGTCTTAATCCTCAGATGTCAGAGTGTGACCTTGTTTAGAAACAGGGTCATTGCAGATATAGTTAAGGTAAGATCATAAAGGAATAGGATGAGTCCCTACTCCAGCAAGACTAATATCCTAGAAAATTCCTAACAATGAGTGTTTTGGACTCTAGGACTGTGGTGTGGAAACCAGCACTATGACATGCTGTTACCTATTTTCCACTTCACAATTTCTAAAAACAAAAATATATTTGTTTCCTGTCCTTCACTTATCACTAACTGCAAAATTAATCATATATTAAGGAACCCTCTCTAATAATTTCACAAACGAGATGTCTAATTAGACTTTAGTTTAATTAACTTGAATTATAACATCTCATTTTCTAATGTGATATTTTTACTTCAAAAATGTGCTATCATAGACTAGCAATTTTACAAAAACCCTTAGGGATTCTGTGAAGTTCTATTTAGGAGTCAAAAGAGAAAGGTCAAGTCCTACAGCTCCCTAACATCTTAATAGGGTCAGATTTTACCTATTTTCTTTGTTTTCTTGCTCTGTACCAGGATTTGATTTGAAAGATGGTGTCTGATGCCAAAACACTTGAAAACCAATGATCTTGTTATTTACAATGTTTAAATAGTATAAATATAAATTTAAAATAATACAGAAATGCGTGCTTTTCCTGATTTTTCATGTTAATTTATAAACTTTTAGATATGTGGGATTATGGGGATTAGTAACATCTAACGCAAATGCCTATGAGAGAAGGAAATAGCCAGAATTTTTAGCTGCCTTATTCAAGGTCCCAGAGTGAATTGATGAATTAAGGATTAAAACCCAAATGTTCTGATGATGTTCCTTTCAAAATGCAATAAGGCTTCTGTCTATAGGAATCATAGTTTGCTGAATAATAACTGGTTTTTAGTCAGTATCCTTTTATTACTTTCCATGTTTACTTTTACAGAAGAGACTTTTTAAGCAAAACATTTGTGATTGAGTTTATTTTGACTTCACAGGAGAAAATATTGTTTGGGATGGTTTTCTGTGATACACCTTCAGTAAAAATAATCACTCTAGTCTTGAATTGAACATATTGCATTTGTATGTATTCTCAGTTGTCAGTCTTTAGATGGTCAGTTCCCTCCTGCTAGGAAGTAGAATGGATTTATTATTTTAAATTAAAAGCCGTATTTACATTTTTTAATTAATTCATCACTTTTATTTAGCATTGCTAAAAACTGGCTTTACATAGAGATTCCAGAAAATTTTTGATATTCTTCAGTTGCTAAATGTCTTAACAAAATATAATTAAAACCAAATACTTGCTAGAGCCATTTGATATCAAAAGGTAGATAGTATGAAATGATCCAGAGCTTAACTCAAGGAATATTCCAGCATGTATGTCTGGGGAAATGGATAAAATGAATGGTTATATGGAAATAATGGTAAATTAAAAGAAAAACAACCAGAGAATTTTAAAAAATGTTTACAAGTATAGAAATTATATGATAAAAAAGATGACTTTTAAGTAAGTTCTTGTCTGGATTTTACATCCTGCTCAATATTAAAACAATCTAGGCCAAGTATAACAATAGCCTATTGAACACAGCCCTCAAAATTTTTGGTTTCTTGAGTGTGTGATACAAACTTTTTGCCATCTGGCATTTCATTTGGGATCATAGCCTTTGCTTGAAGAGAACTATCACAAGCTAAAATTATGGTTAATATAGAGTAAACTATAGTAACATCTGTACACATGACAATTTATATTTAGTTTCATCAAAACTTACTTGGAATTCTAATGATCATTTTGAAATTTTATAGTTTGTAAGCTAAAATAGCATTTATTTTCCAAGCAAATTGGTTTTCTCATTTCTCTTCTCTGATTTCAATAGAGCATATAAGCTGCAGATTGATTTTGAAAATGTTCTTTATTACCAATTCTTTTTAATCTTAAATTTAAGAATTTTTAAAAATAAATGGACCTTTTTATTGATTCCCATTATTAAATAATGTGAGCATTTTCAGTTTGGACTGGCTCAAACATGTTTTCCCTCCTCACTACTTTTGAATTTGCTTATTTTTTCATATCACTTTTTTTTTTATTTATTCACGTAGCAAATACTTTAAGCATGCAAATCAAAGTATACACCTTGACAAATTTTCAAAGTGAAGATACTGGTATAGTCATACCAACAGTAAAATTTTAATTATATTCTTTCATACTAGAAATATCTTCCTAGGAAATGCTTCATAGAAGCTGTTATACTCCATGCCAGTAATTATTCCTTTCCTTCCCGAGGCTTATCAATATCCAGACTTAATCATCAATTGCTTTGTGTTAGAGCTCTGTACAAATGAAATTGTAATATAGGCATTATTTTGAATCTAGCTGCTTTCAGTCAGTGTTGCATTTATGAGATTGTTTATTGTTTATAGCACTAATTGATTTTGTTTTGTATTCCTTGGTATGTACGTAAACCAATCTCTCTCCTTTTGATATACATATGGATTGCTTCCAGGTTACAAAGGGGATTGTTAAACCATCATTCACATGTTTGATTGACATATGTAAACATTTCTATTAGTAATATACCTTGAAGTAGAATTCTTTGGAGGTTCTATTTTTTCCAGTAAATTGGGTTTTTCCAAATTGTTTGAAAGAGTTCCAGTTTATTTTCAGTATGGTTTTATTGATTTACTTTATCATCAGTACTGTGTGAGAGCTCCAGTGGCTTCACATCCACTCCAATGCTTGATAATATCAGTCTTTTAAATATCATTCTTTCTGGTGAATGTGTTGTGATATGACTTTGGAAAGAATCTTATTGCAGAGACCATTCTCTTAACTGCTGTGCTATGATATTAACTTGCTCATGTTCATTATAAATCAAAGCTTATATCTTGACCACTTTGACTTCTAATCCACAGAAGCAAAGAAATCAGATTTAAAAAAGGGAAGGAAGCTGGCTGATGTCCTATATGGTCCATATTTTAATATCTGTTGTGATTTAAAACAAAATTTCAACCTGTAAATAGCAAAATTCTGGATGTATTCATATTTACAAAACTTTAGCAAACCTCTGTGTATTACCCTACAGACATGTTGAAGCATCAGTTATCTTAATAACAAACAACAAAAAACAAGTTTATTGGTTTATCCCGTTTTTTATGTTTTTACTTATTTTCTATTCACTGTATTATAAGTGAAATTGTCTTCCCTTCTTGAACATCCATCCATTTCTGGGCACAATGTAATCTGGTTTATGTCACAGTCAGTTTCTAGAACTGCATTCAGCTACATCATGAATTATATTGTGGTAGGTAGAAAATGGCCCCTAAAATGTCCACGTCCTAACCCTTAGAACTTGCCAATATGTTCTGTTACGTGGCAAGAGGGAATTAAAATTGCAGATGGAATTAAGTTTGTTAATCAGCTACCTAAAAATAAGAGATTATCCTGAATTATCTGGTTCGGGTCAGTATAATCATAAGGATACTCTAAAGGAAAGGGGGAAAATGATTAGAACCAGAGAAATGACATCATAAGAAAATTTGACTAGTCATTGTTAGCTCTGAAGATGGAGGGAGGCCACAAGCCAAGGCAGGCAATCTCTAGAAGCTGGTTTAAAGCAAGTAAATCAAATATCCTCTACAGACTCCAGAAATGAATGCAGCCCTATCAGCATCTTATTTTTACTCTAATGAAACTTCTTTTATATTTCCAACCTCCAGCATCGTAAGATGATAATAAATCTGTGTTGTTCTAAGCAGCTATATTTGTGGGGGATTATTATTGCAGTAATCAAAATCCAATAATAAGCCAAAAATAAACCAAATTTTAAAAATAACCAAATAAACCAAAAACAAACCTTGGTTTCTGAAAGTGGGGAGCTGCTATAACAGATGCCTAAAAATGCAAAAGTGACTTTTAGATTGAGCAGTTGGCTCATGAATTTTGAGGAGCATGACAGAAAAAGCCTAGATTGCCTTGAACAGACCATTAGGAGATAAACATGGATGTTCATGACTCTGTTAGTGGTGACTGAGAAAGAATTGAGATTTTATATTCTTGTCCTATTTTCTGTGGCAGAATTTGATAATATCAAATACTCTCATTCATGAATATCTAAATTCCTTTTATATGTTTCTTTCATATTTCTCCTTCAAATCTGACTATGCCCTTTTGATTTTCTTCTTTCATTCTGTATGTATAGGGAACACCTTTCTCTTTAATAAACCTATGTAGTTTCCCTAGATGATAGCATCTGCAATGAATGATTTCATCTGCTCCCACACAGAAATGATTCACAAATATTTATCTTCAATATCTCCTCATTGAACTCCTGATTGACAAGCCAATTGCTTCATAAGCAAACTTAGTAAGATATCCCTCAGGTACTTCAAAATCAACATGTTAAACAATGACCTTATTAGTACCCTTCAGATCTGCTTCCCCTTTTAATCTCTTTCTAAATTGGTACTACTATCATCAGTCCAATTAATGAAAAAAGACATTTAAGGTTATCTTTGACTTATTCTTCTGTGTCATTCCTTATATCTCCCAAAACAACAGATGCTACTTTTTAATTTTCTAATATTTATATGCCAGGTATAGGCTTTCAAAGAAAAACATGTGTTAATTAGTTCAATCTTAATAACAATCATATGAGGTATGTTCTATTATCTTTATTTTACAAATTATCTGAGCCAAAGCAAGACATTAACCAAGGGCATGCAAAAGTGAGTAGACAAGAACCCATCTTGTCTAAAGGATGCAGAGAGCGTAGCTTTAGGGCCAGTGATGAAATAATTATGCTATACTATTATCTCTTGAATTTACCCTTTATTTCATTAAGAAAATAATTTGTTCCTTTTCTCATCTGAATTATTTCTTCAATTTCTTTATGCCCTTCTGTCTTTTTCTGTCTTCCTCCTCTACCTCTTCTATCTCTTTCCTTTTTTGTCTTTCATTTTTTTACATAAAAAGCCTATATCAATTTTAGTTTGTCTGCTGATATTCACACACTACACCACTGTCCAAGTGATTATTTTAAAATAAAAACCTGTCATTCCCTTGCTTGATTTCCTTCAGTAGTTTCACAATGCCTTCCAAATAAAATCCACTTTTTATACAACAGTCAAAATATTTAAAAGATTTCACCCTATCTGTAATCTTTGTTCCTCTCCCTTCCTTTTCCTTGCATTTTGCTATTGGTTTTCTTAGTTCCTAGTAAATGCCACAGGAATTCCTTTACATTTCCGACTTTTCATGTCAGTTATTAACTTTGTTATTCTTATCTCTAGATGATATAATGTGTATATTTTTTTATTGTCTCTCTCTGTTACTAGGTTGTAAGCTACCTGAGGACAAGTGAATAAGAATGTCTTATTCACTCATTTATCCCAGTAAAACAATTCCTGGTATGTAGTTGGTGCTCAGTAAATATATGTGGAATGGGTTAATTGATCAGAAGTCAACTGAGAAAAGAATGGTGCTTATCTTTGTAGTAAGCCTCTGAATTATACAGGTATCCCAAGTAAGAGTTAATTACTTTGCTACAACTGCATCATTGTTATAATAATTGCTATGATTTCTTCACAGGTATATCTCCACTATTTGATAGAAAACTTCCGAAGGATATGATGATGTTCATCCTTTCTTTTCTAATAATAACTTTAAAAATCTCCAGTTATCGGAGTTCCCTTTGTGGCTCAGTGGTTAACAAATCCAACTAAGAACCATGAGGTTGCGGGTTCGATCCCTGGCCTTGCTCAGTGGGTTAAGGATCCGGCGTTGCTGTGAGCTGTGGTGAAGGTTGCAGACACGGCTCGGATCCCACGTTGCTGTGGCTGTGGCGAAGGCCGGCAGCTATAGCTCCTGTTAAACCCCTAGCCTGGGAACCTCCACATGCCACAGGTGCGGCTCTACATAAAAGGCAAAAAGACAAAAAAAAATAAAAAATAAAATTTCCAGTTATCTAATATTTGACCTAAGGTAATCAATAAATAAACTGTATACAGGTGCAGTGATAACAATTCCATGCAATTTATCAACATATGTCTCTTTTTAACATCATAAAAATGATTTTATACTCATCTAGTTATATAATGGTGCAACCTGATATTTCTTCCAGGTATTTGTTTAATACAATGTAAGGAATAGCTTGAAGAGCTTTTTTACCTTCTTTTCTTTTTACTTCAAATTAATTTATTTAAGGTTGTGGTTCCTCCATGAACCAAACATATCAAGTGTGCCAGGTACTCTTCTAGGCATAGAGGTTTCATCTTAAACAAGGTATCTGTTCAAATGCTTGTGCACTTTGATCAAGTTTTCACATAGGTTTTTTGTTGTATTTTTAAGTATTCGTGGCAGAGAAAAGTCGGCTCACACAAATTTCTTGCTTCTTCTAGAAAGTCAGAATGCTTCCCTGTTAACATTACAAGTGAAGAAAGTACACACAAAAGATTCAGTGTTACCTTAGGAAATTCACTGAATTGGATTTCTTGTGCATTTTTGGTACTAACTTTTTTTAATTTTATTTTTTAATTACTTAATGAATTTTATTGCAATTATAGGTATACAAAAATCATCACAACCAAATTTTATAGCATTTCCATCCCAAACCATCAGTGCATCCCCCCACCCCCCAACTTGTCTCATTTGGAAACCATAAGTTTTCCAAAGTCTGTGTGTCATTATCTGTTCTTCAAAGAAGTTCATTGTGTCCTTTTTTTATTTTTTTATTTTATTTTTGCCTTTTTGTCATTTTAGGGCCACATCTGTGGCATGTGGAGATTCCCAGGCAAGGGGTCTAATCGGAGCTGTAGCCACCGGCCTACGCCACAACCACAGCAACACAGGATCCGAGCCGTGTTTGTGACCTACACCACAGCTCATGGCAATGCCGGATCGTTAACCCACTGAGCAAGGCCAGGGATCGAATCCGCAACCTCATGGTTCCTAGTTGGATTCGTTAACCACTGCACCATGATGGGAACTCCATTGTGTCCTTTTTTTAGATTCCACATGTAAGTGGTAGCATTTGATACTGGTGTCTCATTGTCTGACTGATTTCACTTCACATGATAATTTCTAGGTCCATCCATGTTGCTATCAATTCTGTTATTTCCTTTCTTTTAATGGCTGAGTAATATTCCGTCGTGTATATGTACTACATCGTCCCTATCCACTCCTCTGTCGATGGGCATTTAGTTTGTTTCCATAACTTGGCTATTGTATAGAGTGCTGTAATGAACATTGGAGTACATGTGTCTTTTCTAGTCATGGTTTTCTCTGGATAGATGGCCAGGAATGGGATTGCTGGATCAAATGGTAATTCTATTTTGAGTTTTCTGAGGAACCTCCATACTGTTTTCCACAGTGGTTGCACCAATTTGCATTCCCACCAACAGTGTAATAGGGTTTCTTTTTCTCCACACCCTCTCCAGCACTTACTGTTTGTGGACTTTTTGATGATGGCCATTCTGGCTGGTGTAAGGTGGTAGTTCATAGTGGTTTTGATTTGCATTTCTCTAATAACTATTGATGTTGAACATCTTTTCATGTGTTTTTTTTGGGCATCTGTATGTCTTCTTTGGAGAATTGTCTGTTTAGATCTTCTGCCCATTTTTTGATGGTGTTTGTTTTTTTTTGGTATTGAGCTGTAGGAGGTGTTTGAAAATTTTGGAGATGAATCCCATGTCAGTCAATTCATTTGCAAATATTTTCTCTCATTCTGTGGCTTGTCTTTTTGTTTTATGTAGGGTTTCCTTTGCTGTGCAGAAACTTTGAAGTCCCATTTGTTTATTTTTCTTTTTATTGTCAGTACTCTAACAGGTGGATCTGAGAAGACATCACTGCCATTTATGTCAGAGAGTGTTTGGCCTTTGTTTTCCTCTAAGAGTTTTATAGTATCTGGTCTTATATTTAGGTATTTAATCCATTTGAGTATATTTTTGTGTATGGTGTTAGGAAGTGTTCTAATTTCATTTTTTTACATGTGGTTGTCCAGTTTTCCCAGTACCACTTATTGAACAGGCTGCCTTTTCTTCCATTGTATATTCTTGCCTCCTTTGTCATAGATTAGTTGACTATAGCTGTGGGGGTTTAATTCTGGGCCTTCTATCCTGTTCCACTGATCTATATTTCTGTCTTTATGCCAGTAGCATACAGTTTTGATGACTGTAGCTCTGTAGTATTATCTGAAGTCAGGGAGCCTGATTCTTCCAGCTCTATTTTTCTTTTTCAGGATGTCTTTAGCTATTCTGGGTTTTTTGTATTTCCAAACAAACTTTAAAATATTTTGTTCTAGTTCTGTGAAAAAGTCCTTGGTAATTTGAGAGGGATTGCACTGAATGTGTAGATTGCCTTGGGTAGTATAGGCATTTTGATAATATTGACTCTTCCAATCCAAGAGCATGGTATGTCTTTCTATCTGTTCATGTCATCCTTGATTTCTTTCATCAGCGTCTTATAATTTTCAGGTCTTTTGTCTCTTTAGGCAGGTTTATTCCTAAGTATTTGATTCTTTTTGATGCGATGGTAAATGGGATTGCTTCCCTAATTTCTCTTTCTGATCTTTCATTGTTAGTATATAGAAATGCAGTTAATTTCTGTGTATTAATTTTGTATCCTGCAACTTTGCCAAATTCATTGATGGGCTCTAACAGTTTTCTGGTAGAGTCTTTAGGATTCTCTAGGTATAGTATCATGTCATCTGCAAAGAGTGATAGTTTTACTTCTTCTTTCATAATTTGGATTCCTTTTATATCTTTTTCTGCTCTGATTGCTGTAGCTAGGACTTCCAGAACTATGTTGAATAGTAGTGGCAAGAGTGGACATCCCAGTCTTGTTGCTGATCTCAGCAGGAATTCTTTCAGCTTTTCAGTGTTGAGAATGATGTAAGCTTTGGGTTTGTCATAGATGGCCTTTATTATGTTGAGGTAGGTTCCCACTATGCCCACTTTCTGAAGGGTTTTTAACAGAAATCAGTGTTGGATTTTGTCAAAGGCTTTTTCTGCATCTATTAGAGGATCATATGATTTTTATTCTTCAGTATGTTGACGTGGTGTATCACACTGATTGATTTGTGGATATTGAAGAATCCTTGCATCTCTGGGATAAATTCCACTTGATAATGATCTACAATGCTTTTAATGTATTGTTGGATTCGGTTGGCCAGTATTTTGTTGAGGATTTTTGCATCTATGTTCCTCAGTGAGATTGGCCTGTAATTTTCTTTTTTTGTGGTATCTTTATCTGGTTTTGGTATCAGGGTGATGGTTGCCTCATAGAATGAGTTTGGGAGTGTCCCTTCCTCTGCAATTTTTTGGAAGTGTTTCAGGAGGATAGTTGTTAGCTCTTCTCTAAATATTTGATAGAAATGCTCTCTGAGGCCATCTGGTCCTGGACTTTTGTTTCTTGAAAATTTTTTAATCACAGTTTCAATTTCAGAACTCATGATTGGTCCATTCATATTTTCTATTTCGTCTTGGTTTAGTCTTGGGAGATTGTACTTTTCTAAGAATTTGTCCATTTCTTCTAGGTTTTCCATTTTATTGCCATATAGTTGCATATAGTAGTCTCTTATGATCCTTTGTATTTCTATGATGCCTGTTGTTACTTCCCCTTTTTCATTTCTAATTTTATTGATTTGTGTCCTCTCTCTTTTTTTCTTGATAAGTCTGGCTAAGGGTTTATCAATGTTGTTGATCTTTTCAAAGAACCACTTTTAGTTTCATTGATCTTTTCTATGGTTTTCTTTGTTTCTATTTCATTGATTTCTGCTCTGATCTTTATGATTTCTTTTCGTCCACTAACTTTAGATCTTGGAAGTTCTTCCCTCTCTAGCTGCTTTAGATGTAAAGTTAGGTTGTTTATGTGAGCTTTTTCTTGTTTCCTGAAGTAGGCTTGTATTGCTATAAACTTTCCTCTTAGACCTGCTTTTGCTGCATCCCAGAGGTTTTGGAGTTTTGTATCTTAGTTGTCATTTGCTTCTAGGTTTTTCTTTTTCCTCTTTGATTTCTTCAGTGATCCATTGGTTGTTTAGTACCATATTGTTTAGTTTCCACGTGTTTGTGTTTTTTGGCCATTTTTTTTCTTGTTGTTGATTTCCAGTCGTATAGCATTGTGGTCAGAGAAGATGCTTGAAATGATTTCAATTTTTTTAAAGTTACTGAGGCTTGATTTGTAGCCCAGGATGTGATCAATCTTAGAGAATGTTCTGTACGCACTTGAGAAGAACGTGTATTCTGTTGCTTTAGGATGGGTTGTCCTATAAAATTCTAAGTCCATTTGATCTAATGCTTCATTCAGGGCCTGTGTTTCCTTACTGATTTTCTGTCTGGATGACCTGTTCATTGCTGTAAGTGGGGTGTTAGAGTCCCCCACTATGACTGTGTTCTTGTTGATTTCTCCTTTGAAGGTTGTTAGCAGTTGCCTTATATATTGTGGTGATCCTATGTTGGGTGCATAGGTATTTAAAATTGTTCTATCTTCTTCTTGGATTGATCCTTTGATCATTCTGTAGTGCCCTTCCTTGTCTCTTAAAATGTTCTTCATTTTAAAGTCTATTTTGTTTGATATGAGTATTGCTACTCAGGCTTTCTTTTGATTCCTGTTTGCATGGAATATTTTCTTCTATCCTCTCACTATCAATTTGTATGTGTCTCTAGAAGTGAAGTGGGTCTCTTGAAGATAGCATATATATATGAGTCTTGTTTTTGTATTCATTCGGCTAGTCTATGTCTTCTATGTCTTTTGGTTGGGGCATTCAGTCCATTAACATTTAAGGTAATTTGATATATATGTTCTTATTGCCATTGTAATAACTGTTTGGGCTTTTTGTTGCTCTTTTTTTCTTTCTTATTCTCTTCTTGTCTCCTCTTACAATATGACTATCTTTAATGTTGTATTTGAGTTGATTTTTCTTATTTCTTTGTGTGTCAGTTGTAGATTTTTGGTTTGCGGTTACCCTGAAGTTTTGATATAGGAGTCTATATATAAATGAGATTGTTTTAAGTTGTTGTTTCTTAATAGCACATGCTTCTCCAGTGTCCTGCATTTGTGCTCTCTTGCCATGATTTCTGATTTTGGTAGCATAATTGTGCATTGATGATTTAGTATCTTTATTGTATATATGTGTTTACTGTTGAGCCTTGTCATTTGTGGTATTTTTGTTCCTGGTTGTGGCCTTTTCTTTTCTGCCTAGAGAAGTTCCTTTAAGATTTGTTGTAAAGCTGGTTTAGTGTTGCAGAACTCTCTTAGCTTTTGCTTATCTCTAAAGGTTTTGTTCTCTCCTTCAAATCTGAATGAGAACATTGCTGGGTAAAGTAATCTTGGTTGGAAATTACCCTTTCATCACATTAAGTATGTCATGTCACTTTCTTCTGGCATGCAGAGTTTCAGCTGAAAAATCTGCTGATAACGTTATTGGGGTTCCCTTGTATGTCATTTTTTTCTTTTCCCTAGCTGCTTTCAATATTTTCTCTTTGTCTTTAAGTTTGGTCTTTTTGATTAATATGTTTCTCGGGGTATTCCTCTTTGGGTTTATTTTATATAGTACTCATTGCACTTCCTGGATTTGAGTGAGTGGTTCATTTCCCATATTAGGGAGGTTTTCGGCTATTATCTCTTCGAGTATTTTATCTATCCCCTTCTCTCTCTCTTCTCCTTCTGGCACCCCTATAATACGGATGTTTGTGCTTAACAGTATCCCAGCGTTCTCTGAAACTCAGCTCATTTCCTTTCAATCTTTTATCTCTTTTTTCTTCTACATTAGTGATTTCCACTAATCTGTCCTCCACCTCGTTGATTCATTCTTCTGCCTCCTGTATTCTATGGTTGGCTGCTTTTAATGAATTTTTTATTTCAGTTATTGTATTTTGCCTCTCTTCTTATTTAAGATTTACATCTTGTATTTCTTTGCTCAGTGTTTCCTGTAAATTTTCAATCTTTGCCTCCAGTTTATTTCAAATGTCTTGCATCATCTTCAGCATCAACAGTCTAAAGTCTCTTTCTGGGAGGCTGATAATCTCCTCATCACTGAGCTGTTTTTCTGGGCTTTTCTCTTTCTCCCTTATCTGAGTTATAGTTTTCTGTCTTTTCATTTTTATAGGTTTTTGGTGTGGTGACCTTTCTGCCGACAATAGAGTTGTAGCCTCTCTTAGTTCAGGTGTTTGCCTCCCCTGTGGCTAAAGTTGGTATGGAGGGGCTTGCTGTAGGCTTCCTGATGGGAGGGACTGAGGCCTGCCCACTGGTAGGTGGGGTTGATATCTATCCCTCTGATGGGTGGGGCTTTGTCTCTGAATGAGATTGGAGGCTGGCTGTGTGCCTGAGGTGTCTTTAGGCAAACTGTTTACTGGTAGGTGGGTTTGTGGTCCCACCTGGATTATTGTTTGACCTGGGGATTCTCAGTGCTGATGGGAGGGACCAGATTTTCCCAGAAATGGCCCCCTCCAGAGAAATGTAGGCTGATGAATATTTCCAAGAGCTTCGCTTCCAATGCCCTTCCCGCATAACAAGCCACAGTCACCCCTGTTTTCCCAGGAGATCCTCCAAGAATTTTAGTCAGGTTCCACCTGAATTCCTATGGAGACTTTGCTTTGGCCTGGGAGCCAGTGTACATGAAAATCTGTGTGTGCCTTTCGAGAATGGGGTCTCTGTTTCCCCCAGTCCTGTGGAGTTCTTGCACACAAGCCCCGCTGGCCTTCAATGCCAGATGTTCCAGGGCTCTTTCTCCCTGTGCCCAATCCCCAGGTTGGGGATTTGATGCGGGGCTCAGAACTCTCAGTCCTGTAGCTGAGTCTCTGTGATACAGTGGGACTTCCCTCCCGGGAGGTATGGGGTTGTTTCTATCATGTAATCACCCCCCTACCTCTTGATGTGGTCTCCTTTTTGTTTTCTGGAGTATTATATCTTTTTTGGAAGTTTACAGTCTATTTGGTTGAAGGCTGCTCGGCATTTGGTTGTAGTTTCGCTGTTTTTTGCTAGAGAAGTTGAGCTCCAGTCCTTCTGTTCCACTATCTTAATCCAATCTTCTGTTCTGGAATTTGACTTTTAATAATCAATGGAAAGTAATGAAGACACTAAGCAGATGATTAACTTTTAAAGTGTCTTTTTTTCTGAAGTTAATTTTAGTGACTGGATAAAAGATACTTGGGGGTAGAAAGGATTCTGTTGCCACATGCTAGTTGAGAGTTTACAAAAGAGAGATATAGAGTAATAACAGTAGTTTAGGAACAAGAAAAGAATTTTTGAAAGATACTTCCTCAAATTAATAAGACTCCATTGAATGTTTCAGGGAGAAATGGGAGAGATCAGGCTTTAAGCTTGGGGAAACAGTTCTGACATCATTCACAGAGACAGAAAAAAAAAGGCAAACAAGTTGTGGGAAAGATAATGAGTCCAGTTTAGTTTTTACCAAATATAAGGTAGCTTTGGTACATCTGGGTACTTTGAAATATGACTCTTAGCATGAAGAGAAAGATGGAATAGAAATAGATTTTTCAGTTATCAAGAATGTACTTGGGAAAATAGCATTACTCAGGATGAGACTGGCACTTTTATATATTATTGTAGGGCTATAAATTGATCCAACAGTGTTCTCAAAGAAACTAAATAGCATGAAAAATGTTCCACTATAATAAGTAGGAGGAAATATCCCAAGCTGAATATAGAATATGTATTCAGCTATCATCTTTTAGTTCATTGGATTCATAGGCTGCATTTGTCTTTCTCCTCCTTGCTGCCTCTTTATGAGCTAAATTACATATACTGGGACAGTGTGGATAATAAAAATTTGCTTATGTGACTAAATTGTACAGCCCTTTAGGCATGCTTTTCCAGTTGCTTTTTGTATTAAACAAAATGTAGATTTTTAAAGATCTAATGTGTAACTACAGGCTGTTTTTATTATAAGTTCAAAGTAACCACTAAAGAAAAAAATAGCTTTTGATTCCTTCTTTTTATAACTAGACACTTGATGCTCAGTTCAAGGATCAGTATTAAGAGATCCGGAAATCATTTGCAGAAAAATTTTAAGAGGGACTTCCTCAAGAATGTCAGTGTGTCAGTGTAATAGCCTGGAGTGTTTATAGCAAAAGGCAGAAAACCTTTTCTAATATTCCACAGAATAACTATACCTCAAAGCCAGATTTTGATTATAAAACCAGGACCAGGACCAAACCTCAGGATGAAAGCCACAAGGCTAGGGTTTGATAATAATACAAACATAAAATTTAAAATAAATATAATGAGTAATAAAGATGGAATTTTAAAAACTTTCAAAAAAAATTTTTTGTAATATAGCAATATTTTAGTATACAGAAGTGTGATATGTACGTGTTTACTGTTTTTATTAATCCAACACATTTCTTTTATGGTTATATGAATTTACTAATATTTTTGATGAAAACTGAAATTGCAGAAAAGCATAAAAATGAAATTAATCACTCATCCTCCCAGTCTTGAAAGCTCTACAAATATTTAGGTGTCTATATCTATATATCATACCATATGTAATATAATAATTTTGTGTGTATAAATATATGTATTTTTTTCAATTTTATAATAAAACCTTACCAATGAACTCTAAGTATTTTCCTCTGTTTAAATAACTCATTTATCTTCATAGAATTCAATTGTATGGCTTCATCATAGTTTATTTCTTAATCTTGAGAAAGTGTAACTTAAAATTGTTGGATGGCAGACAGTAACATAGTAGTGTATGGAGCAGTTATCTCCAGAACTGAACAAAGATACTAAAAGCAAAATGAGAAAAAATGACAATAGAATGTTTGTGTGCAAGTGTGATTAGCTACAGCTGGTAGGAGGAGGGGGCCTAGGTGGGGAGGGTTAGATAAAGAAGGACTTTGAAAGCTGCACGTAAGAGTTCACATTTTATCCCGAGGGCATGTTTGTGTACAGAGGCATACTTTAATAAAAGCAATGTTTTTGAAAGTTTAATCAAGTGTCCATATGTTCTGGGAGAGGAGTGAGGAGAGACTGAAAACAAGCAGACCTGTAAAGTGGTTACTGTATTAATCCCAGCAAGAGATGAAAGGGCTATAGTAGGGAATGGAAAGAAAGACGCAGATTAAGAGGAACATTTTAAATAACACTGTCATATAACTGAGTCCCTCTGATCAGAGGGGAAAAACAAACATTACATTGTTTTCGAACAGGAGTTTTGAAGCTATGGCAAACCCCCAACTCCACAAATTGTTGTGGCTATTTGGAGTATAATAAGAGTCTGTGTTGCAGTTGTGAATAAGTAACAAGTAAATTTAACTGTACAAAAGTCACCTGCAATGTTGGAGCCTTGAACAAGACTAAGCTAGGGGTAAAAGAATTAATGAATAGCAAAGTCTAAGTCTATGGAGGAAATGTCCAGAGTAAGGAAGGCAAGAGGAAGAAAAATAACTAGGACAAGAAGAAAAAGAAAACAAAAACTGCTAGATTTGGGGAACAGCTTCAAATTATAGAAAGGAATAAAATGAGAATGGAAAGATTATTTGATTTGACAAAGACTTCTTGGGGGATTTCAAGAAAACAGTTTCAGCAACATATGGGAGATTGGAGTCAGACTGCAGATTGAGGAGACTAGTGAAATTCTGTAAATGTTCTCACTAACCCTAAAAGAGTGATTTTTTAAAATAGAAGAGGAAAGCTGCAATTAAGTTAGTAGAAAGAAGTGTTTTTTTTTTTTTGCTTTTTATTTTTTTAAGGGAAATGATTAAATTTGAAAGTAGAAATTAGACAAGAGAAAAACCTGCTTTATCAATTTACTTTTTAGGAATTTATCTTAAAAAAAACTGGGACAAGAGGGAATTCACTCAATTTTTTATTATTCCTGCATCCCTAGGATAAATGGAAGACAAGACTACATAGTGCATTTGTTAGCTGAGGCAGAAGCAGGCACGCTCACCTTGTCTTTACAGAGCTTCACAATTGTGTTATCACACTCCTCAGGAAATTTCCTGGATTCTTTTTGCTTTCCTGTGACCTCTCCAGTTTCTAAACTCTGTTGTGGCAGTTGACTATATAACACTTTGACACTTTAGATAATCTCCTTTACTATAATATATAAGATTTAATATATATTTGCATTTCTAATTATGGTATAAGATTATTGATGTAAATTAAAAACTGCATTGCCAAGGATATTGTAGTAAAAGATAACTGGACATGATTTGAAATATGTGCTGTGTAAACCAGCAGCTGGCCCTTAATAACTGTGACAATTTTAATCCTTTCAAGCTCTGTTGCTGTTTTTGGTCCTGAATCTTTTCATCAAGTTTGGTGTGTTCCTTTATTTCTGGATCCCCTTTTGGCCTCTTTCCAATTAATAATTTGTAAATTCTCACTATAGTAATGATAACTTTGTAAACTTCAGCCCAGAAGACACTGAATTTTTCTTCTAAATACATATATATATGTATGTGTATATATAATCATATCTTAATAGACTGCCACTCTGTCTGATTTTAAATTCTAGACAATCTCCTCCTAGACTCTTGCCACAGGGTCAAAAAACTTATTAATAACTCATTGTTTTCCAAAATCAGCTTCACATTGTAATCATCTGGGAAGTCTTTTCAAAATGCTAGCTCTGTGTACATTACAGTTTAGTTTGTATGGAGGGTGAATTGGGAAATCAGAATTTTTTTTAATTTTCCAGGGGATTCTAATGTGCAAGGAAGTGTGGAAACCACTGCATTCCCTTTTGTTTCTGAGTATTATAATTCGCACACACCCAACTTATCCCTGAGCATTGAATCATGCCACTTGATTTCTACCCTCTGGGATCCCCCTTTTTCTCTTGAGAACTCAATACATTTAAACATATCTCGCTGTCATCATTTGCACAATAGAACAAGCACAGAGCTTTTCAAATATTCTGGTACACCACCTCACCCCAATCTCTTTATGCTTTTGATAAGGAAGTGTTTTCTGGATTTTCTTAGGGTTGGAGGAGCAAGTTGCTCCTAAATGACTGGCATTTCAGCAGTCTGTGAACTCCTTTCTCAGTCCTGGGCTTTTGAATTTGTTACATTAAACCTTACTAATTGTTAAGTAATTGCTTAGTCCAGGCTTTGATCACCAATTCAGTAGACTGTTAATAGTAACATTAATCACATGTGCTTACAACACATTAAAACCCAAATTCCTGTTGAATGTTCACCAAGTTAATGAATTCAGCCCTATTAAGTCATAATATATGATCATGATACATGACAAAGTCATGTATCTCGTCTTCCATATAGTCCAACATTTTTAGACCGCACAGTGTAATACTCCCCAGTTCCCTGCAGGTGCACATGCTTAGGATATTTTTGATGTAATAGCTATCTATTTGCAAGTGGAAAATAGTATTCTTTAAATTAAATAGTACTCCTTGCCCCCCCCTCTCTCTCTCACTCTCTCACTCTCTCTCTCTCTCTTTCTCTCTTTCCAGAGTACTGGAAGGCACTACTCTGGAAAGAGATGATCTTAAGGAGATTTGACATTAGCTTCTGAGGTATCTTTCTCAGAGTTAATTATTATCCATGAGAAAGCAACTCCCTGGGGAAGAGAGTGGCTGCCTTGCCCAGGAAAAGCTACAGAGAGTTTGAAGGTGGTCAGGCTCTTCCATGTATGCGCCCAAATCCCTCCTACATTTCAAATTCTGTTACCTTCCCACTAGTAGCCTTGTGCAATTACCACTGCATATCAGGCATCACCACAATCCAACCTAAACTTCTTCAGCTATGTCTGTGCTTCTATTCTGTAGACAGGATGCTTCTTCAAAGGCTCCATGCAAACTCTCTGTTTCTTATTTTAATAAACTCTCTAGAAGTGTGGGAAACAGCCTGATTGCACAGTCTTCATAACCACTACTGCTTGTATCAACTGGGACTTGTTCAGCCCCCTCTATTTTACCTACACTTCAATTAATGTCACAAGAGATAATAATTTATTTGGACCTGATGCCACTTATTGACAGACTACTCATGACCCTTTTTTTATACACAAACCTTCACTAACATGAGTTTATCTCCATACTTATTTACTACTGTTTAACCAATACAGTCCCAAAATGCCATTTATAAGTGTCTATTTCCTTGGGTCAGTTCATGTACCAGTTACCCTACCTATCAAGGTCTCAATAGGAGATAGCTTGCACAGTCAAGATAGACACATATAAACAAAGGGACTATTTATATAGGTCTGCATATAGTAGAACCATGATGGTTAGTGCTGAGCCTAGCATCACTCCTCTTACCATTCCTAGTCCAACTAGAAAAAGAGGTAGCAGTGGTGGTTTTGGGAATCTGGAAGTAAATAATTCTGTAGAGTTAGCATGGACCCTCAGTTAAAGAAAATAAGCCAGCTCTTTGTTGAGAAGGATATGATACAGTTCTTGTTCTTGACAAGAATATGGTGTTTTAGAGAGTCAGTGTGCCTGGAAGCACTGAAGAAATATATAGATATAAGAGACATGGGTGGGCTTTATTGTGGTCATGGTGTGGCCTTCAGCATTATAGTAGAAAAGCTTTCAGTGACCGAGGAAACAGTTCCAGCTTCCAGGAATAAGTGCAGCAAGCCTCAGAAAATTATGTAAGGTTTAAAGATAGGCTTCTTTTCTAGTAGGATAACAAAGTCAAAAATTCAGTATACACTTGAGGTATGAATAAGGCTTGAGCTTGTTATTAAATTTGTAATTTTAAAAAAGGAAATGGTCAAAAGTTGTCTGTCATTTAATGAAATTTCAGAGAAAGCAGGGTAGTGACATCACTGAGGAAGAGTGTCCAGCCTACCCTTGGTAACCTTGTTTTCCCTTCTCTCACCTTCATGACTTTGAATCACCCCTACCTACCTAACCTAGTTAACAGGAATATAAAATGAATGCACACGTAATTTTAGATGTACTCATTCTTCATTTAATCATTTCAGATCTTTATAAAGAGAAACTATTTTTACCCTAAAGTATCATTGCTTTTGGAATATATCTGAAAGGATAAATCTCAAATACTCAATGTGAAAAATGTGTGTCTTAGTTTCTTACTGTGCAGTAATGGTTGGTTACTTGAAGATGTTGAAGAAAAAATTCAGTTCTTTTGCAATATCCATTCTCCTAATCATTTAGGAAAAACACACACGTGCACCCACATGTGCATTGGCCTTGGTGACATAATTTAATGATAAGCAATAAAGACAAACTCTTCTTTAAAAAAAGCTTTTTCTCTTAAATTAGCTCACAACATTATTAAATCTGTTTTGCTGTAGTGTGTTTTAACAGTTAAAATGAATTTCTCAATGTCCATTTCATCCTCAGTAATTAGTCAAAGCCCATCCTGGCATGACTATTTTATCTGTAATATTTATCATATGATCCAATGAGGTTATATGCATGATACAACCCTGACCAATGAGAACTAAAAACAGCCCTGACCAATGAGAACTAAAGAGAAATCTGCCAAGAGCTTCAAGGAAAGATTTACATGCTTCTGAAAAGGAAAAATGAAAAAGATAACATACATGTTCTTCATGTCAACACTGACAAATAAAGATGTTTAGCTTGGGAGTTTCATGGCCATCTCACTACCAACCTGATTGAATGCTCAACAAGGAGAAATACAGACAAAGAGGAGCACGGAAAAGTGGGAACAGTACACCAGCACACCCTTTCTGGAGCTGCACTAACTGTCATATCTTTTATTTTCATTATATATTTCCTTATTGCTTAAGTAAGCAGAACTTTCAGCTACCAGCAAGTGTACCCACCCAAAGCTGTAAAGATAAATTGAAGACGTCTTGAGAGAGATTGTTTTCACATAAACAATTTTAACATTTACTAGCTGTGCTCAAAGATCGTATAGAGGTGCCCATACTTAATAGTCTCTCCTATAAAATCAACAAAATATGCATCGTATTCAGTTCTTCAGGGATTGTGGGTCATTCTGTCTTTTGTCATTTTATTTGGAGAATGGACCGATTGCCCCATGAGCATTTGCCTAGCATTCCTTAAGAAAATAGGGTACGTGGACAAAGGGTATAATGCTCTGCAGGAGAGTAGGACATATAGGTGAAAGATGGTTGGAAATGAAAGTATGTGAAAATTGATCTGTATGTAAGTGAAAATACGTAAATAACATTTTACAAAATAAATCAGTAAAAATTGCTGAGTATTACAGAATCTGCACAGGAGAAGAAAAACATAAAAATTCCAAACATGAGTTACCATTTATTATTTCAGTGACAACAGATTGCTATTTCTATTGAAATAGCTCCTAAGACTGGCTGGAATTTACTTTAATGATAGAGAAAAACTATTATTATTTTATAGGCACTAGTATTTTATAGTTCAATACCATGTGTTTATAGCTTTCTAAAGTGATTAAAAATTGAGTGGCTGTCATTTGCCCTTAGTCTGTGACTGAATTGCTCTGGAAGTCATTGTAATATTATATGGATTAAGGCTATGGCCCAATTTATAACATTCTAACATAAGTAGTAAACAGAGATGAGTTTTCCTAATGTCCAATATATAATAAAAGAAGCTATTTTACATCTTTCTTGGCTTTAGTTCATTTTCATCACATTCAAATGACTAATCACGGCTTTTTTATTAATAAAGTCCATTTTGAAGACATTTTGCAATCTGTCAAATAGAATAAGCTTGCTCAGACAATTTGGTTTTAGTTTTGTTTAGAATGAAGTTAGTAAAGAAGTAATATGAAGGAGGTTCTAAAAATAATACTCATTATTTAAAAAGTATAAGAATAATTTTCTAGTTAAGATGGATATATTGAACAACTCTCTAAATGGTTCTTGATGAAACACAACTAAGAACACATTCAAAATAAACACATAGATATTACTAAAGGCATTGTAGTAGATGGGATTTTACTAAATGAATCAGGGTTTCCTCCAATTCTTTGATTCTCTTTTACTTTATTAATCCCAGAATTAATGTTGTCTTCCTCTAAAACCATCCATTTTTTAGTTTCTACATTTTGAAAATCGAGTATTCCTAGAATAACAATTGACATTTTTGAAGCATTAAAGTATATATGTTTTATTCGTTTTTAATTCAGTTAAGCACGTTTTATGCATTAGGTATGGTGACTCTTTCTTCATTAGGTCTGTTTTGTTTTAAATACTACCATTCCTATTTTTTTTCCTTTTTTTTTAGTATGAGAAAAAGCATATATATATATATATATATATATATACACACACACACACACACAAACATATATGAATGACTGGGTCACTATGTTGTACAGCAGAAATTGGCACAACACTGTAAGTCAACTAAACTTTAACAAAAAAGAAGTATTTTGTTTAATTAAAATATATTTGTGAGCGTAAAATGTGAGATAATGGAAATCTTCTGTCTCTGGATTTTGTTGGTGAAATGACAAGCATTTTAATGAATTTGTTAAAGTTATATATACACACCAAACACAAGAGACCTTTTCTCAAGCAATATATAGTCTCGGTGACTCATTCAGTTATGTAGGCTACTGTTACAGGAGACATTCATTCAGACTGAGTGAATCAAGGAATGGTTCTTTGGGGAGGTAACTCCAAAGGTGAAGCCAGGTAGATATATTAGAGTTTATCAGAAAAAGCATAGATTATTAGCAGCATAGGAAATGCTGGATACAAACATTCTATATCTCCAAGGATTTGAATCCAGATGAAGAATAAAGAGCAAGAGGAGGGGAATTCCTATTATGGCTCACCAGGTTACAAACCCAACTAGTATCCATGAGGATGCAGGTTTGATTCCTAGCCTTGCTCAGTAGGTTAAGTATCAATTTTTGCCATGAGCTGTCATGCTGGTCACAGACGCAGCTTTGATCTCACGTTGCTGTGGCAGTGGCATAGGCCAGCAGCTGCAGCTCTGATTATGACCCTAGCCTGGGAACATCCATGTGTCATACAGAGGGCCCTTAAAACAAACCAAAAAAATAGACAAGAAAAAATGGCAAGAGGAGGGAAATGGAATATAGAGGCAGGCTAGATATATGCTATGGAAGCCTTTGATGTCTTAATGATGGTTTCCTAATTTTTAAAGGAAATATTGGAAGAATTCAAATTAGTAAAATGACCTGTTCAGATTTATGTTTTTGAAAATTCATGTGTATAAAATAATGCAGGTAAATTGGAAGAGATTAAATCTAAATAGAATTTGGGAAACTATTCTGGGCAAATAACATGGGATTGTATTGAGGTTTAGGATACTGGAGATGAGAGAAAAGGATGAATTGGAGTGAAAATAAAGAAATAACTAGATAGAACATAGTGATTGATTCTTTGAGAGAAAAGTGAGAATTAGGAGAGTGGGTTGGGAAGCATAAATTTGGTACCAAGGTTTGAGGATAAGAATAATGGATATATGATGATGACATTCCCTTGGATGAGTTTTAATTAAGTTTCAGAATACCTCTGTAACTTTTCCAAACATGTTTAATAAATAAGTGATACCCTGAAATGTAAAGTTGGCACTTGACTCAATTATTCACAGATAACACAGCCAATGAAGTACAAGTTATATATATGTATACAATATAGCTATAGTGATCATGTCCTTTACCTTCACCATTAAGTGGAATAATAGTAAGTGTTTTTATACATATCAATTTTAATTACAGTCTTTACATCTATGCCATTGAGAAAGAGAGGCATGTACTTTTGCTAAAATATTTGAGTAACAGGCTCAAGGATCCCTTTTATCCATTATTAATGATCTTCAGCTAATGAGCTCAGACATTCTTCTCCTGAAAAAAAAACATTTCCCACATCTACTCCAGTTTTCTTTTCTGTTGCATGATATTGAGAATGCTAGAATAATTTATGGAATCTCAAAATATTCATACCTCGTTGGAACCTTCATCAATATTTCTCAACAAAGTAATTCCTTTGTGATCTCAATCAAGATTGCTTAATTCTAGTTCAATGCATTGTTCTCTTATTTCAAAAGTGATGATGTATGAGTTTGCATATGTGTGTATCTATTCCAAAATATGGGGGACCACATAATACAATTAGAACTTTTTACCTAGATAACCTCTAGTAGGGTGTTTCTCTATATTTAACAATGCATCTTTATTGTTTAACATACCTCTTAGGTAATATTCTCCATCTACTTTTCAAATCAAGAAGACTAATAGTTGTCATTAACCTACATAAATCATGAATACATCTTTTCCTTACAGCATGAAAAAACTCAATTTTTTCTATGCAACTTTACTAACAAAGTTAGTTATTCTAACTACCAGTTAGACATGGTCAAGCTAAATGAGTATGTGTAAGTGCAGGAGAGAGCAAAAGGAGGAGGGAGGGAGCAGGGAAGGGAGGAGGCAGAGAGCGAACTCTTGAGAACTATCTGAAAAGTGATACTGAGATGATTACAATGAGGGAAATGTTCCAAACTGCTGGCTCCCCAGATGAATCTTGTCTGCAGATGTGTTTTGTTTGGCATACATACTGTTTAAAACAAACTTGAATAAATTGTCACAACTAAAAATTGGGGTATTTCTCCAAAATAAAAAAAAAAACCTATCTTCTCTTAAAAAATCTGAAAATATATCTACACTGTGCCTACATGTTTGAATGATAAATATCTGCTGTAGCCTAATAGTAGCTGTCCTTTCTGTTGGGATATGAATTCTCCAGGTCCATCAATGTCGTGTTCTATTGCCTATAGCATTTGGCTAAGACAAAAGAAAACTTAGAAATTCTTAATTTTTAATAGCAATACCATTTCTCTTTTGTGGAGACAAAGTAGGGAGTTTTAAGGGACTTTGGGGAACAAAGAAGGGGGTGACAACTATTTACCTGGCTTGCTTAACCCATTTGCTTGCCTGGCTCCTCTAGGCCTTTTAGTTTCAATCCCTGATAGAAGGTTTTAGAAGGACTGAGACAGTTAATACTTTTGGATCACAGATGGCAGAAACCACTTCAAATTTCCTTAAGCAATCAAAAGTGGGAAGTTAATGCTCAAATTATTTGTTCTAGCAGTGTAACAAGTATAATAAATACATATAAAATGATGTCATTAGAAATCTATTTTTCTTGTTCTTCATTATCTGATCCCATTGTGCTTCCTGTTGGGTATATTCTCAGTCTGGTTCTATCTGTGAGATGACAAGGGCAACTGGTCCTCTCAGGCTTACATAATGTTTAATGCCCATAATTCTGGATGGAGGGAGGGTGTCATTTTCAGTAATTCTGGTGTGACACATGCCCAATCCAACCAATCAGTATCACCATGGGACTGTAGTATGTTCATTCACCAGGTCCAGGTTCTAGGTTTTTTGGGTTTTTTTTTTTTTTGTCTTTTTGCCTTTTATCTAAAGCCGCACCCACAACATATGGAGGTTCCCAGGCTAGGGGTCTAACAGGAGCTGTAGCTGCCAGCCTTTGCCACAGCCACAGCAACGCGGGATCCTTAACCCACTGAGCAAGGCCAGGGATCGAACCCACAACTTCATGGTTCTTAGTCAGATTTGTTAACCACTGAGCCACGAAGGGAACTCCGGTCCAGGTTCTAGGTTTTCTGCTCATCTCTAAGACAGGATCAAGAAGAGTTAACTTCATCTGAAAATCATGGAATAATATACCACAATGAAGAATTCTGTTTACAGAAGAAGGGGAGCAAGATTTAAGTCAGGCAAAGTGACAGTAGTCTAAGACAATTACAAATTAAGTTATAACACTAGGGAACTGCGTGGTTATTCAGGAATGAATATTTGAGTTACTAGATGAGTTTAAACAATAAATGTTACTCACATCTGTTTTCCAAGAAATAAAGTATGTATAAACATATGTATCTCTGTATAAATAGGTCACTAAGGAACATGGAAAATAAGAGTTGTTATTAAGGACATTAAACAATTTATATTGTAAAAGAAAAAATAATAAAGTAGGATACAGATACTGTTGCTAGTATTAATAGCTGTGTTACCTTAACTATGCAATTTATTCTTTTAGGATCCTAAGTTTCACATTTAAAAAAATTATGATAGGAATAGATAGGAATGTACAAATGTGTACACATACTTGAAAGAAAAATAGAAAGCAAGTACCCTTATTACCCCACTCAACAATTTAACAATGAAAATTTTGCCCTTCACTTAAAATCTGCAGAGATGCCTATATATATATATATATATATATATATATATATATATACACACACACACACACAGGTAATATATGTGTGTATATAAATATATACTATATGTGTATATATATCCCTATATCTACCTGTATAACATGTATATGTGTATATCTACATATATTATATCATATACATATATATACATATTATATACATATATACATCCCCATATCTATTTCCCTAAAAATATCATTCAGTTTTGTCCATTTTTTTATTTTATAAAAATGGAATCATAGTGTAGGTTTATCTTTATGACTTATTCAACATTTATATATGTAAGAATCATTAATGCTGATACTTAGAACTGTCGTTAGGGTGCATATATAAATTTCACACTGAAATATCTTTCTCACAAATGGAATTTTTGTTTACCATAAAATAAGTCTTTATCTTTTATAATGCCTGTCCTTACATTCTATTCTCTCAGTAAATCACAGAGTACTTCCTTTTGGTTAGAATTTCCTCATCTCATGTCTTTCCATTCTTTTACTTTCTATATACATTGATTTTTTTAAAACAGCCTTTTTTTCTTGCAGTATTATTGAGTTTCACTGACACAGAGCACTATTTAAGCTTAAGGCATACAGCATAATGATTCCACTTAACTTACATCATGAAATGATTACCACAACAAGCCTAGTGAGCATCTATCATCTCATACAGGTACAACATTAAGGACATATAAGCAGAATACTTTTCCTTGTGATTAGAACTCTTATGATTTACTCTCTTAACAGCTTTTCATATGTAATGCTCATCTGTGTTAATTATATTTATTATATTAGACATTATATTCCTAATACTTATTTATTTTAAAACTGGAAGTTTGTTCCTTTGACCACCTTCATTCAATCTCACCCAACCCCCACCTCTGGTAACCACAAATCTGATATCTTTTTCTTTGAGTTTGCTTGTTTTGTTTTTTTGTTCTTGAAGTATAAGTGATTTATAACACTCTTGGCTCCTGATACACAGCAAAGTGATTTGATATTTCTGTACATTTCAAAGTGATCACCATCATGTCTAGCTGTATTTGTCACCAAACACAGATATTATGTAATTATTGACCATATAGGCCCACTGTACATTTCATATTCATGACTCATTTATTTTGTAACTAAAAGTTTGTACCTCTTAATCTCTCTCACCTATTTCTTTCTTCCCCCAACTCCTCCTCTCTAACTACCTATTTGTTCTCTATATTTATGACTATGATTTCTAGTTAGCGAGGTTTGTTCATTTGTTTTTTAGAAAGGCAACATTTCATTCTTTATGGCTGAATAAGCATCCATTGTGTACACATACCACATCATTTTTATCCATTCATCTATTGATGGGATGTGGGTTGCTTCCATATTTTGGCTCTTGTAAATAATGCTTCAGTGAACATAAGGTTACATATATATTTTCAAATTAATGTCTTAATTTCTTCAGATAAAAACTCAGGTATGAAATCATTGGAGTGTATGGTAGTTATATTTTTAATTTGTTGAGGAATCTCCATACTGTTTTCCATAGTGTACCAATTTACATTCCACCAACAAATACTCCCTTTTCTCCATATTCTTGCCAACACTTATTTCTTGTCTATTTGACAATAGCCATTCTCATAGCTTTGAGGTAATAACTCATTGTGGTTTTAATTTCCATTTCTCTGATGATTATTGATGTTGAGCATCTTCTTATATGCCTATTGGGAATTGTATGTCTTCTTTGGAAAAATATATATTCATTTCTTCTGCACATTCTTTACATTCTTTACTTGGGTCATTTCCCTTTTTTTTTGAAGTCTAGTTGTATGAATACTTTGTATATTTTAGACTTAACCCCTTGGCGGAGATATCATTTACAAATATTTTTTCCCACTAAGTAGGCAGCCTTTTCATTTTGTTGATAGTTTTATTCCCTGTGCAAAAGCTTTTTAGTTTGATTTGTTTATTTTTGTTTTTGTTCCCCTTGCCTAAGGAGATAGATACTAAAAATACTGCTAAGATCAGTGTTAAAGAGCATACTTCCTGTGTTTTCTTCTGGAAATGTTAGGTTTTAGGTCTTACAATTAACTGTTTAGTCTGTCTTGAGTTGTTTTGTATATGATCTGAAAAAGCAGTCTCATTTGATGATTTTGCGTGTGGCTGTCCATTTTTCCTAACACTTTATTGAAGAGGCTATCTTTTCCCCATTGTATATTCTTGCCTCCTTTGTCTTAGATTACTGTAATAGTTTTTTTTTAATAAACTGTCTATTCTGCTTTATTGATCTATGCATCTTTTTGTGTGCCAGTGCTGTACTGTTTTGATTATTACTACACTGCATTATAGTTTGAAACCAGAGAGCATGATGCATCCAACTTTGTTCCTTTTTCTCAAGACTGATTGGTTATTGAGTGCCTTTTATGTTTCCATACAGATTTTAGAATTATTTGTTCAAGTTCTTTGAAAAATATCATTCAAATTTAGTTATGGATTGCATTGAAACTGTAGATTGCCTTGGCTAGGATGACCTATTAACAATATATATCTCAATCTACTATCATGGTAATATTTCCATCTGTATCGTTTTCAGTTTCTCTCATCAGCACTTTATAATTTTCTGAGTACTAGACTTTTACCTCCTTAGTTAGATTTATTCTTAGATATTTTATTTTGTGTTACAATTAAAATTTTTATTTAAATTTCTCATAGTTGGTTGTTACTCTGTAGAAACACAGTAGATGTATGTATGTATATTAATGTATATATACATCTTAGATCTTACACAGTAGATGTATATATACATGCATTACATCTTATACATGTATACATCTTACACGGTAGATGTATGTATGTATGTATATTAGATGTATATTTTATATTCTATAGCTTTACTGAATTCATTGATGAGTTCTATCATCATAGTGTAAGACACATTAGTGGAAATTACTGAAGCTGAACAGAAAAAAAATTAAAAAAATAAGGATAGTTTAAGAAACCTCTGGGACAACATGAAGCATACTAAAGTTCATATTATAGGGGTCCAGAAAGAGAAGAGAGAAAGGGGCAGAGAACATGTTTGAAGACATACTAGCTGAAAACGTCTATAACCTAGGAGAGAAAACAGACATCCATGTCAGGGAATCATAGAAAACCCCAAACAGGAACAACCCAAAGATGACCATATCAAGGCACAATGTAATTAAATGGCAAAAATTAAGGATAAAGGGAGAATATTGAAAACAGCACATTAGACCAGATGGACTTAATATATATTTTACCCCAAAGTAACAGAATACATAGTTTTTCACATGGACATGGTAATTCTCCTGGACAGATCGCATGCTAAGCCACAAAACAAATTTCAGTAAATTTAAAATTGAAATCATATCATTCATCTTTTCTCACCACATACTATGAGACTAGAAATCAACTACAAGAAAAGATCTGCAAAAACAAACAGAAACAAACACATGGAGGCTAAACAATATGATATTGAATGATGAATGAGTAACTTAACAAATCAGACGAGGAAATCAAAACATACCCAGAGACAAAAGAAAACAAACACAGTGATCCAAAATCTATATGACAAAAGCAAAAACTATTCTAAAAGGGAAGTTTATAATGATACAAGCCTACCTCAGAAAACAAACAAAAAAGCTCAAAAAAAGCCTATTCTTATCACAAGGAACTACAAAAATAACAAACAAAACCTAGAGTTGTAGAGGAAAGAAATCACAAATATTGAAACAGAAATAGAGACCAAAAAATTGATGAAACTTAATGCTGATTCTTCTTAAAAAATTAACAAAATTGATAAAGCTTTAGCCGGATTCATCAATTTAAAAAACAGTGCCCAAATCAATAAAATCAGAAATGAAAAGTTACAACCAACACGACAGAAATACAAAGGATCAAGAATTCCCATTGTGGCTCAGAGGTAACAAACCCAACTGGTATCCATAAAGACATGAGTTTGATCCCTGGCCTCCCTCAGTAGGTTAAGGATATGGTGTTGCCATGAGCTGTAGTGTAGGTTGCAGATGTGGCTTGGGTCTGGCATTGCTGTGGCTGTGGCATAGGCTGGCAGCTACAGCTCCAAATTGACCCCTATTCTAGCAACAGCCATATGCCGAGAATGCTGCCCTAAAAAGAGAGAGAGAGAGAGAGAGAGAGAGAGAGAGATAAAAAGGATCATAAGAGATTACTATGAACAATTACAAGCCAACAAAATGGACAACTAGAAGGAATGAACAATTCCTAGAAAGATACAGTCTCCAAAGACTAAACCAGAGAGAAACAGGGTATATGAACAGATCATTTACAAATAATAAAATTGAAACAGTGATTTTAAAAACTCCCACCAAACAAAATTCCAAAACCAGCCAGCTTCACAGTTTGAATTCTACCCACTTAGAGAAGAGTTAACAGCTGTTCCTGTTAAATTATTCCCCAAAGTTAGAGAATACTTCCAAATTCATTTTCTGAAATCAGTCGCCCTGATATCAAAACCAGACACACACACAAAAAAATAAAATTACAGGCCAATTATCACTGATTGAATGTAGATAAAAAAATTCTCAACAAAATATTAGCAGAAAGAACTCAATAATACATTAAAGTGTTCATACATACTGATCAAGTGGGATTTATCCCAGGGATGCAAGAATGGTTTATTATCTAGAAATCAAACAGCTTGATTCACCACATTAGAAAATTAAATAATAAAAATCATATTGAAAAATAAAAATCATATCATCTCACTAGATGCAGAAAAAGCTTTTGACAAAATTTAACCTCCATTCATGATAAAAAGAATAAAATAGTTTTGGAGGGAACATATCTCAACATAATAAAGGCTGTATATCAGAAGTCAACAGCTAACATCATATTCAATATGAAAAGCTGACTATTCCACTTTTATTCAATGCTTATTGGAAATCTTAGCTACTGCAATCATACAGGAAAAAGAAAAAAAGGAATCCAGATTAGAAATGAAGTAAAACTGTCACTGTAGATAATATGCTACAGAAGAAAATCCTAAAGACACCTCCGAAAACATTATATACATTGAATTTTGAATTGGTCCAAAAATCTTTGTTCTTTTAATTAGAGAATTTAATTTGTTTATATTTACAGTGATTCCTCATATAATTAGTTCATTTTTACATAGTTTTTTCCACCATGCTGATTCTTAAGTTCTTTTTCTCTTGCCTTGCTGATTCTTAAATTCTTTTTCTCTTGCCTATTTTAGTATTAACTTTGTTTCATGATATATTTTTTTCTGATACTGGTTGTGAAATACATGCTTTTCTAATTCTATAGAAGTTACCATGGAAATTATAATACATACATTTCCACTATTAAACTCTAAATTAATGCCACTGCTTCCTTCCAGGATAGTGTAAGATCCACAGAACAATTTATCTTCCTCTTGACAAATTATTCCTGTTTTATATTTGATTTCTATGCTTTTAATACCATTAATATTATATTATGTTTAAGTATTTATTTACATTTATTCACAATTTATTGATTTCTGTGATTTTCTTTGTTTCTACCCTTTCATCTTGAACCTCTTTCTCTTTGCAATATATATCTTGCAGATTTCAGTGAAACTCCACATTTGATCAACTTTCTTAGTTTTGTTTGAAAGAGACTTTTTTTGCCTTCATACTTGAAAAACTCTTGTGAAAGTGGAGAAATCTTTCCGGTGGTAATAAGTATTACTGAGTTATGAATATTTGAGGTTTATGTGCTTAGCGAATCACAATAAGATGGTCCAACTATAAGAGCACATGCTTGTTGTTAATCCTACCCAACTAGTTGTGGGATTCACTTATATGTAAATCAGGCAACTCTAACATCTTGACCCTTGGTATGATTTATGTACATTTGGCTCTGGTATCCCAGCCATCTAAATCCAGGTTTATGTACATACAAAACTGGCAACCATTCTGTGCCGATGTTGATTAGAGGTGATGTCTTTCCCTGGTGACAGCATTTTTGTATTTGTATTGATATAGCGAGACTGAGATTTATTACACACATGCACACTCCAGCTCTGCTATTGTCAAATCATTATTCTTAAAGTCCCTTGAGAATGGGGGAGTGAAGATGGGTTTATTCTTTTTTTTTTGGTTTAATGAATTTTATTACAATTATAGATGTACAAAAATCATCACAAGTCAATCTGACAGCATTTGTGTCCCAAAACCTCAGTGCATCCCCCCACCCCCAGATTGTCTTGTTTGAAAAGCCAAAGGTTTTCCAAAGTCTGTAAGTCATTGTCTGTTCTACAAAGAAGTTAATTGTGTCTTTTTAGTTTCCACATGTAAGCGGTAGTATTGGGTGTTGCTATCTAATTGTCTGGCTGGTTTCACTTCGCATGACAATTTCTAGGTCCATCCATGTTGCTATAAATGTTATTATTTCATTCCTTTTAATGGCTGATGGGTTTATTCTTGATTCACATGTACATCGAATAGCCTTTGAAGCCCTAGCTTTCTAGATGGAAGAATGTAGATGTCTCCTGTTATGCTCCTCATCATGGGAAAGCCTAGGGCTTTGGGTTCTGTCTCTATGACTTTTGGGAACAAAAGAGCAGCATTACAGTATTAAAATGGTTGGAAAACGTCTTTAGGGAAAAAGTGGGCTTCTGTGCTCTGTTTAATTGTCTGAGCAATTTTATAGTAGGATTCTCACCCTTTAATTTCTATCTTTAATTTTTGAAGCTTTGAAAATATTTTGTTAAATATTTTAATTAGCATTTTAATTAAATCAGAAGGAGGAATAAGCTGAAGGTAATTCTGATGATTCCAAAGACAGGGTGACAGTTTTTCACACTGTCAATATCTCGGAGAAGAGTCTATTACTAGGGCTGCAACTCTTTAATTGTGTGGCTCTGTGATTTAGTGGAATACAAACCCTTGCTATTCCTTCCCTCTTCTTGGCTCTACTATAGAGTAAACAGAATTTCTAAGGCAGTATCTTCTCTTTTTCTAGTAGTAACAAACAAAAACTACATGTTGATGCCCTTGCTTGATAGCTTAGAAATTTACCGTAACCACCTATTGTAGAAATTCATACACTTCAGAGACTATTTTCTCTGAAAATATAGAGAGAACATGGGTGAAAACAATCTGAGAGAATATGGGTGGTTTTTGTCTGATGAAAATTAACCAAAATATTTGTTACTAGAAATTTACCGTAACCACCTGTTGTAGAAATTTTTATACTTCTGAGACTATTTTCTCTGAAAAAATGGAATATGGGTGAAAATAATGTGAGAGAATATGGGTGGTTTTTGTCTGATGAAAATTAACCAAAATATTTGTTACAAAATGTGAGAGGTCTTAAAAGTACTAACTATATTCAAAATCACATTTTTGTTTAATTTATGTTTTGTATTATGCTTTTATATTTCAGCAATATTTAAATACTATTCTATTCTTTCTTAGGAGTTTTACATTAGTTATTAGATTAATTTTTGCTCATCATTCAATATAAAAGTTTGTGTGATACATGTGTTCTTGTTGTATATTGAATTGGGGGTAGTGAACATGAACCAACTTCAAGGTTATTAGGTATGTTTTATGAATATCCTCTGATATTCAATATATGAGATGGTTTTATACCCTAATATGCATTTTATGATGTTTTGCATTAATATTCTGTACCGTAATAACATTGGACTTTGACAGCTTAGGGTGCAGAAATACTATGTAACAAATAATCTTTGATTTCCAGTGGCTTATGTAACTGTATATTTATTTCTTGCTCACATTTTATGTCTGTGCCAGTGGGTTAGATGCTAATTCTTGTCCAAGTTCAATGTCAGATGTAGGTCTCCTCTAATATGCTCTCTGATTTCAAGACCAGCATGATGCAGAACCCCATCTGAGATATGCTGTTTTCATGGGAGAGCAGAGGAACAAAAAAGGGACATAGAAATGTGCCGTTCTCTCTCACAGCTTTTACTCAAAAGTGGTACCTTGTCACTTCTGTCTACATTGTACTGACCAAAGCCAACCTTATGACAAAGTGGCACATGAATGGGTTGAGAAGAATACTCTTCTCCTGAAGTGTGGTGAAGGGAGAGTGAAGATTTGCAAATAAGAAAATTAACTTTGGGAGTTCCCATAGTGACTCAGTGAAAACAAATCTGACTAGTATCATTGCTGTGAGCTGTGGTGTAGGTTGCAGATGCGGCTTGGATTCCACATTGCTATGGCCGTGGTGTAGGCCAGCAGCTGTAGCTCTGACTAGACTCCTACTCCGGGAACTTCCATATGCTGCAGGTATGTCCCTAAAAAGCAAAAAAAAAAAAATGACCTTAAGGACACTTGGCTTATTGTTTTTGTTTGTTTCTTTATAATTGTGGAATATTTCTAACAGAAAATTAACGAATAGAAAAATAACCAAAAAAAATCTGGAACATCATTCAATAAGTTTTAGCAAAATTAATATTCTTCCATATCTTGTACAGACATTATTCTTTAATAAAGCATGCCTTCCAGAGATGGTTGAAACTCTGGTTAACTTTTTACCATTCATACCATTGTCATCTTTGCTTTCCCAGAGCTGATAACTTGAATTTAATATTTCAGCTTTTAATGCACCTGTACGCATTGACTAGATATGAGTATATACTTAACCAAGAACAAGTGTGAACTTTTTCATCATTATAGAATATTATTATATTTATAGAATTCTACAAATTGATTTTTTTATCCTAAAATATTTTCCATGTTAATATGCATAGTTCTAGTTTCACTCATTTTAGCCACTGTATAGTATTCCATTGTGTGAATAAGTGACAGTTGTTTAGTCCATTTACAGTGTTGAACTTTTAAAATTTTAATTTTTTTCACTTTTTTAAAATTATAGTTGATTTACAATGTTTCTCAAATTTCTGTTGTACAGAAAAGAGACCCAGTCACACACAGTCCCCTGTGCTATACAGTAGGGCCCCATTGCCCATCCATTCCAAATACAAGTTTGCACCAAAAAACCATGAACTGCCTGTCCATCCCACCCCCTCACCCCGGGAACCACAAGTCTGCTTTCCTTGGCCATGATCTGTTTCTTTTTTGTAGAGAGGATCATCTGTGCCATATTTTCCACAAATGTGCCATATGATTTCACAAATCAGTGATAGTATGAGAACCTAGTCTAGCATCCATGAGGATGTAGGTTCAATCCCTGGCCTCACTCAGTGGGTTAAGGATCCTGCACTGCAATAAGCTGTGGTGTAGGTCACAGATGCAGCTTGGATCTTACTTTGCTATGGCTGTGGTATAGGTAGGCCAGCAGCTACAGCTCTGATTTGACCCCTAGCCTGGGAACTTCATTATGCCATGGGTGAGGCCCTAAAAAGACAAAAAATAAAATAAAATAAAAATTTCCATTTTTTCAATTGATTTTGCATGAGTTGATTTAGCTTTGCTTACAAATGTTTAGATAAGCATTTTTGTGCCTGTTCTGGTATAACTATGCACTATTAAAATACTATACTTCAAGTGGATTTGTTAAGTCAGTGAATGTACATTTTTAACTTTACTCATTACTCTTAAATTATTATTAAAATTGATATTACCCATTTATGTCCCCAACAGCAATTTATTAGAGTTCATGTTTGTCAGTATTCTAAACAATTTTTTTTTATAAATAGACTTTTACTTTTAAAAATTGGTTATTTAATACTATCATACTCTTAGTTTTCATTTCTCTGATTAAAAGTGAAGTTGGGCATCTTTTAACATAGCCATTGGAATTTTAGATTTCTTCTTCTATGAACTGTTCATTAAATCATCTGTGTATTTTATAGTACTTTGTTGTATAGTTAGCAGATCTCTTATTTATTTGAGAGTTTTTAATATACTTTAAATATTAATCTTGAAAATATGCCATAATCTGTAGATAGTTTTTTTAGATGCTTAGATTTTTCTTTTTATCACATATTATTTTTTATTTATATTTACTTTAATTTATCAGTCTGTATTATGATCTGTGCTTTTTGAGTTTTGTTAAATAAAACTTCTAAAGTGTTAGATTATTTTGTATTAAAAGTTTCATTTTTCACCTATAGACCTTTCATTCACCTTTTAATTTGTATACGATGAGTGGTGCTTTATTCTTTGTTTAAATAGCTGGCTTCTAAAATTTTACTATTAAGTAGAAAAATTATTTCACGTTTGGGAACAATATATTTATCAGATTATAGACATTGCATTTATTCTTAGTTTGCAAAGACTTTTTTAAAATCATGAGTAAGGGTTTGATTTTATCAAAAACACTTTTTGGGTAGAGTTTTCCCCTTTACTTTTTAATATACTAAAGTTTATTCAAATTTCTGATGCTGCTTGCCTTTAACATTGCTGACTGTGGTCTATTATTTTAAAGATACTTTTAGATTAAGTTGCTTACCAGTTTGTTTTGACTTTTTCATATAGTTTCATAAGTGGGATTACTCTACAAATATATTTTCTCTGATTTTTTCTGTTATTTTATAGCAAAGTTTAACTTCTAAATTTTCCTTCTTTTTCTATTCTCTGGAAAAGTAAAATGTATATAACACGTGGATTTTCTTTTCCATGATGGTATAGAAAACTCATATAGCTGACTAGATCTGTTTTAGAGAATAGGGGCCATAGAATATATTTGAAAATAGATTTTATTTCTTTGATACTTATTGCTTTATTTAGATTTTCTGTATCATTTTGAATCAACTTTGGTTATTTGTGTTTTTAGAAAATTATGTATTTTATCTAAAAACATACATATTTCATTTATGATTGTTTAATCGTTTCATAGTGTTATCTTTTAGACATTCCTCTTTTTTTTAGTAATTTATAATTTTAGAGGGGAGGCTCTATGAGTCTGTATCTCTCACTTATTTTTATTTTTCCCAAAATAAGCATCTTTTTATGTTAAAATTTTGTCCATTGTTTCAAGTTTATTTTCTGTTGTTTAATTTCTAGTATATTTTGTGTATTATATAATCTTTATTGTTTCTTCTAATTAAAATCTTTGTCCTTTTCAAAAATTTTATGTAGAACATATATTTTTATTTTAAGAATTTTTAGTCTTCTAAACACATTAGAATTTTAGTCTTATTTTCTCTTTAACCTATTAGTAATTTAAGTTTTACCTTCCAAAACTCATGGATATTTTAAAGTATATGTACACTACATTTTTAAATTTCTAATCAATCGTATGTATGATATCCAGGTATAGAGGACTTTGTACCCCCAGTCTTTCAGACAGTGGGCACTTTGGTTTAATTGTTGGTCTCTTTGCTGACAAAGTCACAGTCTTGTCCCTGAGGGTTGTTGTCTTTGCTTACTTTTATTGAACAGGATTGTGATCAAACTCAGCTCTAATGATTCAGTCTAGCTCTTAAATACTGTCTTACCAGGATCTTTTTTAGTCCTCTTAACCCACAGGATGGTTAAAATTTTTGATTGTCACTTCATGCTTCTAGAAGGAAGGGTGGCAGCACCCTTGCTTTTTACTTTTAATTTGTGGTCTTGTTTAAGTCCAGAGAGAAAAAAAATAAATCTTATTTTTAGGCCCAAATATATCACACTGATTTTCCATTTTTATATCTTATCCCTCATTGCTTCATTTCTGGAACAGATTATTTCCGAGTAGTATTAATTCACTGTGCAATACGCAACAGAAATTCCACCCCTTCTTAAGTTATGCAATTTTATGAAGCACGCTATATTTTGATATTCCATAGATAATTAGTGCCAAACACACAAATCAGTCTCTTCTTTAGCAGAATTTTTGAACATTTATTTTCAAACACTTATCATAACTCAACTATCTTTCTCTCTTCAAAACCTTAAGCTGTTATTGAAGAGAACTGAGAAGAATTAGGAGAGTATGTTATTTAAAAAGTAGAGGTGAAATTAATATCCTTAAAGAACTTGAGGTGTACCCAGTTTTCCATGGCCGGAGAAAAGGCAGTGAGGGCAAGTACAATTGCAGAGGGCAGAAATTTAAAGGAGTTCAATTGGGCAGCCATGATTGCTTCAGTAATGTAGAAGGAAACCAGTTTTAAGAGAGGAGGCAGCGTGGGCAATTTGTGAAGATTAGAAAAGTTTTGTCTAGAGACATAAAATTTATGTGTTAAAAATTATTTTTAAAAAGTTGAGTGCCAACTGGCTAATGATACTTGAAACCAAATGCTTGAGAGATGCTTACACTTATTACGTATCAGAGAATTTTGGTGATCGGGGTGCCTTGAATCTCCAGGATTGTGTGCAGTTCTGTAATACTATTCAAAACCTCAGATCTTGGAACAGAGAAAATAGAATCACATAAATTGGAAAGCGTAGCACTTTGTGAGACAAAATACAAGAAGAGCGCAACACCAAATATTAGCAAGAGAGTGATTGTGGTGTTGCATTTTATTGTCTAGGGATGAAAATGAAGCCATGGAGATGCTGAGGTAGAAGAAATTAATTGTTAGTCACTTCTATTTCTGTTTCCTATGCTTGATTTTGAGTACTTTGAATTCAGAGTTGTATTTTCTCTTGTTACATATCCACAGTACTTTCTCTGACATACAGCAAGATTCAATAAGTAGCTATTGAATTGAATTTGTACAAGATACTTTGATTCAAAAATTGGCAAATGAAAACTTACACAGTTCACAAAAAAGTGTCTCTTGAATGCTGAAAGTGAATTTAAATCCCAGTGATATGGATTATCTTTTATAACTAGGTACTTGTGAGGCAGTGGAAATTACTTTCTGAAATGTCACAGTGATTCCTATTTCTGGGCAGAAGTCCACTGACAGCCTAGAATTTTTCACCTGAATCTTTCCAAAACCATGGTTTTTAAACTCTGTTGGGGAATTTTGAATAAAGGCATCAGAAGTAGAAAGACTACCATACAAAAGAATGGCATCATACCTGAATCTTTTTCATGTGTGAAATGTAATAGGGGTCGAAAGAACAGTGACTGATGGTATTTAAAGAAAACCAAGCGAGAAACCTAGTATGGGTACATTTAAAATTTCTAAATGTAAAAGCAAAGTAATAATCCATCGTGAAGCTAAGGTCCTCTTTGTTCTGCTTCTGCTTTCAAATACAGCATGTGACATGTTGTTCTGCAATAATATGAGACTTAAAAGAAACATAATGCTTGAAGCAAAGCTTTAAAATGTGCCCATTAAGAGACCTATATGTTTACTAAGTTTTTTTTTTCCTGGATATATTTTAGTGACATTTTACAATACAGTTGAACGTGATGTTTCACTAATATACAAAAAAAAAAAATGGATTTATCAAAAGGCAACAGTTTTTTGCATTAATAGAGTATATTATAACAAAAAATAAATTATATTGCTGCATTCATTTTATTCTAGTAATTATGTTAAATTAATAAAAGTTTATTCTTTATCCGATTCATTTTAAAAGTACAAATTTATTCTAAGAATTCTAAAATTGTACAGTTGTAAAGGATACATAGACTTTTACATTCAGTGTTAAAGTGTTCTGGAAAATTAGGGTATATTCTCCTCTCCAAAATATGTTTTTTTTTTTTTTTTTTTT